>JASKMD010000009.1:4240930-4300446 GCA_030144725.1 Haematococcus lacustris
TCCCTGCCCCCTGCTCCTCCCTGCCCCCTGCTCCTCCCTGCCCCCTGCCCCCTGCCCTCCCCAAGGCGTACATGTGAAGGGCGACCCATATTCTCATCGGACCCGTCCCGCAGGATTGCCCGCAGCGACAGCCCGTACTGCGAGTTGTTGACCTGGGGGATGTACATGTGCACCTGAGAGCAGGGCAGGGCAGGAGCCAGGGGGTCAGGGCCGGGGGCAGGGCCAGAGGGAAGCCTGGGAACCTGGAATGGGGGGTTGGGGGGGGAGCCAAGGTATGTGGCTGCACCACATATGTCGCATTTGCACACATATGGAGAGCATATGTAGCATTTGCTATGAAATGTCGTATTTCATGTTTCATTTGATTATTATAGTATTTATTTATCTGGGAATAATGACTGAAAAACCACTGGCACGCACCACGTCAGGGCCGGTGATCAAATTGGCTGACTCCATGGCCGCAGCTGACAGCACATAAGAGAAGGCGGAGCCATTCAGGTCGGTTGGCTGGCTGCGCAGCCACAGGTTGATGGCAAAGCCTCCGCTGGCGGCGTACGGCACGGAGTCAAGCCACACCCACGACTGCGTCTTGCTCTGCACCCACCACACCACACCAATTCACACATTACTCATCACACACCTCCACATCCCACACCAAACATCTCACACCTCTACATGCCACACCACACGTGCCACATTAGGCACACCCTCATGTGAAGTGTGAGGTGTGAGATGAGTGATGTGGTGTGACGTAGGGTGATGGGTGTGGTGGCTAGGGGTGTAGTGGGGTGGCTGGGTGTGAGCACCTGGTTGCATGAGAGGGCCGTGCCCCAGCGCGTGTCAAACACGCTGCGCACGGAGCCAGTGCTGTTGCCGTCGTACAGCCCGCCTGGCCATGACTCTGCAGGCCGCACCACAACCAGTGCACGGCTGAGGGGGGGGCGGGGGGTGGGGGAGGAGGGGGCGGGGGGTGGGGGAGGAGGGGGCGGGGGTGGGGGAGGAGGGGGCGGGGGGTGGGATAAGAGGGGGCGGGGGGTGGGATAAGAGGGGGCGGGGGGTGGGATAAGAGGGGGCGGGGGGTGGGGGAGGAGGGGGGCGGGGGGTGGGATAAGAGGGGGGGGGGGGGTGGGATAAGAGGGGCCGGGGGGGATAGGGCCAAGGGAGGGGATAGGGCGAAGGGGATAGGGCGAAGGGAGGGGAAAAGGTGTGATGGCAGGCAGTGGCGGCGGCCGGCCAGCTTGGCCCTGACCTACCTAGGCTGCCTGAGGACAGTGGGAAGTAGGCCAGGGGGGTTGGGAAGCTGGGTGGAAACTGCTCCGGCAGCAGCACCCCCCTGAGGGGCCGTGTGCACAAGCCCTGGGGGAAGTAGGGGTTGCTGGGGGGGATGCGGGCGTCCAGAGTCCGCATGGGGGCGCACAACTGCATGGCAACCAACACACATGCGCTGGTGTGATGCACATGCTGTTATCGCAAGCACCATGCATGGCAAGCACCATGCATGCGCTTGCACAGAATCGCCTATCCAGGGTGAGGATAGGCGGCCATGCCAACTGTCCCAACTGGACCCCCCCCCCCCCCGCCAGCCTTTCCATCCACCCTCACCGCCGCCCCCGCAGCCGAGTCACCCACCAGGCCAGGAGCACAAAAGGCCAGGCCTACTGGCTGGGCCAGGTCCAGGCTGCAGACTCCCCCCTCAGACACCTCGTAGGAGGCTGGCGGGACTTCCGGACCCGCCTGGTCCTGCCCCAAACCCCCCAACACCCCGCTGCTGCTGCGCTTGTTCGGATCACCAGGGTCGGGCACGGCGGTGGAGCTGCTGCTGGACGGCGTCGAAGGACTTCGAATTTAAACTTGAATTTTGAATTCAAACTTGATGTCGAAGTGTTGGAAGGCACGGTGAAGCCAGCGGGCACCCGTGGCCAGAACAGGCCGGTGGTGTCGAAGAGTGTGGGAACTGTGACCCGCATGGTGTCTGAGAATTGAGTGATGGAGAGTGAGGTGTTGGTGAGGGTCTGCAGCAGGGAGGTGAGGGCGGAGGAGGAGGGGGAGGGGGAGGGGGAGGCCAGCGCCTGCACGGCTGACCCATAGCTGAAAGAGTCCTCAGGGCCCAGCACCACGTTGTACATGGCCTGCATGGTGGGTGGGTGGGGGGAGGGGGAGGGGGAGGGGGTGGGTGGGTGGGGGGAGGGGGAGGGGGTGGGTGGGTGGGGGGAGGGGGAGGGGGTGGGTGGGTGGGTGGGGGGAGGGGGAGGGGGTTGACAGGTTTGCAGGGCAAGGGCAGCAGAGGGGTGAGGGGGAGGGCAGGTTGCCAGGTCAGGGGCAGCAGGGGAGGGGAAGAGGGGAGTGCATGGGGGGGCGAGCAGGGCCAGGTGGGTCAAGGCACAAGATGCGGGGTGGGGGGTGGGGTGGGGGGGAGGGGGGGAGGGGGGGAGGGGGGGAGGGGGGGAGGGGGGGAGGGGGGTGAGGGGTGGGTGGTGGGGTGGTGGGGGGAGAAGGGTATCCCGGCAGAAGGGTAGGGCGGAGAGGGTGCAAGGGTGGAGAGAGGTGGGTTAGGTTGGGGGCGTGAGCAGAGGGTGGTGCGCGCTGACCCCTCACCGCCACATCATCCGGCGTGAGCGCGATGTCGAACACCATGAGCTGAGACAGCCATCCAGGGAAGCCGCGGTTGGGGTCGCCATCCGCTCTGCCACACAGGGAGATGGGGCCGGTCAGCTGAATGGGGTCACCGCCATCCACCTCACTGCCGGCGGCTGTGAAGGGGCAGGAGGGGGGAAGGGGAAGAGGAACCCAGGTCACACCAGTGCAGGTCACACCAGTGCAGGTCACACCAGTGCAGGTCACACCAGTGCAGGTCACACCAGTGCAGGTCACACCAGTGCAGGTCACACCAGTGCAGGTCACACCAGTGCAGGTCACACCAGTGCGACGGGACGCAGGTCATAAGGGAGAAGGGATGAAGGGGGTAGGGAGATGGGAGTAGAAGGGGAGGGGGGGAGAGGGGTGATGGGGGAGCAAGGGAGGGAGGGGTGTAGGGGAGGGGGGGGGGCGCGTACCCAGCACGTTAGCCAAGGGCAGCTCTGCCCCCAGCTTGCCGTCCACATACAGCTGGTAGCCCCTGGAGCCGTCAGGTCGGGTGGTCAGGCTGATCATGTGCCAGCCGCCATCCGTCACGTTGGCGGGCACACGCCCAGGGCGCCTGCAGTCAGGGGGGGGGGGGAGTAGAGGCGGGGGCGGGGGGGGAGGGATGGGAGGGGGGGGAAGCATGGGCAGGTGGAGGACAGTGGTGGATCAGAGCAAGTGACGCGAGCAACACACAGTGTTACCAAGGTAGGGGGAGGGCGGGGGGAGGGGGGAGGGAGGGAGGGGGGAGGGGGGGGGGGAGGGGGAGGGAGCCTAACCCTCCACACAGTCTTACTCAGCTTGGCCTTACCACAGTCTTACTTTGTCGGCCAATGAACAAAGGCCATCATGCAGACACTTCCAGACTACCTACTTCACCGCCTCATTGCCACCAACAACTCCTCTCCAATGACCTATTGCTGCCCCTGCCCCCCTCCACACACCCCGGCCTGCTGCTCCCCTCACCCTCCCCCCCCCAACCTGCTGCTCCCCTCACCCTCCCCCCCCCAACCTGCTGTTGCCCTCACCCTCCCCCCCCGGCCTGCTGCCCGCCCTCACCCTCCCACCCCCGGCCTGCTGCCGCCCCCTGCTCACGCGCGGGTGTTGTCTGCCACGCTGCCGTCACTGTCCAGGTATAGCGGCCGGTCCCCGTCATTGCCGTCCTTCACCACCGCCCTCACTATCCCATACAGGTCAGTGCCGGGCCCCGGGATGTACAGGTGCACCTGTGGGCATCTCACACTTACACTGTTTCAAATATCACACTGCTGTGAACAAAACATGTCATTGCATCGAGCACACGCTGCAACCTCCACGCCTGCACTAAGCAGCTGCTCAGCACCACACCCTACCCCCCCCCACCCCACACACACAGCCCACCCTTTACCCCCCCTCAGCCCCCTCGGACCCCTCTACCTCAACCACCCCCCCCCACCCCCCACTGCCTGACCCCCCACCCCCCCACCTGGTTCCTTGTGAAGACAGTGGACACAGCGTCCTGTGTGCCGGATGCGGTGAGGGCGGCGGCGGCGGCATGAGAGAAGAGGTACTGGTAGCCCTGACCCGGGCGCCCCATCCCCCCCGGGCTGGAGCTGGTGGGCGCCTTCATCCACAGGTTCACGGCCCAGGGCCCGGCGCGGCCATACGGCACCGTGTCGATCTCTAGCCGCATGGCTGCAGGGGGCAGGGGGCAGGGGGCAGGGGGAGGGGCAGGATGGGGGGGAGGGGGGGAGGGAGGGGAGGGGGGAGAGAGGAGGAGGAGAGGGGAGGGAGGGGAGGGGAGGGAGAGGAGGAGGAGAGGGGAGGGAGGGGAGGGGAGGGAGAGGAGGAGGAGAGGGGAGGGAGGGGAGGGGAGGGAGAGGAGGAGGAGAGGGGAGGGAGGGGAGGGGAGGGAGAGGAGGAGGAGAGGGGAGGGAGGGGAGGGGAGGGAGAGGAGGAGGAGAGGGGAGGGAGGGGAGGGGAGGGAGAGGAGGAGGAGAGGGGAGGGAGGGGAGGGGAGGGAGAGGAGGAGGAGAGGGGAGGGAGGGGAGGGGAGGGAGAGGAGGAGGAGAGGGGAGGAAGGGGAGGGGGGAGAGAGGAGGAGGAAAGGGGAGGGAGGGGAGGGGAGGGAGAGGAGGAGGAGAGGGGAGGGAGGGGAGGGGAGGGAGAGGAGGAGGAGAGGGGAGGGAGGGGAGGGGAGGGAGAGGAGGAGGAGAGGGGAGGGAGGGGAGGGGAGGGAGAGGAGGAGGAGAGGGGAGGGAGGGGAGGGGAGGGAGAGGAGGAGGAGAGGGGAGGGAGGGGAGGGGAGGGAGAGGAGGAGGAGAGGGGAGGGAGGGGAGGGGAGAGGAGGAGGAGAGGGGAGGGAGGGGAGGGGAGGGAGAGGAGGAGGAGAGGGGAGGGAGGGGAGGGGAGAGGAGGAGGAGAGGGGAGGGAGAGGAGGGGAGGGAGAGGAGGAGGAGAGGGGAGGGAGGGGAGGGGAGGGAGAGGAGGAGGAGAGGGGAGGGAGGGGAGGGGAGAGAGAGGAGGAGGAGAGGGGAGGGAGGGGAGGGGAGGGAGAGGAGGAGGAGAGGGGAGGGAGGGGAGGGGAGGGAGAGGAGGAGGAGAGGGGAGGGAGGGGAGGGGAGAGGAGGAGGAGAGGGGAGGGAGGGGAGGGGAGGGAGAGGAGGAGGAGAAGGGAGGAAGGGGAGGGGGGAGAGAGGAGGAGGAGAGGGGAGGGAGGGGAGGGGAGGGAGAGGAGGAGGAGAGGGGAGGGAGGGGAGGGGAGGGAGAGGAGGAGGAGAGGGGAGGGAGGGGAGGGGAGGGGAGAGGAGGGGAGGGAGAGGAGGAGGAGAGGGGAGGGAGGGGAGGGGAGGGGAGGGAGAGGAGGAGGAGAGGGGAGGGAGGGGAGGGGAGGGAGAGGAGGAGGAGAGGGGAGGGAGGGGAGGGGAGGTAGAGGAGGAGGAGAGGGGAGGTGTGGGAGGCCTAGCAAGCATTTGGGGGGCCTCAGTGGGGGTTACAGGGGAGGAGTCTCACAACAGGCACCACAGGCAATGGGGGTGCAGCCCATGCAGCCCATGCAGCCCATGCAGCCACTCACGTCCCCCTCCACAGCGGAATGCACCCGGGATCGCATCGCTTGGATCAGTGGCAGCTGCTGTGGCGGTGCTGTTGTTGTCCTCCTCCACCGCCTCCCAGCTGCCCTGGCCCTGCACATCAGAGCAAGCAGGCAGGCGGGCGGCAGCAGGCTGGTGGCAAGCAAAGCAGGGGAGGAAGCAGACGGCAATGACACTGACGCGCCTGGATTCACCTCCCCTGCACCTCCCCTCCCCAAACTGAGGTTGCCAAAACAGGCAGTGGGGCAGTTGGCACAGGAGAATGTCTGCCCGCCCGCCCCGCCCGCCCGCCCGCCCGCCTGCCTGCCCAAGTCCCTACCCTTGGGCCCCACCAGCTGCTCACCCCCCCCCCCCTCACCCCACCCAGTAGGTGAGGGCCCGTGGCCGCATGCCCTCCAGCCAGTGTCCAGCACCCCACCTGCCCACCTACCTCATCCCACGCATCACAACATGCCAGAGAGACTCCTGCTCTCTTCCCCCCCCCCCTTCCTCCCTGCCCCCCCATCCTCCTCCCCCCCTCCTCCCCCTCCCCCTCCCCCCACCCACCATGACCATGCTAGCCCTGCGTGAGCGCCAAGGCCACGAGGCCAGGGAGCCATTAGTGAGCGGCCAGTAGAACAGGGGGCGGCCCAGGCCCAGCGGCAGCGACACACCCCCCACTGGGTTCAGCATGCAGGCGCCTGAAGGGGGTCAGCAGCAGGGGAGAAGGGGGGGCCGGGTGGGGGGGGGGCTGGTTGAAAGGGCAGGGGGAAGGGGGCGCCCCGCCCTGCCCTCCAACTTTCTACCCCCACCTGCTCTTGCAGTTCCTGCCCTCACCTACCCCCACCTTCCCTCCAGCTTCCTGGTCCAGCTGGCCCCGCCTGCTGCCCGCCTGCCCCTGCCCCACCCTGGTGTGGCCCACCTGCCGTGACCCTGTTGGGCAGCGGCACGCAGCTGGTCCAGTACTCGCACTCATCATCACCCAGGCGCCAGTCACACGCCCGGGTCGCTGCCAGCGGCACCTCGTCAGGGGAGGCAGCCAGCAGGGCCGCGGGGGGGGCTCCTGGGGTCAGGTCAGGCCAGGTCAGGCCAGGCCAGGTCAGGTCAGGTCAGGCCAGGTCAGGTCAGGTCAGGGCCCAAGCCTTGTCAAGGGGGGATGCCAGGAGGGGTCCTTGCAACAGGGTGCTACATTAGGGAAGAGTGACTAACAGCAGTGATGGCTACTGCCATGTGGCCACACCTTGTACGTGTGATGTGCAAGCTGCTCACCCCTACTGCCGTGCCGTGTGGTGCCATCAGCTTGTCTTACCTGACACAGTTGAGTCAGCTGGAGCAGTCACAGCGGTTGAAGCAGGTGGGCTGGGTGCAGGCACAGCGGCGGAGGGGCTGGGGGAAGTAGCTGGGAGGAGTGCTCCGCTGCCATCCAGTGTCAGGCTGGGGGGGGGTTGGGGGGAAGGCATGACCTCAGGGAGTGAGGTGGAGGGGCTGGGAAGCTGCGGGGAAGCTGCCGGGCTGCCCTGGTCCAGCATAGGCTGGGAGGTGGCCAGGGAAGGGGGGGAGGATGAGGGCGAGGGGGCAGGAGAGGAGGGAGGAGGTGAGGGTGCAGCGCCTGTTTCTAGGGCAGCAGGTGGGCCAGCTTCAGGGGAGCCGGAGGGGGAGGTCGCTGGGTCGAGGGCGCTTGGAGTGCTGACCACCGTCGTCTCGCCCTGCTTGATGGTGATGGGCACCACGCTTTGCAGCAGTTGGCGAGTGGCTGGCGTGTCAAACGAAACTGCTTCTTTCGCGGCGCCATCGCGATCCCACCCACGACTGCAACGCAACGCCTCGCTGGCTGCGATGGCACGAGCTGATGCTGCATTGCGGGCCTGCAGAGCCTCAGTGGCACCTGCGACGTGGGTTTGTCGCTGAAAATCTGACACCAAGGGAAGACTATCTGGAGACGCTGGTTCCACTGTGCTGTGCGAAGGCCACGCAAGCTGAGCCGACGCCACCGCGCAACACGTGCCCAGAAGCCCCCACAGCAGCAGGCTCGCTCCTGGGCCTCGGACGCCCTGAGCTGCGCAGCGATGACGTCTGCTTCTAGATGCAACTGGTGAGGAAGTCAGCGGACGATCATCCACGACCGCAGGCTGGTCATGCGAGGGCTGCATTGAAAAGTCGAGATGGATAAAATGCAGAGGACTAGCGTATAGCTGCGTACAGCTGCTTCACAACGCGTACAGAGACCAACCAAGGGCTGACGCAGGGTTAGGGTTGTGCCACTTTTGCGTGGCGGCCAATAACTGCGTCTAACGCAGCTCTCGCGCACCGGCCTGATGTGACAAAGCAGTATATGAGCGCCCCACTGCACGGCACTCCTCTCATTGCCTTGGTCACACTCAGCAGCTCAAATGGACGACAATGCTGTGGCGCATACTTCTGGGACAAGCTGGGTTGCGTATAACGATGAAGTGTGCATTCAATTGAATATCTCTAATGGGTGTGGAGTTGCTGCCCTGATGCCCCCCCCACTCTCTCTTTTCGGTGCTTTCGCGATGATGTCGAAGCAACTGCCACGCAGCTTGTCTCCACCCCGTAGTTGCATGTGCGGGTCTGCATGTTGCCCGCAGCAGAGGCCGACGCTGGGCACCTGGCAGCTAGCACGAACCATGACGGGTCAGCTGCAGGGGGGGTGGGGGCAGGGTTAGCTGTGTGGCACATCATCGGATGGACGCTGTGTTGGCGAAGGTGCACCTCCAGGGGCATCCCTACAGGTCATCAGCTATAGCCCTACAGGTCATCAGCTATAGTGCGTCGCTGAATTCCTGGCCCATAACATTGATAATACAAACGCAGCACACGGCTGGGCCGTCGCTGCGGCCCATTTGCTTATGCATAGTGGTCAAAACGATTATGTCCACCTGTTTTATCCTGTCCCTGCTTGGACTTCCCCTGCCTGGGCTCATCTGCGCCCTTCTTGCGTTTCATTGCGTTACGCAGTAGACGGCAACAGGACAGACGTCTCTCACATCATGTCTGGGGTTACATGTCTGGAGTCACATGTCTGGGGTTAGCACGTCTTAAAGTACGGTGCCCAATAGTGCCCATCGTGCTCCAGTACTGACCGGCCTGCATTGATGGTTGGCAGACCGCGGCTGTTGCGTGAGGGTGTGGAAGAAAAGCCTTACGCCAAGGCTCTCCCTCCTCATAGGATCAGCAGACACTCAGCGGACACCCAGTAGAGTCTACTGTAGACACCCAGCCTGATTGTCTACTGGGTGTCCGCTGGGTGTCTGGGGATGCTGCCGCCCTGGTATACACACTCGCTAGTGAGGTGCTAACGCCGTAGGTACGATGTTGCTGTCACCTGCGCTGAATATCGGCTAATAGTTGGCCCATGTTAGAAACATGGTGGCAACCTTGTGGAAACAAAACAACCTGTAACGATATGCCCCCTAATCCTTCTAAACCCCCAAAAGCAGGCTCTGCGCGCAGTTCAATGCGATGACCCCGTACCGTAGCGATGCAGCCAGGCAGGGAGCTGGGGCTGGTAACGGCATGCATCCTGGCGCTAGCGGCGTCCGTCACCTCTGTAACTAGCTGGCTAGAGTCATGCGGACCCATAGCCACGACCATTTCTGGCACGGTTGCTGGTTCTCCTAACAGCGGCGTGCAGCGCACTGTTTGCCAGCCAACAGCAGACCCAGTCGTCGTGCCAGGTACTGCGCCCGGCTGCGTTCTGGCCGTCCACATCGGTTGAGCTCGATGCAGAGCGTAAGGATGTTAAGGGCATGCTTGCGCAGGCGGGACCAGCCTGTTGCTGCAAAACTTGGTGCTACCTGCAAGCACGGTGCTGACAGCAGCGAACAACACAGCCAGCAATGGCACAGTTGCAGCTCAGCTGCTGTCCTTGCCTGGAGTGGTGCAGCTCAGCACAGGCTCGAGTCAACTGCTCCTGACCAACGTGACCGTGCAGTGCAGCTGCAGCTGGTTAAGCCAGCTAGCAGTGGCCTTGTGCAATGAGCTACCTCGACTGCAGCTCGCATCGTGGCAGGTGCGCAGCTGCGGTGTGTACATGTGTCTATGACTAAAGTTCTTGTTCAATACAAATAGCAAAAGGCTGCTGTTGCTGTCTCCTGTAGGTTGTGCCAGACAGCATCAGCGTGTCTACATGGAGCCGCAGCCAGCTGTCGCTGTCAAATGTCCAGTTCACTTGCCCTTCAGCCCAGGGGGGTGCAGGCAGCAGCGGGAGCACTGGCAGCAGCAGCAGCCCCCCCCTGCTGGCATGTGGTGTTGGGCACGCAGCGCAGTGGCGGGATGTGGTGACACTGTCTTCCAGCCTCCAGGCCCAGGCAGCCAGGGTGTTGGTGGTGCTGGACAGCAGCGTGGACATTCCAGGCAATGCCTCACTGGCCTCCATCCCAATCTACAGGTGCGCATGTGCAGCCAATCCCAGTGTGCTGCTGTGCCCACGCAAGTGCTGGGCAGGCAAGCTCTGCAGCTGCCCATGCCTGAGTGCAGGGATGTTGTGGTGATGGGCAACCCGGCAGTACAGGCCATGCTGGGGCAAACAGTCCATGTGGCAATGGATGCCATCAGAGGAATGGTGGGTGCCCCTCACAGGCATGCTGCCGTACAGGCTATGACCTGCACATTCACAGCAAGCTATGACTTGGCGCTCTGCCATGCAGCACAGCACTTAGCCTGAATCAACACTGGGTTAAGATGTGTGTGCGTGCATGCATGGAACCTGGGCTGTGTTTAGAATGCGTGGACCCTTGACACCAGCCGTGGCAAGCTCACCTTCTACAACCTGGTGTTCAACAACCTGCCAATGGTGAGTGCTGCACTGTGCTGCTCCCTGGCAACATGCCCTGAGTGCATGGAGCATGGGGCAGCAAGCACCAGCCTGCAGCAGGCAAGGGGACAGTCTAAGCAGCACTTGTCAAACTTGCACCGCCCTCCTTTTCCCTTGCTGCTCAGCATTACTTCACACCATCTTTATGTGAAGCCACCCTGGGTGAGGCGCTGGAGCATTACAGTGCTGTCTCGCGATAGTGCCTTTCTTGCTGCCCTGCAGGGTCCATTTGAAAAGCTGCCTTGGGCCACCTTTGGTTGGGGTATGTGGGCTGCCAAGACTGAGCGGTGCGTCCTCAGCTGCTGCTCAAGCCAGCAGGGCAAATACAGAGCAACGTGAGCAGGGTAGGGCAGCAGCAGCAGGCTGGCAGGGCTTCATTACAGGTCCTGGGATTAATTCCTGCTCCTGTGGCTCATTGGTGGGCCTGGCTTGCTGCTGCGCTCAGGTGCTCGCCCACATCGCAGCTGGTGGTGGTGGACAACTGCACCCTGGTGCTGCCGACTTCCACCATGTGGGTGCCCAGCCGGCCAAAGGCTCCTGAGGCCCATGCCAGTGGCACAGAGCACCTAGCATCAGCTGGCAGGGTCTTACTGTCCTCATTGTACCGCCTGTCCCACTGTACTGCCCCCCTCACAACAGCTGGGGTAGGAGCTGACTTGTACAGCCTGCACAACCCTGGTGGCTGCTCCACACGTTGAGAACCTTACCCTGGCTAAAGCAATAGTGAAGGCTACTCTCCAAGATGTGGTGCGTGTTGTCAAGCCAATCCAAGGTGGTAGGGCCACTGGCCATGAGTAGCTGTCTTGTTGTTCTTATTGTTGTCGTTTCCAGTGCTGCTGCTGCTGCTGTTGTTGTTTGTCGCTTTAGGACATGTTCTGACGTTATTGTTGTTTATCTCATCCCATCCAGGAGCTACATGTCATACTGGACATCAGAACTGGCATCCTCCTTTCCTGAAAAGAGGGCTGCAGCGCAGTGGTACCTTCAGGACGCGACTTGCAACCCATCTCAGCCGAGGACACCATTGCTGGATCAGGTACAGTGTGGAGGTGCACACCACCCTGTGTGCTGATACCACGATCAACCGGTGCGTGGGCCCACATGCACCAGGGCATGTCCCTGGCAGGTGCTGCTCAACACAGCCGCCCTTGGCCTACCATTCAATGTGTACTGCAGCACCTAGTGGTGGCGGTGGTGATGGCAGCTACTGCTCGCCAGGGGTACAAACCTGACTGTTTTGTACGACACACAAGGGCATGCTAAACTTGGTGCAATGCCTGATGTCGGCCCTGTCGGCTTGCATGGCTGTAACGCAGCGTTATCATCAACAGTGCATCGACATGTGTCAGCAGCTCTCAGATGGCCTCCTTCCCCAGCCACAGCATGGTCCTTACCAACCTCCTCCCTCGTATCTCACACTGTCCGCATGGCAGGGGCGAGTCCTTGGGCCTGTGGCCAGCCCCGGTGTGCCCATGCTCCTGCAGGCCAGGCTGAACAGCCAGGTCAACTGGTACCTCGCCGATGCAAGAGGACTTGGGATACGCTTTATCAACACATTCATGACTGACTGGGACCCTGACGGCTTGGCTCCAGGCTCCTCTGCAGGCCCCACTCCCCTGGCCCTCACTCGCATGTTTGACAACCCCTTCACCCCTTTGTGAGTCCCTGCTCAGTCATTGCTACTGCCCTTGAGTAAATGGGCCTTGGCCAGATAAACACACAATGTTGACTCTGTCAAGCCACTGCCTGACTGCTCCTGCCACTCGCCTGGCTGCCATCTGCCTGGCTGCCACTCGCCTGGCTGCCACCTGCCTACTTGCACCTGCCAACCCCTTGTGACTTCCTGCTTCACGCTGCTGTCGATGTCAAGCCCGTGCCTGGCTGTATGTGATGCATTGAGTCTAGTAGTATGTTTTTTGCAGCTACGGCAAAAGGCAAATGTCTTGTAATGATGGAGATACTGCCTGGCTGCGCCGGTCACTCCTACCCTTGTCAGATCCAACACACTGAGGGCACATTTCATAGGGGACCCTTGACTGCCACAACTCCCATTACTGGTGACACGCTCCATCATTCATCTGATTGCGCAAGGGATGCCCAAGCCTGCAAGGCCGGCAAGCACAGCCTGAGAGAGTACGGGGATGGGAGAGGAGGGGATGCACTCTGACGCTGGCGTTGTGAGAGCAAGCATGCTCCACATCACTATGACCTTTGTGCCGCCCTGCGGCTCAGGGCTCCTTCTTATCCAACGCTGGGCTCAGGGGCTACTGTTGCAGGCCCAAGCCTGCAAGGCTGGCAAGCACAGCCTGCGAGTGTACAGGGTGCACAGGGCAGTGCACATTCTGCTCAGTGCGTGCACAGCGGGCACAACGCGCATCGTGTGTGGCGTGATAAGACTGCGTGGGCCAACAATGCCCAGTTGGACAGATCTTGGCGTCAAACAGACCTTATCGCTTCACAGGTTCTGAGAGAGAGGTCAAGGCACTGCAGGCACTGGATGTCCCTGTGGCCTGACCCGCTCCTGACATTAGCGTCGAGGGGTCAAACAATCCTGCTTTAACCGCCCACGAGTCATTGCAATGCCAATGGTCAGAAGATAGTCGTTTTGAAAACCTCATGCACTATGTTGTGACGGTGGCTTGCCAATGCCACCCTCACTTATGACCCATCAGGGCTTGGCCAGGAGGGCCTTTCTCTTATACAATGCAGGGCTGTCAGCACCCCGGCCGGAGTGGCCCTACATTATGACAGGGACATGCTTTGTAGTATTGCTATGAAGGTGTATAAGAGACACTCCACAGTCATCCAGCTTGCACGTGAGAATGACCTCTCAGGGTCCAGGGTGGCTCTGCCAGCACCAGCATATGCCAGCAGGCATGCGCCCACACACTTGACAACCACACAATGTCCACTGCACAACACGCGAGCTGCACTTTAGCCAGTCACGACCAGCATGTGTGCTGCGCCTCCTTCTTGCTTGCACCCGCAGCCCTGCCATCACATGGGTCGCCAACGCCTCCCAACTGGTGCAAGCAATGGTGAACAGCAGCGTGCGCAACATAGCGGTGCTGGCAAACCTGTCCGTGTCTCACACTGACTGGGTGACATACGTCAAGACTACGGCAGGCAATGCAAGCTCTAACAGCAGTGACGGCGTAAACTCACCCAACAATAGCAACCTGCTGCTGACCATGACGCGGCCTGTGGCGCTGTCTGGCTGGCCAGATGTGCTGACAGTGGTGGACTGGCAGGGGGAGCCGGGCCAGGTGCAGCTGTCAGCAGACGCCCCCCTGACACTGCGTGAGTGGGGCAGGGCAGGGCAGGGCAGGGGACCCCAGCTGACACCTGCGGCACTGCTTGCTTGCACATGTTATCATGGAGTGTGACATGCACCATGTCCTGGCAGTTTGACTTTGCTTGGGCCAAGCTTGATTGTGACTGTGCCAGGTGACTGCCCACCCACAACAACATCATTAGAGTGTGAGAAGCTACACAGACAGTGTGGCAGCGTCAGTGCTGTTGAGATGTCAGGCTGGGGTGTCTCAGCCCCTGCTGCAGCCCAGACCAGCTGTCCCCCTCCCTCCTGCAGGCTGGGTGACGACCATGAATGGAGCGCCAGCAGAGGGCTGGGAACTGGGTCAGGTTCTAAACCTGACCACAGTGTTCTCGCTGCCGCCCTACGTTGGCCCACTGCTATTCATCAGGTTGGCCTCCCCTACAGCCAGCCCTCACCTGCTGCCCTGCCACTGCCTGGCAGCTGCCCTGGCCACCGTCAGTGTATCCTCCCTGCCAGCTGCCCTGGCTGGTGCGGCTGATGCTGCCTGGCTGCTGCAGGAACCAGCAGTGCTTGATCCTGCAAGACATGGGAGTGCTGCTTTGGCCGGCTGTCTATGCAGCGGTGTTGAAGCAGTTTGACGTCATTAACACCACGGTGAGACCCAGTATTGAGGTGAGACTCGGAACTCAGGCACTGCTGCTCTGCGCCTGACTAAGAGGACCTAACACATCAAGTTCTCCACCATTCAAGTCCTACACCTACACCTAACCCTGCACAGACACTTGCACTGCCAACTACCTGCACCTACTCCTGCACAGACACTTGCACTGCCAACCTCACCATGATGTCGTTCATTGGTCCACACAATTCTGTATGGGTGTGTGTTGCAGCATGCGAGCGTGTGTTGCAGTGCGACGTGTGTACAGCTGACAGGCAAATGCTACGTAAAAATAGTGGTGGTGGTGGTGGTGGCGGTGGTGGTGGTGGTGATGGTGGTCTTGTTGTTCCCTTCTTGTATGGGAGCCACAAGCAACCCCTGTGTGTGCCCACCGCCTGCAGGGACCCTTTATGGCTCGCGTGCCCTTCCTGACAGATCGCTTCCTCGTGGGGTACAATGTCACGGTAAGTAACAATGCCGCCTGATGCTAAGACTACTGGAGCATAGGTAGCTCTCTAGCCATTGCATCCACATTGGGCCACCTGATGCATACATGATTCTATCATTGCCTGATGCCGATGCATCATTCGTTATGATGCAGTTCTAGAGGATGAGGATGTCTTCATGAGGATGTCATTGCCTGATGCTGTAATGTGAAGGGATGTATATGTATATGTTAAGGGATGTATATGTATATCCATGTCTCCTAGGCAGTTTCTTAGTAACTGCAACCACAGATACAGATAGGGTGGGTTAGTACTGAAGGCAGTGGCCTTAGAAGGTGGTCCTCTGCCAAGTAGAGCTCCTTGTATTTCCACATACAGCATATATCCTTGTATTTGGAATGGAAGGTTGTTTGTCCTCCAAGCTGGCCCTGCCTACCTGACATGCTGGGAACTCCTTTTCACGTGTCAGTGCCAGCAGCTGTAGCAACCATATGCTGGCTCTGGTTATTTCTGCATGAGCCTTTGCTGAGTTGGCGCATGCTTCTGATTGGGCGTCAAGTGCCCTGTCTAGACATGGAACAAGCTCACACTTGTAAATGTATCTTATGCTGTAGGTATTTGACTTATTGACTGTGTGAACCCAGCACCCCTACATAGCCTGGAGGATATGACGGTATGCCATGTCTAACACCGCATGTGCTTGAGATGTGACTGGATTTGACTTGTCCATATCTTACTTCATCTGTGTTTTGTCATGCCTGACTCTGATCCATCCACCCCTGAAGAACTGGACCACACAGCTTCTGTTGATGCCGTAGGTATGGTCTCTAGACGGCCCTGCTCAATCCCTGGGGCTCCCCTTCTACGCCATCCCACAGCCTGAGGTGGTCCGCCTGGCTGCTCTGGCCAGCAACAACCACAGTCGCAACCGCAGCCCAGCCGCTGTGGTGGTGCCTGCTGTGCTCGTCCCGCTGGCTGCTGTGGCTGCAATGGTGGGGGCAGTGGTGTGGTGGCGGCGCCGGCGCCGGGCCCTAGCTGTCGCCTGGGCAGCCAACAAGTTCCAGGACCCAGAGGCAGAGGGGGCCCCGCATCAAAGCCATGACAGCAAGCCAGATCAGACAGCACCACCCAGCACCTACCCAGGCAGTCATTCCAGCACAGCCTCTTGGCCAACCCAGCAGCAGGTGCTGTCTGGGCAGGTTGCAGTGCTGATTCAGGGAGAGACATCAAGCCCCTCGCCCCAACCAGCATTCCCAACAGCCCTGCAAGGTCAGCCCACTGGGCTGGCCCCTGCTGCTATGCTGGCCTCCAATGCAGCTCAGCTGTCAGCCTTATGGAACCACAACACCATGGCCGCGGCTAGAGGGCAGGCAGACAGCAGCTCCAGGGGCCCCCAGCCAGGCAGCAGCATGCTGCCCAGCGATGGCTCCCATCCCATGGGCATGGGCAGCGCCTATAGCACTCAGTTCAATCAGCAGCCCACAGCCCCTCAATCCCTGTCAAGCCAGGCTGCCGGGGCATCCATGTTTGGGATAGGCGTCCCAGGCACAGCCATGATCGACTTTGTCAAGGAGCCCACCCTTGCTGGCGCGCAGCAATCCTCAGGCCCCATCATGTTCCTCCAGCCTCACATGATAAACACTGCGTCACGCCTTCCAGCCGGCAGCCGGACTCGGCCCAGCAGTGTGCACAGCAGCAGCAGCAGCAGCGTGTCCAGGAATGCCACGATGTTCAGGGTGGCGGCTGCCAGCACCGGGGTGCTCAAACGCTCCAGCAAGGGACGAGGCAGCATGGGCAGCAGCAGCATCAGCAGCAGCAACCAGGTTCGCACAGCTGCTGCAACTTCCACCCGGCATTCTGCAGCAGTGCCTGGCACTACGACTCTCAGCATGCCCAGCCACGGCGGCACCAGCGCACAAACCAGCGCCTCTATCAGCCAGCCGCTGAGCAGCAGTGCAGTCAGCAGCGCCAGTGTGGGCAGCCTGGCTGTCAGCAACGTGTCTGGCAGTGCTGTGCCGCAGCCGGGCCCCAGGGCTTCGAATGCTCTGCAGCAGGCACAAGGGCAACCGGGTGGGTGGGCCATGGGCGGCTCCATGCCTCTCCCCATGCAGGCTGCTGGCAGGCAGGTAATGCTGGTGCCCGCTTTAGGAACAGTGCAGAGCGGCAGCAAGACCAGCGGGTCAGACACCAGCAGAGGCACTGGCACCAGCAATGGCAGCCGCAGAAGCGGCACAGCCCTGGCAAAGCGGAAAAGACGTGCAATTCAGCAGATGCGGCCTCTGCTACAAGATCGAGATGGGGTGGTGCGGACCATGCCTGCTGACCCTGAGCTGCAAGCGACTGGAGCCACCTGCCCTCAGGCACCTGCCACAGGGGAGGGTACAACGACTGACGAGAGCTTGGGCACAGACTCCTTTGACAAGGCTCCAGAAACAGATGACGCCCTGCTGATCAACCGCATGGAGATGTCACGAGACATGCAGAGGGTAGGTCGTGGTGCATAGGAGGCTGCTAGGGCCGGGGAGTGTTGTGGGCTGCTGAGGGTGAGGGTGAGGGTAGGGAGCAGGGTATGCGGTGCGTGGGAACAGAGACGTCTGGACATGTGGCTGGTTAGTGGAGGGCTGGCAGGTGATGAACTGGCAGGCGTGCAAGGGTTGCGCTGACAGCAGGCAGGCACATATGCATACACATATGGGCATAATTACATGGACGTAGGTACATGGGCATAAGCAGGTAAGGTAGGCTGGTACAGGTAGGGTTGGGTACGGTACAGGGCAGCTAGACAGAGTGTGAAGTCATGGAAATGGGCCAAGTGAAGGGTGTTGGAGCGTGTTTACCAGATGGGGTGTGTTTGCTAGGCGGGGTAGATATAGGCAAATGGCAGACAGGCTGTGAGGGCATGGGTGAAGGGTGATGGGGTATGTTTGCCAGGTGAAGGGTGATGGGGTATGTTTGTCAGGAGAAGTGCAGAAGGTGGCAGAAGGTCAAAAACCTGGAGTTTGAGGGATGCAAGCATGCCTGGAGAGTACCGTGGTGGTGTTTGCATGCGGGCCTGGGTCCTACTTCATCCAGCCTCCATGTGCTTGCAGCCATGGCAGTAGCCAAGAAGGGTGACCTCATCTATGAAAAATGGTGTCTGCAGGTTCACTTGCAGCAGCCCAGTGTAGCTCAGCAGTTGCGGGCCCTGGTCAACAACATGCAGCAGGAGCTGGAAGAGCAGGAGGTGGAGGTGTCCAGTGAGTACGCTGCGCCCTTACAAGCAGCCTGAAGCTCCTGCTGCTGCCGCCACCGCCCCTGCTGCTGCTGCTGCGGCGGCTGCTGTTACTGCTGCTACTACTCCTACACAGGCAGCTAGGCTGGGTCAAGCCATGTTAGACATGTCTAGCAGTATATAAAAACAGAACAAGCAACTGCATGCTGCTCCTGCTACTGCTGTGACTGCAGGGGTCATTGGGCAAGGAGGCTTTGGTGTGGTTTATCAGGTGTGAAGTTCAGACCTGTGCACAGCCCAAACGAGGGGCAACGGAAGCATGCACTGTACAGCTAAGCTAAGCTGTACAGTTTGGCTGCTGCACTTGAGTAGCCATGTTTTGTTGAGCAGTGTTGCTGTGCGTCCTTGTGACCATGCCAGCACCACCTCCCTCACAGCTTCATTGGGTGCAGGCTGAGAGGGACTGCTCAAGACACAGTGTAGCACAGTCGTCAGGTCTGCTCAGCTTGGATCATGCCGCGTCTGCTGTGTTATATACAGAGAGGGTCCCTCAGCATGTCGCACGTTGACTAATGATGATGTTGACTAATGATGATGAAGATTGCTACTGTGACGGGCTGTGACGGGCTGTGGTCGGCTGTAGCCACCTGTATTTTGCTACCTGTGGCTGGCCGCGCAGGGCACCTGGAGAGGTCTCACGGTAGCTGTGAAGACCTTGGTGTTCACCGTCCTGCCTAGTATGCCCGCTGGCAAGCGCCAGCAGCGCGCCATGACAGAAGCCGCCATCTGTCGCACCATGCAGCACCCCAACATTGTGGCCACCTATGCGTATGACCTGCAGGTCAGACCCCACCAGCAGGCATGGCCAGGGGAGCCATGCATGGGTGGCATGCAGGCATGGCATGCTTGCGCACGCCACACAATGAATGACATGATGCAGTGCCACGCCCTTCATGGTACTGATCCCCACTGAATGCAAATCATGTCGCGTCAGAAGTTGCGCACCTGTCAAGGCCTTGTCACCGCTGCCACCATCATCACATGCCATTCTACATGCCACCAGGGTTATATCAGCACATTGGCGTCACCTCCATCAAATTACGGCATGTGGCAGGCTGTGTTGCTCTGCAGTGTTGTGGGTCGTATGAGGTAGCAGTGACTGTGGCAGGCCAAGCGAGTGTGGCAGGCCAATGAAATGTGGCAGGCCAATCAAATGTGGCAGGCCAAGCGAGTGTGGCTGGCCAAGCGAGTGTGGCAGACCAATGCATTCCCCTCTAGCGCTCTCTAAGGCTCCATGCCCTGCGCCAAGGCATACTGTGACATCACTGCAGGTGTTGAAGGTTCAGCCATCCTCAGGTCGAGAAGCTGCTGCCAGCACCTCAGGCCCTCCATTGCGCAGCCCAGGCACAGGTAAGCTCAACAGGGCTGAGGTGGTCATCTTCATCATCCGCCACAACCCTTTAGTATTACCAGCACCAGCGCCTGGCGCTCGCTTGTCAACGTTGCTGTAACACACATGCTCCTCACCTCAATGTGTCGAGCTCCCTCCTTGCAGACACGCCATCCCTCATTGCTCGAGCACATGACTAGCTACTGTCGCATGTCGGATGGGCTGATGAGTCATAGAGCATTGCAACGGTGTTCACCTTCAGTAGCCAACATGCAAGTGCCATGTTATGACCTCAGCAGCACACCTGCCATCCCTGCCATATATGTCACCTGGCCTGCTATGGTATGATGGCTCTCTTGCTACATGAGCTGTGTCCGTCAGGCTGAACTATGTGATAGGGCAAATGTGTGCCGGAGCATGGCCTGTTTAGGACTTGTTCCGTTGCACATAAGTGATGGTGCACTACAAGCACCCTAGCTTGCCTGTTGTCTTCTGCGCAATGCCTTAATTGCATGACGACTGTCGTCATGACAAAGACCAGCCATTCCTTCCCATGTCATTACCATTGTGAGAGCATTATCAAGGCTGTTGCCATGTCAGTCACAACTGGATTACACCAGCATGCTCACCTTGCCGTGTTCCGCAACGCCAAGCCAGGCCATGCCACCTGGTGCTGCTCCCTGACCCATTCTCGCAGTTCCAGGCCCTGACCCGCCCAAGTCCATCCCAAATGTGGACGTACCCACAGAATACAAGTTGTACATCATCCAAGGTTTGTGCTGTGCCTGAGTGCAAACTTTGCTACCACCCTCTCCTGCTACTGCTTCTGACGCTGGTAACAGCTATGTTCATTTACTTGTGCTGTCCTTGACAGCACATGACAAGGCATGCTGGGAGCTATTTGGTCAAACATGCACCAACCATAAGGAGTGCGACCTTTTGCATTTTCCTTGTCATTCTGCACAGGATCGAGATCATGCTCCTGCCCCTGCTCCTGTCACCTCGTTGCTGCTGTTGGTGCCGCTGCGTGACACAGAGTTCTGTGACGGAGGCCCGTTGCATACCGCCATTGACGAAGGCCTTCTACAAGATGTGTCCTCGGGTCAGCCCAGGCCTGCCACGGTATGTGGCCCACCTGCATGGCAGTGCAGGTGCTGGGATGTGGCAGTGGCTCAGAAAGCAGCAGCGGTGGCAGCAACAGTGATGCAGGCAGCGGCAGCGGCAGCAGTAGGAAGTACACAGACAGTGCCCTAGCTGGTCGTGTAGTCCTGCACAGTCATCATCACTTGGTGCGCCTTGACGGGAAGGGGTAAGAGGGTTTGTCCCTTTTCTTGCTTAATAGTGGGAGCAGGCCACGCCCCAGGCGGTAGCTCCTCTCTTGAATGCATGCCGGTGAAGACTGGCATGGTCTCCTTCTTCGCCTTCTTCTTCTTGTTCGTCTTCTTCTTGTTCCCTGATTCGTTTCCCTGATTTGATTTGTCGACAACATGACCACATCGCCCTGCTTCGTGCTGGTTTGCTTGCACGCTTTGAAAACCTGGGCTCTGGCTCAAACCCTGTGTGTCTGATTCTCCCTTCCTCACGATGCCAGATCTCTGTCCCTCCTCTCCTTTGCTGCCCAGGCCCATGTGCTGCAGCTGGCCACCGACATCGCAGCGGGCATGGCGCACGTGCACAGCCGCAACGTGGTGCATGGCGACCTCACCCCCTCCAACGTACTCCTACGCACAGCATCCAACACACTGTCCGGCTTTGTGGCAAAGATAGCAGGTGAGGCAGGCAGGATGAGGACGCTCAACTGCAAAGACATGCCGCCAGCCTTCCAAGTCTGGGGGGCGGGTGGGGTGTGGAGAGGATGCGCTGCCCTTGTGTGGCAGGCTAGTCAGCAACCCCGGTGTGAGTCACATTGGAAAGTCAAATGTATTACTGTGTAGAAGTGTGCCGGCAACAAGGTTATGCCGCCCCAATGTGTTGATGCACTGCCGCAATGTGTTGAGCACACTGCCTTTGTTTGATAACGCACTGCCTACCCCTGGTTGCAGACTTTGGTTTGAGCTGGAAGCTGGCTGGCGGCCAGGAACATGTGTCCAATGCCCGCCAGGGCACCGCCTACTACATCGCTCCTGAGGTCAGTGGGCAACCCTTACTGGGTACTGGCAAGTGACTGGCTATTCAATTGGCCTGGTTGGCAGAAATCCGACCCTGCAGCTTATGGTATGCTCACTTGCACAAAACATGATGCGGAATGCGCAGAGCAAACTGTTGGCTAAGTTTTCATGACTGAAATGCAGCTGAGATCAGTGCTTCAAGATTGCCCCGTGCACCCTTAGTGATGGGGATTTTATGATCTTGTAATTTGCACACACCACATATTCATTCATATTGTATGAGGCTTCAGGAACCAAAAGGGATAGTATGGTACTAGAAAGGATAAAACGGTAATACTAGCAGGATTTCGTTAAAATATCACACCTGTACTAGTGCCAGTTGCACAAGAAAAGCTTTCTTAAGATGGCTGCAGATCTGCACAGAAACTCGATGCCATCACATGCACCAGTGGCATGCCCTGACCTGCTGCAGGTACTGCATGTCGGCATCATGTCCAAGCCTGCTGACGTGTTTGCCTTTGGCATGCTGCTGCATGAGGTGAGGGGACTACATGCGTGGGAACTCAATGCAATTCTCTACGCTCCCAGGGGGTGACAGGTGCCGAGTGTGACAGGATTTGTCACACAGCTGCGTTGCGTGCTTTCCCTTCGTCCTGCTTGACCAGCATGGGTGAACTACAGCTCGAGTCACATGATGTCCAGGTGTCGGTCATGGTGACTGAAGCTACAACATTTGTGTCGGTTGTAGCGCTGCCTATGCTTGTTGTGAAGCTGTTGTTGTTGTCATTGTTGTTGTTGGTGGTGGTGGTGGTGGTGGTGGTGGTGTTGGTGGTGTTGGTGGCATTGTTATTGTTGTTGGTGGTGGTGGTAGTGGTGGTGGTGGTGGTAGACGTGGCAGTGACGACGCTCGGCTGCAGATGTACCACGGTAGTCCGGCCTGGCGGCGCAGTATGCGCCATGATTCCTCCCACACCACTGCCGCCGCTGCTGCCGCTGCCGCCGCTGCCCGGCTGCACCCGGGCGCGGACAACCTGCAGTGGGAGGCGTCCTGCCCTCCTGAGCTCAAGGCGCTCACCTTGGCCTGCTTGCGCACCAACCCTCAGGTACACTTGTGAATGTCCTTGAAGGGAGAGGGATATTGGGGCAAGGAATGAAGCTGTAAGGCAAGACAAGCTGTGATCAGCAACAACCGTAGGATCCAGCCAAAGGCGCAGATGCCAATATCAGGTCCACCGTTGAGTATGAGATCAGTGCCGAGTCAAGTCTTAAGTCGAGATTGAGATCATTGCCGAGCTTACCCTCACTCTAAGCTCACACCCTCATCCTAGCTAAGACCCTGGTGCAGAACAGGTTTCTTTACCGATACCATACTAGATCACCAAACATGCCAGTCATGTAGCCCTTGCATGGTCATTGCACCCTTGAAGGCGAATTTGAAGCTATGGGGGCCGTCAGCATGAGCACTGCGGTGGTCAGGCCCAATGTGTGTGTGCAGGCATTGACCTTGTGTGCGCTGCTGCTGCTGCTTCCCCTGCTGCTCGCAGTCCCGCCCCACATTTGCCAACGTGACAGAGCAGCTGTTAGCATTGCAGCGCAGGCTACGCTTGGCTGCTGCTGAGGCCACTGGCCTTGCAGAGTCCGCTGGTGACCTAACTGCCTTCTCCTCCTTCACCTACCACCTCCGCTCCCTGCCTTCTGCCCCTGGTCCGCCTGCAGCCCCAACAGGGGTCGGGAAGGCCAGGGCAGGGTCGGTCAGCTCCTGGCAGAGTGTTGTGGGAGCTGAGTCAAGACCAGGAGTCAATTCTTGGCCCTCAGCAGGGCCAGTCACGGACCTCAGCCTTACCCCTCAGTCACCCCCTGCCTCTCGACCTGGTGGGCTGCATGGCCGCCAGCCCACCTCACCCTCACAAACATCCTGCACTGCATCAGGCACGGGAAGCCCTGCCTGGCAGCAAAACCCTCGGGAGCAGCAGCAGCAGCAGTGGTATGCAGGGCGACGTCAGCAGCAGGCGCGACCTTGGAACCGTGAACAGCAGCAGCAGCAGCAGCAGCAACGGCTTTGGAAGCGCGAGCAGCAGCAGCAGCCGCAGCAGCAGGGCCGGCACGTGGGGCAGGACCAGAACACTTCACCGCTGGCTGTCCTGCAGCCCGTGTCAGGGGACAGCCGCTGTGATGGGGTTGCGACCCCCATGAGGACCCAAGAGCTGTCCTGCTATGCGCACTGCTGGTCTGTGGTCAGCTGCAGCGACAGCGTGCCGCTGGTCGACCTGGAGGTGGCCGGTGGTGCAGCCGAGTCTGGGGCCAGCTCAGGAGGGAGGCCAGCTCAGGGGGTGGGTCCGGACCCCTGCCCCGCACTGGGGGGAGACCCTGTGGAGGGGCTGGTGGCACAGGGGCCAGGGGTGCGGCGGAGCAGGGGAGGAAGGGGTGATGGTGGGCTGCAGCAGAGGGGGGCACAGGGGATGGGTGGGCAGGGGGTGCGGGGGCGGCAGCGCTGGGTGGGGGCTGTGCCCGTTGCCGCTTTGCAGGCCTGGCTTGCACACTTGCAAACTAAGCCAGCCCAGCCTCACCCTCAACGCCACACGCGACTGCCCGGCCTGGATCCTGGCAGTGCTGGGCCACTGAGGTGTGCCGCCGCTCCCCTCTTGATGCCCGGAGCTGCTCCAGCGCTCCCACACTCCCAACCACTTTACTCTGCCTCCACTTGTCAGGGCCAAGGACAGGAGCAGGAGCAGGGGCAGGAGCAGCCCCTGCCACCCAACTCCTCACCTATCCTCCCCCTGCCTGCCCCTCTGCTTCATGGCTCCAGCATAAAGCAGCAGTGGCCTCCTGCCCGGCGCCTGTCCTCCAGCTGCGAGCCGACCTGCCACCTCACCACCACCACTGCTGCTGAGCAAGCGTCAACCACCCCTACCCCATCAGCCGACGAGGCATGTGCTGGCGCCCCCTCCTCAGCCTCCCTCCCCTCCTGCCTGCCCGCACCCCCAGTCACTGCCCAGCAGCCCCTGGCAGCAATCGTCCCCTCGGCAGTGGGGCCGCTCTTCTTGCCTGAAGCCATGCAGGCTGGGATTGAGAGGGAGGCGTCCCTGGCATACCAGGTAGCTGGGCTGCCACTTCAGCCGTGCGGATCTGAAGGTGTGACTGCTGTAGGTGTGACCGCTCTAGTGCCCCGCACAGCCTCACCGGCAGGACCCAGCAGCCTTGCAAGGACTGGGTCTCCTGCAGCGCTGCTGGGAGCAGCACTGATGGGGCCAAAGGCGCCTATGCCTGGCTATATGACAGAGCTTTGCCCAGTCCTCTCGACAGAAGAGGGGGAGGGAGCAGGAGGGGCAGCTGCTGCGACCGCAGCTGCCCCAATGGGTGCAGGACCCCGGGTAGGGGCAGCATCAGGTGGGGTCACGCCCCAAGCTGCAAGTGCCAGCACGGAAGGAGAAGGAGACAGAGCAGCAGCAGGTGCAGCAGCAGCAGCAGGAGCAGGAGCCCATGCCACCTTCCTGGTTGACAGGCTGTCCCAGGGCGGTCAGTTAGGGGAGGTGACCTGGTGCTCTGCCCCCGCCGGCAGCCTGGCCTCCAGCCCACCCCTCCCAGGCCAGCCTGCCAAGTTCCCCCTGCCCCTGACTGCCTGTGTGGACAAGGGGCCAGGGGGCGGGTACAAGTGCACCGGAGCAGCCCTGCTTCTGCAGCGGGTGAGCAGTGGCGGCCAGGCAGCCTGCACTTCACCCCAGGCCACCCTGCAGGGCCAGGCACTCACAGACCCATGCCTGCACCACCTCGCTGTCCCAACCGCCTCAACGGCCGCGGGGACCCTCCACCCAGGCAAGGCAAACCAAAGTGGCTATGGCAGCTACCAGGGGGGCGCAGCAGATGCAGAGATCCCTCACCTCAACCTGGCAGGTACAGGGGGAGGGGGCCAGTGTGTTGTGCCCAGCCTCGCTCAACAGGGGCGGCTGGCGGCTGCTCAGGGTCCAGATGGGGTCCATGCAGCCCTGGGCGGGGAGGGGACGGCGACAAGGGACCAGGCAAGGCACCTTGCCCTGGGCCAAGTCTTCAGCCAGGGTGTTGTGCCTGACAGCCTGCCACCCTCCCGGTCTGCAGCCCCACCCTTCCTCATGGCGTTCAGGACAGCTCAAGCCAGCAGCACCCTGGCTGCTGCGATGCCCCCAGCTCCTGCTGGGCCAGGCCCAAGCTCCACACCCACTGCCAGGTCGCTGCCTCAGGTGCTGGAGAAGCTGGCTGCTGCATGGCACTTCCTACCAGCCCCGCCCCTGCACTCACAGCAACACCCTGCCCTCTGCTCTGGAGGAGGGGCGCCGACTGCTCTGAAAACCTCACCCGCCCAGCCCCAGCAAAGGCAGCAGTGGCTGTGGCCAGCCCCCCAGCCCCAGGGGTTGCCCCAGCTGCTGGCACCACCTGTGTCCTCCCCTCCACCCAGTTCCTCCACTGCCCGCCCCCCTACCCACACAACCTCGGGCAGCCAGTCGCTCGGGTCTACCCAGTCAGCTGCCACTTCCATAGGCAGCATGGCGGCGTGGCTGGGGCGCAACCCTAGTCACGGGCTGGGCCAGGGCAGCAGCGGGGAGCGGCTCATGCCCTTTGTGGAGGAACCTGGGGAGGCTCTGGGTAGGGTGTCCCCCCACGAGGCTGCTGCTGCTGCTGCTGCTTGGGCTCCTCAGGGCACCGCAGCTCACCCAGACCCCACGTCTCATGGACTGCAACAGGAAGAGCAGCAAGGGCTGCAAGGGCAGCAGGGGCAGGCAGCAGGCAGTGACATGGCTTCAGAAGCAGCACTAACAGGATAGAGGCAGCTGCGCTGACCCGCCTACTGCTCAGTAGTGGCTTGTCAGGTCAGGAGGCAGTGATGTGCTAGGCACTCTGCTGCAGGTCACTGACTGGTTGGTCAATGGGACCGCACTGGGCCTGGCAGCAGCGGCAGAGCCAGCAGCAGCAGCACAAGATCACACATGCCAGCTCATCTCCTTCTAGTGAACCAATAATTCAGACAGTGGTCGCTGCTCGACTGCTCCTGGGCTGGCCAAGGAGTGGAGGGAGGTTTCCCACTGGTTGGCGCCCAGCAGGAGATGGCTCATGGGATGGAGCTATCCGCGCTGCTGGAGTTTGGGATGTAGGTATCGCATGGGTAAGAGTCCAGCATGGGTGTCATTCTAAAAGTGTGTCCAATGTGGCCAAGAGTCCAGCATGGGTGTTGTTCCATGCTGTCGGTTCCATTGCATGTCATCAAGTTGCGTAGCAATGCTTGCTGCTGGGTGTGGGGTGGGGTGGGGTGGGGTGGGGTGGGGCACCGACAAGAGGCAATGGTTGGCATGAGGACGTGGCTGCCCTGGTTCAAGAGGGTGCCAGGGGGCCCTGGGTGAGGTAGCAAACAAGGGTGATGGTGGGTTTAAGTCAGGTAGATGTCATGCTTTCCAATGGGCGTCCATGGGCCAGGGTTAACCCATTTCAATGGGAGCACCCAAGAGGTATGGGTTTGGTAGCTGTCATGGGCGCCCTTGGTTTTTGGTCAAGTCGTGGCGTAGGGAGCCACATTACCAATCTGATAGCCTGCAGCGGTTTGTCTTGGGGAGGGGAGGGGGAGGTGGGGAGGGAACCGGGGGGGGAGGAGGGGAGGGGGAGGTGGGGAGGGAACCGGGGGGGGAGGAGGGGAGGTGTGGTAGTCTGAGCTAAGCTGCGGGGGGGGGAGTGGGCCAGCGTCCGATAGGGACTGTGAACCCAGCGTGCATCAACCAAGACTAGCATCAACCAAGAACAGCATGACGCGAGTACGAGTGGGCCAGGGCCAGCTGTGGCATCAGCAGCTGACTTGCAGGAGCAGCCGACTGGCAGCAGCAGTGGCTGTACACAGCGTTGAAGGAGGCGAGGGTCCGGAGGGGGAGACGGGTAGTACTCCAGCTGCCAGAGTCGACCTAAAACCGTCGTGGGAGTGCAATGCTGTGATGATTATCTTCGTGATTGCGTGAGTACAACCGCATCAAGAAGCTCGATCTTGAAGATTTTGAGCTACTCCCCCTTCCTCTTCGTATACAAGTTTGAATTCCCCTCGGGCTTCGTAAAGTGTTGCCCACGGATACCTGCGCGCCCTGAAGCTCACCGACCGCGCTGCGTCAACGGCTGGCCTGCACAGCCAGCGATGCCCCCTACGGCACGCCCCCTACTCACAGCCCGAATTGAAGCAACGAAATGTCATGGCATGTCACGAGCTTGACTAGGTTCAGCTTAGGCAACAGCGGTTTGGGGGTGGAGAAGGCTCGGTTTGAGGGGTAACTTTCATTGATCGCACATGCACCAGATGCACAGAGGGGGTAGTGGATGACGCCATGCATTTTATCTTGGAGTGCACTGCCACGAGTTCCATCAGGGAGCAGGCGGAGTTTGCCATGACTTTACAGAACAATAATGAGAACTTGCATGACTTCATGTTGAGCCCATGTGCACCTTTGTTTGTGCACCTTGCTATGAAGTGCGTTACAGAAAGTCCCGAACCCCTTGAGGGGGAGGGCGGCCTAGCAGCCTAACGGCTGACGGCTTAAGCGGTGTAAGCCACATCATCATCATCATCACCATCAGGGAGCAGCCGGAGTTTGCCATGACTTTACAGAACAATAATGAACACTTGCATGACTTCATGTTGAGCCCATGTGCACCTTTGTTTCTACACCTTGTTTTGAAGTGCGTTTCAGAAAGTCCCGAACCCCTAGAGGGGGAGGGCGGCCTAGCAGCCTAACGGCTGACGGTCAGGTCCCACAAGGTCAGGTAAAATGGCTCGATAAAATGTACCGTCACTTTTTGTCGCGTATACTGAACTCCAAGAGGTCAAACCGCGACGCCCCGCTGCGGCGTGGTGCTCCGCAGCTTGGCCTGCGAGGGACGGGCTAAAGTCAACATTGCCCCCCTCCGCGGTATCCTGGCACCAGTGACTCCTTGCACCCTGACGGTAGTGCACATGAATCAACAACGCCGCAACGACGAACGTGGTAGAGCGGTCACTAGTCGGTCGGTCGGCGTGCCGCGATGGGGTGCCGGCATGCAAATCTGCAGTGCTGTTTTTGAGGTCGATTTGCTGCTTGTTGCTGCTACGCATCCGTCTGGTTTCTGCGCCCTAGCTTTGGGGTATGCTCATAGCTCCTACGGGAAGGATCTGCAGTGTGTTACATCTGCCCTGCGCAGGTTGGGAGGCTCATGCAATTACAGTTAGTTGAAACCTCATTTCTGGGCAGGCACTACATCAAACGCTGTGCTGACCTCATGTGGAGATGCAAGCGGTCTGCCCCAAGAACTTCATCTACTTTGATTGCGGTATCCTTAAGATTATCACCCATACATACGCCCAGACATACCTAGCATGCTCATGTCTAAAGTACCCCATCATCTCGCGCTCACTAGGCTGCGAAAGTAGATGAGATTGTTCTGGTTCCTCCAAGCTACCACCAGCGTTCATCAGCGGCGCAAATTATGCAGACTGGCGGCCATTGATAGCGATGGCACCCCGCACTAAGCGTAGTAAGAATAGGAAGGATTGGAAAGCATAGGACAGCAGAGGATAGTATAGGAAAGCATAAGAAAGCATAGGAAGCTCTCGTCGTTCATCAGCCCTCTCAATAATGTCGTCGAAGGAGAGACCAGAAAAAAACAGTTACTTCGGACATGCTGCCTGCAGCTCGTAGTATATGCTTTGATGTGGTGGAGGAGTAGGGCCATTGCAACGCTTAGGTATGTTGCGAGCGAGCTGCGGCAGCCCGATGCGAGATGCGAGCCACCCGGTTACCCGACATAACCGCCGGCCCTCGCGCTAGTGCTGTTGTAGACCGTACCTACTGGCCACCGCTTGAAAAAGAACGCCGCATCCATCTACAGTAACCTTGCCACCTGGACACTTGTCGACACTGGTGGGCGCCCAGGCCGTGCAGGCCCTTTGATGCAGTAGGCATATCGGGAAGGCTCGCTGATCACGGCTGTGTAAGCGCGGCATCAAATGGCTCACGGTACACTTTGCCAAACAGACCTGTGGGACCTGACTGACGGCTTGAGCGGTGTAAGCCACATCAACAAGATGCAACGAAATACTTGCCTGCTCAACCCCGCGATAGCCTCGCAAAATGCAACCGGACTTGCAACGCACCCTAGACAGCTACAAACCACATATATCGATGCCAAGCTTCACATGTGTAATCAACAGGACAGGACTGGTGCTGCTGGGTATGGAGTGGCATAAAGCAGAATGCTAGATGCTGGGACTGTCATCAGCATTCCATCAATACGTGTGCAGCCACAGAGCAGGTAACCTGCTAGCGGGCCTTACCCAGCAGCCATGCATTCATCCTTGTCATGGCTCCGACCCAGCCTTGCCCAGCAGCAACCTAGGCATTCAAGCCATGACAGTGCTGAGCGCGGTGCTTGCCAAGGCGCTCTCAGACATAGCTATGAGCAGCTGCTTGTTGTAGTCTCCAACCGCCTTGCGTAACAGGGCATACTTGTCCATCACTCCCTTGGTCAGTGCCTCATGGTTTGCAGTCATCTCTTGCATGAGCTCCCGCATGGATCGGATCTGCAAAGCGACAGACATGGAGCTGATCATGTTGGGTCCACGTACATGCGACAACAATGAGGGCTAGGAGGTAGGATGAGAAGGGTAAGAAAGGTTAGGAAGGATGGCGGGGAAAAGGAGGTAGGAAGAAAGAAGGATAAGATAGGAAGGTGTGTTGAAGTGCTGATACCACCATGCACTGACTGTCCTACTATGCAAAGCTCTCTTGCACATGACCCCCTCTTTGCTGTCATTGCCAGCCAGCCGATGAGTGGTGGCGGTACCAGCAGCAATTTGGACAGACATGCTGGAAAAAGTTTTACAGGCATGTTGAGAAGCAGCTCAAGTGGCCTGCAACATCAACAAGCAGGGTGTGGCCGCAGCAACACACCCAAGACTTCACAAGAGGTCCAGGTCCCTTACCGCTGCCTCGTCTTCCGCTGCCTTGGCGGCGATAGCGGCTGCCTCTGCTTCCACTGCCGCCTTACTCTTCATCGCCTCCTCCACATACCCAGCTGCTGCCTCCAACTTCAGCGCAGCCTGGGGCCACCCGGGACACCACCACCATTAACAAGGCAAGTGCATGGTGTTGTACTTTACTGCTTCTGTGCCACAGTGTACTGCAGACTGCAGACAGGTTGCCACAATTGCACGAGACAATAACGAAAACAACAACAGCAACTGACCTGGGCTTCAACCCGCTGAATCTTGTCCATCACGGTGGCTTGGTGTTGTTTCAGAGAAGCTCCTGTAGCACTAGCTTCTGCCAGCACACGCTCATTAGCTGTGATGCCCTCCTTGATGTCCTTGACCTGCAATGCACAAGGCAAGGCACACATGCACCCCACAAAAACATGCATCCATTGTTCAATGGTCTGGTTCAGGCAGGTGGGTGGAGTAGTCGCGCTACGACCGAGGTTGAGGCGACTGTCAGCTGCATCATATACTCCTCTGCTGCTGCCAATGCCACATGCCCATATTCCCTATGTTGCTGCCTACCTCGCACTGCCCCTGGCTGCTGCCTACTGCTGGCCCTGGCACCCCGGCTGCCGGCTTGCTCTGCATCAGAATGCCCCGCACTGCTTGAATCCATTGCCGATTGGCTGCTGCCGGATGCATCATGTTGCCCTAGCTGCCGTCGTCACCTCCCAGTACCTGTCTGCTTGCCTGCCTGTCTGCTTGCCTGTCTGCTGCCTACTGGCGGCTTTGGTCACCCCTGGCTGCAGTCTGGTGTCGCCCATCTCGTCAGGGCAGCAGCTGATATCCCTTGGGTCCCTTGTGCAATCCCGTGGGTTCCTATAGCTGCTGCTGCATGGCACCATTCATAATTGCTGCTCCGTGTTGCCCCTTGCTCCTGTTGCATTCACTGTGTTGACAATGAAGTGTCCACCTGGGCACGGCGCTTCTATTGGCCGCCGCCGTCATGCTACCCTTAGCTGCTATCCATGTCGCTTGCTTCCCCCAGCTGCTATTGCTTGCCCCCTAGTTCTCCTAGCTGCTGTCTCTTGCTATTGCGTGACTTGTGTCTTCTACCTTCTAGTCTCTTGCCCAGTTGCCTTTTGGTTTCCAGCCCATGTCACTTGCTGCCCCTAGCTGTTGTTGCTTGCCCCCTACTTGTTCTAGTTGCTACTGGTCTCCTGCCCAGTGTTGCCTGGCCCATGCTTCCACCAAGACTGCCGCGTGTCTCCTGATGTCATGTCGCCCCTAACTGCCTGACCTGCTTCATAGTGCCTACTATCATGTTGCAAGAGGGTATCAGCTATGTTGTTTCTGACCCTCCACTGCCCCTGACCGCTCTATGCTCCCTACCGCTTTTTAGCTGAACATATTTGGAGGGGTTGGGTCTGGCTAACTTTAGTGTGGCACACATAGATTTTGCCCCTTTAGATACTGCAACCGTGAGTTCCAACCTAATCATGTTCTGAGATTTGGATAATCTCCGCTTCACGTGCATGTAAACTATTGTGGTTCCTGCTTATGGAGAGGAAACTTATGATGAACCATGTAGTCCCACATTCAATTGCATGTAGTGATGTGCAACATTGTTGTATACTGCCATTGTTGCTGCAGCACCGAGTCGCACAGTCGGTAGGGCGCACCTGCTGCGAGACGTCCTTCTTCCTCGCCACCACGGTCTCCAGTTCCTCCAGCAGTTTCAGGCAGCGACACACTTCCTTGTCAAACTGCAGCATGGCAGCACACGACACAATGGGCTCCACCTTGGAGCACATTAGGGCACTGTGCCTGACTGTGCTTGGATGGCCTGCCTTGCCAGCAGGGACCCTAGGCTGCCGCATTGCCTTCACCTCACACAACCAGCACAGTCAGGCCCACATGGCAACCCCAGGGAGTGTGACCCGCGGGTGTAACCATCCCAGGCACACGAAATGGTGCTGCCATGAGTTGCCATGAGTAGCCATGCTGCCGTCCCAGGCACACGAAATGGTGCTGCCATGAGTTGGTGCTACATCAGAGGCAGACCCGTTGCTGGTGGCTACATCTGGCCCTCTGGCCGAGCACTACATGCTGTAAGACACCCGCATGCTGTCACAATGGTATTGAGAGGTGGTGAAGCTAGTGGCTTGAGAGGAGAGCGTGGAGGGCAAGGAGGTCAGGAGGAGCAGGGGACTAGACCTTGGTGTGAGGGAGCTGGACCTCCTCACTTGTCATTGCGTTGCTCTGCTGACACAGCCTGATTAGCGGCTTAGTGGCTTACACAACAGTAACAACAGCATCTGGCACAGAGAGCCACCCTTAGCCAGCTGCCTGGACTGATGCCCAGCGCGGAAACCATTTGCCCTCCCTTCACAACATGCTGACGCGCTGGAGACGGGGCAGCTCCTGTGACCTCCTATGTCCTGCCATCCTGAGCAAGCCTACCCCTGAAGGGGCAAGCGCTCGAACATGGGATTCCCTGTGCTGGCTGGCAAGTGCAATCAGTGCCCTGTCAGAACTGGGGTGAGGGGCAAGGAGCGCTGGACTGCTGTGATGCTTTAGACGGCCCGGCACAGCTTCTGCTGCCAAGAAGGACGCATGCAGTGGTGGCTGAGGTCTATGGGTATGTGTGTCGCAGCGACGCTGACAGGCTAATGCCATGCTATGGTGATGATGACGTTGTCGATGCGTGTATTACTAACCCCCACTTTAACCCCTGAGCTGCTGATGAACTGTGACCAGTCTGGCTGATGCCCAGCAACAGTCTCGAGCAATGTGATTACCCAACTCCATGCTGCTGGCATGGACTAAGACCTGATGTGGAAGGTGGGGTCAACTGTGCCATGTGCTCCCATGCTGCAGATTGACAAGGGAATGTGCTGCTGCCTGTGCGGAGCAGTGGAGGGCAACATGATGGCCATGCTACCGGTGTCAACAGTCACATGCGGCAGCCATTGCTACGGCTCATGGAGTTGCAGCCTGTGATATGTTCACATTGTCTGCATCGCACCTTCACCACCATCTCCAGCTTCCTGTCGTTGGCAATAGATTGACTGCTGAGGTGGGCGCAGTAGGTGCGCTTGGCTTCTGCTGCAATGGCCAGCTCAGCGATGGCCTGCCGGTGCTTGTCAGGGCTCTGCACCCAACACAGCGATTGGGCAATAGGGCTGGTAGCTGAGGGAAGGGATGTCTTAGTCACTTCATGCTGTCACTCTTACGCATGCTGTTGCTGCTACTGGGTACTACTGCGCATGGGTGTCCGTGGCAACATGCAAGGTGTGACCACTGATCACTGACAGCAGTCAAACTTGGCCATGTGTGCGCCATGCCATGACTAGAAACGTGAGCGACAGCAACAACAGAGATGGGATGGCGCATGCTATGGGAGAGCATGGTGAATGACAGCAGTGGCTGGGATAAGCTGTCTGATTATGGGGTAGAGCTTGTGGTATGTGTAACAACATGGGAACAGCCCCCTGATGACTGGCTACAGGTACATTAATAACAATCATTCATAAGGAATTCAGCAAAATACTTCCGTGCTTGTTATTGGGCTAGGGTTTCTAGGGCCTGAGGCTTCTAGGGTTCCACCCCTTATTCTCAGTGCGGCCAGACGACAGAGGGTTGGGGTGTGTGTGCACCATGTGCATTGGCTCACCTGGACCACCTGGTCCTGCAAGGCCTCCGTGTCTTGTTTGGCAGCTGCTAGGTCCAGCTTGGCCTGACTTGCGGCATCCGCCAAGCTGTTGGTCTGGACCTTCAGCTGACGCACCTGGCAGTGCAGCAGCTAGCTCGTGTTGCACTAAGCACCTGACCAAGCACCAGAACCTGAAAGGATGACCAAGCCGCTATAGCTAGCACTTACAGAAAACAATGGGTATCTTGCGCACGGTCCACACAGTTTTGCGCCCCTATTACTGTTGTGTGTTGCCACATGCAAACAACCCGCAAAAGTGACTGCAAGCTGAAGAGTGTTGGCGGCCACATTGCTGCACACACAGCTTAGCTACTATGAAGGGTTGCTCTAGATTGAGAGTGGTCAAGGCAAGAGCGAAGTGGAGGGCATGTAAGAAGCTAGGGTTGATGCCTGGGGGAATGATGAGATGTGATACAGATTTACCAGCTGCATTAGGTGGGGCAGGTGGTATGGGCCAAAGAAAAGAAGACTGTACCAGAAGAACCAGTGTGCATTCAGGAAAGAGGTTCTACCTGAGGCTAGGACTGCTCCTGCCACCTACCCTAGGTGTATGGAAACCTTCCCAACCCCCTGCCCTCCCCCTGCCCTGCTGGTTCCTGGATGCCCTGTTGGTGGCTGTTCTGTGCACCGTACCTCCGCCTGGAGTGCTGCTGCCTGCTTGTTCAAGGCTGTGTTGCATGCTGTAACTTCTGCCTCTTGAGCTTCCACTTGCTGCACCTCTGCTGCTTGGACTGCCAGTTGAGCATGCCACCGGCGAAGCTCAGAGCTCTGCAAGGGCAGCGCAAATGCCAGTGATGACCCCACAAGCCGGGTCTGCAATGTAGTGTGTGAGTGAAGGTGCAAGCTATCCGGTCAAGCATGCAAAGGGGCAGCGCGGCTATCCCACGTTTTTGGCATGCTCTTCCTCCACCATTTTGGTGTTTGCTACCAGCTGGTCCAATTGTGCCTGCCGGCAACAAGGGCAAACGTGCCAGGTTACATAATCAACATTGCAGACATAGCAAGGGACGAGTGCCATTGGAGTCAGCCAGGGTGGGTGCTTTCCCACAGGTGGCACCTGTAGCTCCTGAAAAGCCAATGCCTTTTCTTCTCTGAACTTGGCAAAATTGATAATGGCACTCAAATGCCGACGCAGCCGAGGAGGATCTGGTTTAAAGACGTCCTGCAGCATTGCCCGTCCAGCCATGACTGGCTGCCAGGAAGGAACACATGTATAATAATGCCACTGCCTATGAACACACCCGCCAGCTGAAGTCCTTGACACCTGAGGCTGACATTAGCTTGCACAGTTGACGGAAAAAATTGTTAGCGGCAATGGACTCGTCATGCAGCTCAGGGTACTCAAACGCATCCATTGCGGTGAACACTGGTTGTGTCAGCTCCTCTCTGCAAGCAGTAGGGCACACTGAACCTGCAGTACATACCGTGACTGGTGAATTCAACTGACCTGGTGATGCCTGTGAGCATGATGACAATCTGCTCAAAGACAGGTCGGGCGACCTCGTAAGAGGGCTTGGCTAACTGGGAGGCATCCAGGGAAACCTCCATCTCCGCCAAACATGGTAACAGCTCGTCATTCTCTAAGACTGGGAACGAGAATTGAGACATCGTGGTATGTGCACGGTCAAACTTATCCAACGGCAAGACTACGGGCGGTTTTCCTTCTACGTCAACTCGCGATGTTGCCAGCTAGCAGAGGAGTCGTAAAGACTTGCATGGAGAAGAGTCGTCAAGACTTGCAGGTGAAGTTTAAATATGCAAGTCTTTGCACTGATTTAGTCTGCTCAAAAATGAGCGAGTTGATAAGGTATTTAGGCACCGTCTTATCAATATTTGCGTACCCGCAATCTCTGAGAAATATCTTTAGAAATCATTCAAACAAGTAAACCCATTATGTATGCACATTATGAGTGTGCTATGCCTTTAGTCGTCTCTGCCCCCCTGGATGCAGGCCTTGCGCGCAGTTCCATGCGATGACCCCGTCCCGTAGCGATGCAGCCAGGCAGGGAGCTGGGGCTGGTAACGGCATGCATCCTGGCGCTAGCGGCGTCCGTCACCTCTGTAACTAGCTGGCTGGAGTCATGCGGACCCATAGCCACGACCAATTCTGGCACGGTTGCTGGTTCTCCTAACAGCGGCGTGCAGCGCACTGTTTGCCAGCCAACAGCAGACCCAGTCGTCGTGCCAGGTACTGCGCCCGGCTGCGTTCTGGCCGTCCACATCGGTTGAGCTCGATGCAGTGCGTAAGGATGTTAAGGGCATGCTTGCGCAGGCGGGACCAGCCTGTTGCTGCAAAACTTGGTGGTACCTGCAAGCACGGTGCTGACAGCAGCGAACAACACAGCCAGCAATGGCACAGTTGCAGTTCAGCTGCTGTCCTTGCCTGGAGTGGTGCAGCTCAGCACAGGCTCGAGTCAACTGCTCCTGACCAACGTGACCGTGCAGTGCAGCTGCAGCTGGTTAAGCCAGCTAGCAGTGGCCTTGTGCAATGAGCTACCTCGACTGCAGCTCGCATCGTGGCAGGTGCGCAGCTGCGGTGTGTACATGTGTCTATGACTAAAGTTCTTGTTCAATACAAATAGCAAAAGGCTGCTGTTGCTGTCTCCTGTAGGTTGTGTCAGACAGCATCAGCGTGTCTACATGGAGCGGCAGCCAGCTGTCGCTGTCAAATGTCCAGTTCACTTGTCCATCAGCCCAGGGGGGTGCAGGCAGCAGCGGGAGCACTGGCAGCAGCAGCAGCCCCCCCCTGCTGGCATGTGGTGTTGGGCACGCAGCGCAGTGGCGGGATGTGGTGACACTGTCTTCCAGCCTCCAGGCCCAGGCAGCCAGGGTGTTGGTGGTGCTGGACAGCAACGTGGACATTCCAGGCAATGCCTCCCTGGCCTCCATCCCAATATACAGGTGTGCATGTGCAGCCAATCCCAGTGTGCTGCTGTGCCCAAGTGCTGGGCAAGCAAGCTCTGCAGCTGCCCATGCCTGAGTGCAGGGATGTTGTGGTGATGGGCAACCCGGCAGTACAGGCCATGCTGGGGCAAATGGTCCATGTGTCAATGGATGCCATCAAAGGAATGGTGGGTGCCCCTCACAGGCATGCTGTCTTACAAGCTGCATCCTGCACATTCACAGCAAGCTATGACTTGGCGCTCTGCCATGCAGCACAGCACTCTGCCTGCACTATCACTGGGTTAAGATGTGTGTGTGTGTGTGTGCATGTAACTGGGCTGTATGCAGAATGCGTGGACCCTTGACACCAGCCGTGGCAAGCTCACCTTCTACAACCTGGTGTTCAACAACCTGCCAATGGTGAGTGCTGCACTGTGCAGCTCCCTGGCAACATGGCCTGAGTGCATGGGGCATGGGGCAGTGAGCACCAGTCTGCAGCAGGCAATGGGACAGTCTAAGCAGCACTTGTCAAACCTGCACTGCCCTCTTTCTCCCTTGCTGCTCAGCATCGCTTCACACCATGTTCATGCAAAGCCACCCTGGGTGCGGCGCTGGAGCAGTGCAGTGCTGTCTCGTGGTGATGCCTTGCTTGCTGCCCTGCAGGGTCCATTTGAAAAGCTGCCTTGGGCCACCTTTGGTTGGGGTATGTGGGTTGCCAAGACTGAGCGGTACGTCCCCAGCGGCTGCTCAGGCCAGCAGAGCAAACACAGAGCAACTTGAGCAGGGTAGGGCAGCAGCAGCAGGCTGGCAGGGCTTCATTACAGGTCATGGGATCAAATCCTGCTCCTGTGGCTGATTGGTGGGCCTGGCTTGCTGATGCGCGTAGGTGCTCACTCACATCGCAGCTGGTGGTGGTGGACAACTGCACCCTGGTGCTGCCGACTTCCACCATGTGGGTGCCCAGCTGGCCCAAGGCTGCTGATGCCCATGCCAGTGGCACAGAGCACCTAGCATCAGCTGGCAGGGTCTCACTGCCCTCATTGTACTGCCTGCCTCACTGTACTGCCTCCCCCACAGCAGCCTGCCTGATGCTAGCGGGCCTTCACTGCTGTGTGGGCAGGTGTGAGGACTTGGCTGCTGGCACAGGAATGGCTGGGCTGCGCTGGGCTGGGCTTGTAGGAGCTGACTTGTACAGGCTGCACAACCCTGGTGGCTGCTCCGCACGTTGAGAGCCTTACCCTGGCTGAAGCATTAGTGAAGGCTACTCTCCAGAATGTGGTGCATGTTGTCAAGCCAATCCAAGGTGGTAGGGCCGCTGGCCATGAGTAGCTGTCATGTTGTTGTTCTTATTGTTGTCGTTTCCAGTGCTGCTGCTGCTGCCACAGCTGTTGTTGTTTGTCGTTTTTAGGACATGTTCTGACGTACCGTAGTGATACGCCTCGTTGGTGATATGCTGATTTGGTGAAAACCAAAAATACGGGCCTAAAGGCCCTATTGGCACATGTTTGGTGACAGCGCCTGGCTCCAAATTTGAAGTGATTCATGTTTGGGGACTCTCTATTCTCAATACATCTACGAACATCTACTGGTGGACACTTGTTTCCTAACCCCCCGCCGGCGTGAGACTAATGCGGGGTTGTTATACTTCTACATCATGATGGTACTCCTGCTCCTGCCCGGATGTACTGATGATACTCCTCCTGCTGCAGCCTGCCCAGTGGGGGTTGTATGCATCCTCCTGGTGCTGCAGGACGTACATGGCCTACTGGACCAGTGAGCTGGTGGCATTTGTGCCTGTCAGGCGCGTGGCAGCTCAGTGGTATGCGATGGACGCCACCTGTCAAACAGCTGTACCTCGCACGCCCCTACTGTATCAGGTACCAGGTTGATGGTTTGGTCTCACAAAATGCAATTACAATGCACCGAACCGATACTAGCAAGCTGGTGGCATCACTCACGTTGATTTGGGCACCTAACCCAAACAACTCAGCCACGGTTTTATAGGGAACAATAAACTATGAGCTACTATCACTAGTTACTGCTTAGGGGGTGTGAATGTGGCTGTGTTTGTATGGTCATCTTTGCTTGTGTATGATACCCTTGTTGCTGCACTCTTGCCTTCGTATACTCTACTTTGTCGTTATAAATAAACAGTTCACAATGCCCATGCCGCTGCAGGCCAAGCTCAACAGTCAGGTCAACTGGTTCGTTTCCAACGCTACGGGGTTCGGAGTGCAATACACTAACACATCAGTCATGGACTCAAACCCCGACGGCATGGCTCCAGCCTCCCCTGCAGCCTCCCCTCCCCTGGCCGTCAGCCGCATGTTTGACAACCCCTTCATTCCCTTGTGAGTCCCTGCTATGTACCCTGCTCCACTGCCCCTGCCCCAACGCCTCAGATGACACACGCTGTTGACCCTGACTGCACACCTGCCACCCTCCTGGCCACAAGCAAGCTAGAGTGGGTGGTGGGAGCAGGGCACGCCCCAGGCCTAAGCTCCTCCGTCAATGCATGCTGGTTCTGCTGGAGCAGTCTTCTTCTTTTGCCTCACCGTCACTAACTCTGTCAGAAAAGGGCACCCAATGCTCTGCTGCCCTGACCGACCACCAATGCTCTGCTGCCCTGACCGACCACCCATAACCTGCCCTACTGCACCTGCGTCGCTGCACCTGCACAGGTCTTGCGGCGTAACAGGGGCAAGCCATGTGGCAGCACCTGCACTGCACCTGCACCACCTGCACCGCTGCACCTGCACTTGCTCATTCCCTGATGCCTGATTATCTGCTAGCCATGTGACAATATTGTGAGGCATGCCCTTACAAAACAAGCATGAGCGAGGGCATGTCGAGTATACAAGAATGTGCAGCTCGTTTTGCGCTAAGAAATGGTTGCTTCGCAATCTACACTATTGCGCATCGCGCTATTGAAAACGACATTTGACCTGCAATTTTGTTTTTTGGTTTTCTGACTTTATGACCTTAGCCACTTGTTCAAGTAAGTTTGAGCTTTCGATGCGATAATATGGGCCGGGACCATGTCAGTTTAAGCTATAGATTATGCATTACACATACGAAAAAAGAAACATGACGAGAGCACACACACTTGACAACCACACGATGTCCATTGCACAACACATGAGCTGCACTTGAGCCAGTCACAGCCAGCATGTGTGCTGCGCCTCCTCCTTCTTGCCTGCACCCGCAGCCCTGCCATCACATGGGTCACCAACGCCTCCCAGCTGGTGCAAGCAATGGTGAACAGCAGCGTGCGCAACATAGCGGTGCTGGCAAACCTGTCTGTGTCTCACACTGACTGGGCGACATACGTCAAGACTACGGCAGGCAATGCGAGCTCTAACAGCAGTGACGGCGTACGCTCACCCAACAATAGCAACCTGCTGCTGACCATGACGCGGCCTGTGGCGCTGTCTGGCTGGCCAGATGTGCTGACAGTGGTGGACTGGCAGGGGGAGCCAGGCCAGGTGCAGCTGTCAGCAGACGCCCCCCTGACACTGCGTGAGTGGGGCAGGGCACTGCGGCACTGCTTGCTTGCACATGTTATCATGGAGTGTGACATGCACCATGTCCTGGCAGTTTGACTTTGCTTGGGCCAAGCTTGTCTATGACTGGGCCAGGTGGCTGCCCACCCACAGCAACAGCTCATCATTAGAGCGTGAAGCTACACAGACAGTGTGGCAGCGTCAGTGCTGTTGAGATGTCAGGCTGGGGTGTCCCAGCCCCTGCTGCAGCCCAGACCATCTGTCCCCCTCCCTCCTGCAGGCTGGGTGACGACCATGAATGGAGCGCCAGCAGAGGGCTGGGAATTGGGTCAGGTTATAAACCGGACCACAGTGTTCTCCCTGCCGCCCTACATTGGCCCACTGCTATACATCAGGTGACACCAGGTGCTGCCCGCAGCCCAGGCTGGGCCTCCCCCACAGCCAGCCCTCACCTGCTTCCCTGCCACTGCCTGCCAGCTGCCCTGGCCACCGTCAGTGTATCCTCCCTGCCAGCTGCCCTGGCTGGTGCGGCTGATGCTGCCTGACTACTGGCTGCTGCAGGAACCAGCAGTGCTTGATCCTGCAAGACATGGGAGTGCTGCTTTGGCCGGCTGTCTATGCAGCAGTGCTGCAGCAGACTGGCGCAACCAACACTACGGTAAGATCCAGCACTGATGTGAGACTCGGAACTCAAGCACTGCTGCTCTGCGCATGACAAATAGGACCTGAAATATCAAGTTGTCCACCATCCAAGTCCTACACCTACTCCTGCACGACACTAGCACTGCCAACCTCACCACCACCTGCCTTCACGGCAACAGGAACCCTCTGCCTTGGCCCCTGGCTGCAGAGATTTAACACAGCTCAATTGCCAGTGCTCGTGGATCGCTATGTGCAAGCCTTCAACATCACGGTGAGCCGACCTTGCTCCCTGACTGTCATGCTAACGCTCCCATGTTAACATGTGTGGATGGGCCTGGTCAGCATGGCATTGGTTGCATCAGTGGCTGTGGATACTCATGCAATGGCTTGAAGAGAAGTTGCTGTAGTGTGCCTTTATATTGGTTAGTGATGCTGCAAGCCATGTCATGTCCAAGCATCTGACTGGATGACAAAGGCGCCTGGAAGGCAGATAGAGATAGGTGAAGGCATAGAGGATAGAGACAGACGAATGGCATGACCACTTACCACCGGTACTTTGCCGCAGAGTAGCTGCATTCGTGCTCGGCACATGTCTGAGAGGGCACTGTTGGACTGAACCCGTTCACACAGCACCCCTGCACAGCTTGTAGGATATGACGGCGTGCCACGCCTAACAATACATGTGCTGAACATGTGACTGGATCTGACTTATCCATATCTTACTTCATCTGTATCTTGTTATGCCTGACTCTGATCCATCCACCCCTGAACATCCTGGACCACACAGCTTCTGTTGATGCCGTAGGTATGGTCTCTTGACGGCCCTGCCCAATCCCTGGGGCTCCCCTTTTACGCCATCCCACAGCCTGAGGTGGTCCGCCTGGCCGCCTTGCCCGCCAGCAGCCGCAACCCAGCCGCTGTGGTGGTGCCTGCTGTGCTGGTCCCGCTGGCTGCTGTGGCTGCAATGGTGGGGGCAGTGGTGTGGTGGCGGCGCCGGCGCCGGGCCCTAGCTGTCGCCTGGGCAGCCAACAAGTACCAGGACCCAGAGGCAGAGGGGGCCCCGCATCAAAGCCATGACAGCAAGCCAGATCAGACAGCACCACCCAGCTTGCAGCCAAGCAGCCAGTTGCCAGCCAGTCAGCAGCAGCAGCCAGCAGCTCTGCCAATAGTACAAGTCACACCAGGACCAGCGGTACAACAAGATATACCGCCACTACATGAGGCTACAGTAAGGCCAGTATAACAGCTTGGTGCAGGGCCCTGAGCGCTTTCGTCTTTGGGCGCCAGATGTGACACACGCACAGCTGGCATCCTGAAGGATGTTTTAACAGTAACTGCAATCATCTGCAGTCGTCGGTACCTTCACCACCAGGCTGGGGAGAAAGGTAAGGGTGCATGCTTGTGTTTCACCCTTTTCATTCCTTGTACTGCTATAACGGTATGCGTGGCCAAGCCAGCCAGTACGTCGATAACTTGAGCGTTGGGTTGCTATGGCGATCTGAGCTTTGAGTGCTTGTAGCATAGCGGTATGAATTGTTCTTCGGCCAACTGTTGCACACTGCATCTTTCACATTTCTCAAGCCTTGAGCCTACAGGACCACGCACCTCTTGGTTCTGGCTGCATCAGAGGAGGTGCATAGGTAGCTTTACTCCTTGTTTGGATCTGTGGTCGCTGTGACTTTGGACAGTGGGCTGAGACGGGTTGTCATGTAAAGGTAAAAGCCCAACAGGGAGGTTAGGCGGAAATGAGAGAGAGGAAGCAAACAAGGAGTAGTGCGGTGTCAAATGAACGATTTTAAGCTGACAGGGCCCCGGTTTATACCATTGCAGGTCAAACGTCGAACCGTGTCACTTTGAGCTACAGCCATGTCACTTTGAGCTACAGATCATGCAGCAGGGCGATGCGGCCTAGCACAAGAATGATGCACCATGCAGCGTGCGTGTGGGTGTTGGGTGTTGGCTCTGAGGGTGAGTGTCTGGCTGGCTGGCTGGGCTCTGCAAGGGAAACACCTGTAAGCACCTGCCGCTTGCAGTCCCTCCCCCCTGCCCTCACTCAGCTCCTCCCTGTCTTGCCATGCTGCCAACTCCTGGCCAACTACAGCAGCAGTTGGCTCCCCTCCCCATTCCAAGGCACTCAGTCTGTGGGCCTGGGCAGGATGCATCCCAGGCAAACCTCACCGGAGCACGCCTCACAAGTGCTGCAGCCAGGTGCACCGGCACCAGTCTTGGCCCCTCGACAGCAGGGGAGGGGCCCACTCCAGTGGCAACCTTGGCTTGCTGCCCACCAGGGCCCTGGTGAGGTGCTAGCAGCAATCGGCTACCTCTTCCTCCCTCCTAGGAGGTGTCAGCAGTGATTGGCTACCCCTCCCTCTCCCCTGGTGGCAGGTCGCACTTGTGTTAGCGTTGTGTTGCAGAGGTGCCAGACCATGGCGCTGCACCAACCCCACCAGCGTCAACGGCCTGGCGGCGGTGCACTTGCAGGGCTCCTTCCCCGTCGCAACCAGCCTTGCCCCTCTAGCAGCAAGTGAGGGGGCTCGCATCACAACCAGCCTTGGCCCTCTGGCAGGCCCACATCCTGAGGTGCCAGCACCAATTGACTTGACTCCCCTTCTCAGGACTGCAGGACTTGACCCTGCTCAGGACACAAGCTCAGGACTCGCCTGGCGGCTTCTTAGGAAAGTACTGCATGGCACACACACCAGGCATGGCAGGGTGCCCGCATGCCTTGCACCACTCCAGGAGGCCCTGAGGATGCAGCTTCCAACCAGCTCCACCTCCGAGCACCACACCCCAGGAGCTGTGCTTACTAAAGACCTAGGGGAAGCACTGCGCATCATTCTTGCCAGCACCAGCAGGTTGGAGCAGTCCTGGTGGCACTGGACCTGGCAATGGTGGAGGCCATGAAAACGAGAGACATGGGTCAGGGATGAGGAAGCCGGTGAACCCATGAGGTGCAGGCGGAGGTGAGTGCAGGTCACTCATGAAGTCGTACCATACGATGCCATGCCTGACTGCGCTCCTTGTGGCTCTCGACCTTTCACTGATGATGACCGACAGCACGATTGCGATCACAAGAGCAACCACATGAGCTGCCGTAGTCATGGGTTGTGGTGATTCAGAGCAAGATGCTTTGTTTTTCTCCAGCATCAAGCAGCAGAAAAGCCCGAACAGAAAGGAGACTGAGGTCATCAAAACCCCTACTATTTGGGTACATCACAAGTTGACGATATGAAGGTTACGTGCACACTGGCAACGATGATGACTACCTTAGCAGTGTCTGAAGCTGGGGGTTATCTAGCAAGATGCAAGCAGGTGAGACAAGCACATGATGCAAGGCATGGAGCATGCATGCCGTTCATGCCAGCCTGATGATCAGTGCTCTTGACCACACCGCCGTGAGAGGCACACCCAGGCAGCCAGTGAGCCAGAGGCCTACCTGGAACATCTCCGACAACTGGACAAGGGTGCCCTCATCGCCTGCAACCTTGTGGCGCTCCATCACACCGATCACCTGCAGCCAGCATACCAGCACCCACTCATGTGATCGTGTCGGTGCTGGAGGTATGCAGAGGTCCTTGTGCATCTAGTGGCGCAGGTCGTGCCAGGAGCAGGAGGCCTGTCGTGCCGGCATCAAGCGTCTGGGGCCTGGCGTAAAGCCTGGCATGCCTGCATCAAACAAACCGTGAGGCCTGTCGTGCCGGCATCAAGCGTCTAGGGCCTGGCGTAAAGCCTGGCATGCCTGCAGCAATGGACCCGTGAAGCCTGTTCAGCACCTGGCGTCCCCGCGTCGTGTGCGCCTGAATCAGTGTAGCCTTAAGGTTCATGTGCTGCAGCAACGCCGGAGGGGTTTCCCTGGGTTCCAGTGGGCGGGACCAGTAGAGCCTTCAGCAAATGCCGTGTAATGATCATAATGACAATGCTGCTGCTGCTGCTGCTGCTGCTGCTGATGATGATGATGATGATGATGGTATGCGTCCTTCACCTTTGCCACTGAAACAGGAGAGGTTACAACAATACTGTCTTTGCGTGAACACCTGTTGCCTGTTGAGTTGCCGAGGGAGTGTGACGGCAGTGATGCTGCATGGCTACCATAAGCCATGAATATTGCCTGTTGTAAACTGCAGTTATAGCATGCAGGCAATGTACGTACGGCGCTGCCTTGCTACCTGCTCTGCTTGCACCAACCACCGATTGCTTGCTGCCAAGTGCTGACCATGGAGGATCCAGGCTTGCAGTACAGTCCGCCTGGCTGCCACATGCGCCACACTGCTGTGCAGTGCAGAGTGTGCACTGCCAGCCAAGTGGCTGGTTGTGCTGCTGCCGCTGTTCCTGTCTCGTGTAGGTGCCCTTGCATGTATGCTGTACTGCTCCATGCACTGCTGCACGCACTGCTGCATGCACTGCTGCACGCACTGCTGCATGCACTGCTGCACGCACTGCTCCATGCACTGCTGCACGCACTGCTGCACGCACTGCTGCACGCACTGCTGCACGCACTGCTGCACGCACTGCTGCTGCACGCACTGCTGCATGCACTGCTGCACGCACTGCTCCATGCACTGCTGCATGCACTGCACATGTTTCACCTTGAACACACTGTCCACATCGCTGATGGCCGCGCACAGCCTGAGCAGCTCATTGACCTCGGCCACATCAGGCAACGGCTCCCCGGCTGTGCTGAGCTGCTGCAGCAGGTCTACCGCGGCCTTGCGTTGTGCATCGCTGCTTTGCGCTTGCAACAGCACCTGCCACATTACAGCCATGCAAAGCAAACAGGGGACAGCAGCCACCATGAGCACACAGCCAAGACCAAGGTGCCATGATGTGTTGCTCCCATTGCCCTCGGCTGTAAGCTGTAGGCTGTAGCTATACGGTGCAGCAGCAAGGTAGACCAGTTGAGCTTGTAACACCAGCTTCCCAACACCATCCTCTTCATCCACAACATACACCATGTCGCCCCTGAAGCTGCCTCCTGCGCTCACCCTGCCTCACCCTGCTCCCCCTCACCCTGCTCACCCTGCTCACCCTGCTCACCCTGCCTCACCCTGCTCACCCTGCTCACCCTGCCTGCGCCCACCCCTGCATTGCTGCCTGGGCCCTTAAGGAGGTGACCAGCTGATCTAGCATGACAGGCATGACTCCTATCAAAGCTGGAACAGCTCAACCACAGCGCACACTGCTGTGCCTCAGGCTGCTGCTGATGCCGCTGGGCTTGGGATGGTGGGCTCTCGGTGGTACTGTTGTTGAGCGTAGCATGCTCAGTCTTGCAGCCTGCAAACTGTTGCCTAGTCGAACCATTGTGCCTATCGCTCTCCACTGTTCAGCTTCTAGCATCTTTTCTATAAGGCCAGCAATATACCCGGCAAGTGATCAAGAAAGTTTTAGCTCACTTGGCTCCATGGCATTGCGAGCGGCCCATCGCCCCCACTGAGCGCCCTGACCTGCAAACACAGTCCTGCACGACCAGGTAACGTCATACCGTGATGACTTGGTTAAAGATGAAAACAACACTGACGCCACAGCACTTGATGCATAAGGTGTTGTAACCGCAGCATTGTAATTATGTTATATTATAGATGCAGAAGGTGTTGTAACAAAGTGTGGGGCCAGCTCTGCCATACAACAACCTGTATGACAGTAGATATATCTGAATGGATATATCAACAATGCTATTTCCCTATCCTCCTGTGGAGCCCCCTACTCTTCTCCACAGCAGTGAGAGACCGGTGTGTGTCCCTAACCTAGGAGTCGGAAAACAGCCCGCCCATACACACCTTCAATAAACGCAGAGCGAGCGGTACACTGACGCCGCAGCAGCTGATGCAGTAGGGGTCTAAACCGCAGCATCGTGATAATGCGAAGAATAAAGTGTGGGGTCAGCTGGCACGCGGATGTGTGGGGATCAAGTTATAGACTTGCTTGCTTCATCGCGCCCCGTGACATTGCTTCATCGCGCCCCACGACCGTGAAATTGCCGCCGCTGGAGGACTGAGAATGCAGCTCCAAGCAGCCCAGCGCACCAAGGCCACCATTCGTCCTGCCCGCGGCATCAGCGTTTTGAAGCCTCAACGATGCCAGGCAGTGCAAGCCTGGAAGCAGGAGATCGGCGCAGTTCTTCTAGCAGCAAGTCTCGTGATTAGCGCCCCAGCGATGGCTGAGACACAGCCTCGCATGCTGAGCGACCTGGCGCGCGGTGATTACAGCTTCGTGGACGTTAATAAAAATGGAGTAATTGAACAGGTGATGGCGGCTGAGCTGGCAGGGGTGTATCTCCTCTGCGATCCTGGCATGCGCACACAACCTAGACCCCACAACCCAGACCTTCCTTCTGCAGCCCGCCTCGGGTAAAGGGTGTTTAGGTTGCACGTTTGACAGGTACATCCCACCGTCTCCATGCGCAGGAAGAGATCAACAACCTAGCCAAGCAGGTGGCACAGGTAAGGCGGGGGTGGGGGAGCAATGCGATAGCCATCATCAGCGCCCCCCCCCAACACAAAAACTATCATGGCAATGTCACGCAGCTAGGCTTACATAGACGTTGGATAGCATTGTCGTTGGATATCAAACATGGCAGACACACAACACTCATTCAACAAGGAACAACATGTTTGACTGCGGGTAATCTCACTCAGCTCATCACAGTACGGTGCCGTCGCAGCAAGGTAAGCGCAGGCAATGTTGGCTTTGATGGCAGGAGCATAGAAGGGCTCGGCAGGGAGACTGCAGCGGTGTAGGCGCAGCGGAAGCAACATTCGCAACATACAGGACCCATCGTAGAGCAGCTACACCATGCAGGCCCCCACCCCCAGCAGCTGATATGCCAAGACAACACACACATATCAAACATGGCAGACTCTCGAAGTGGTACTTCTATTGCGACCCGCAACTTGAAATTTTTTGCCCAAAGCCCAGGACCTACTGCAGTAGCAACAGCAGCAGCCTCATCCCAGCATTGAGGTCCCAGAGCTCCAGCAAGAGGATGTCACAGAGGAACTGGCCGTCATGAACGGGCTGCGCATCCTGTGCAGCCAGCTCGTCATGTGTCCCTGCTGCACACACTCGTCTACCCAGACTTTGTCCCTCCATGCCAGCGATGGGTCCAGGGTGCCCAAGGGCTGGGGTGGGGGTGAGGCTTGGGGAGGTGGGCCGTGGTCGGTCAGACAGCTGCTGCTGGGAGCTACTGCTGTCATAGGAGCCACAGCTACAGCTACTGCTGTCATAGGAGCCACCCGTGCAGCCTGCGGGTAGAGGGCGGCACCCCTGGGCAGGGAATGCTATCTAACATTGCTTCAGCATCAAAGGGGAGGCTCACCTGCTGGTTCCTCGGTGGTTGTGAGGCCGTTGTCATCTTGCTGTTCACGCCTCTGCTTGCTGTGGTAGACACATGCCTCAGGGCATTGCTCACTTTGATGTGCCTGCCTTCTCAAGCTGTGTGGCACCCTTCCCTCACGTCTTGCGCCTCACCAGGCAGCAGGCTATGCGGGCTGCTATAGTTGTGCCGCACACATACTGCTAGGGTTTGCATCGTACTTAAAACAACGTGCCTTGACTGGGCATGGATTTTGTGCAACTCTGTTAAGTCTGACTTACTTTCTGTGTTGCAGCCAGCACAGTTGCCGCTACCTTCACCGCTAGGACATATGTAGGGCGATTAGGAAAAGGCATGGGAGACATATGGCATGAGAACAATCACGAAGTGGTCCAGCCACACTGCACACGTAGCGCAAGGCACAGCTAGCGTACCATAGCTACAATGGGTAGACCTGGAGCTGTACTGGCAATCCCTTCTTCGTCTGTGTACCGCCCCTTGCTACGGCAATGTGGGGTTGTAAAACCCTGTACAGCTTGCCAAGTGTGTAAACTAGGGAGTGTGAGGGACTCCAGGCCAGAGCGACCTGTTTTGTGCGCAGGAGGAAGGGTTCGTCGCCCCTGATGAGGAGGTGGTGGCCTTCACCACTCGGTTGTTTGATCTGAACCAGGTGGGACGCCTGCCTGAGATGGGACTCCTCCCGGGGACGTTTCCCTAACCTTGCAGTAAGGAGGCTTGCAGGGTTTGAACCCCTGCCCCCTGTCATTGGCCAAGCGGCCTCAGTGCCGATGGCTTGAGTGGTGGAAGCTCTACCATCTACCATCTTGGCTCCTGTTGTGCTTGATGCCTCAACATGTGTGGACGTGGCTGCATGCTTGCACACAGTGTCCCTGTCAGCTCCTTCACCCACAGCACATACAAAAGTGCCCCTTAGGCCACATGTGCCTACTTCTCGCGCTGCTGCCTAGCTCTTCAATGGCCAAGGGGCACTACATGGCTTGGCTTACATCGCGTGGGCCAGCGGCCATTGTGGATGAAGCTGTTGGACCAGCCTGTGTCTCTTGGGGCACTTGGGTCTATGGGTGACCATGTGCACATGCAACTTGTGCAACATACAACTTGTGCAACATGCAACTTGGGTGACCATGTGCACAGGCCATTGCTATTGATCATGAATGCCTGTCCTATCTTGCAAGCAACTGAGCCGAGCACCTGCCATAGCACACAAGGAAACACCCTGCAATGCAAGTGGCAATGGCGTGATATGATGTCACTGTGCTCTCACACAACGCCTAATGCAGGACGGCAAGCTGGTCGTGGATGAACTCCTGACCGGGATAGTTCTGGAAAATGCGGTGGATAGGGACGAGGTTACTGTGCCGGAAGACGTATTCAAGGTGGGTTTGCAATGGGAGGGGAGCAAGTGGAAAGATGTGTGGGTGGAGTATTCTGTTGGTAAAAGTAGGGTGTGTATGCACTCTGGCTTTTGTGCAAGTCTGTAGATATAGCAAGCTCCCTAACTGTGCAAGCTCGCCTCTGGCAGTTAATGCCTTACGAATCTAGCTTCCTTGAGTCTAGCTCGAGCTGCGGTGAACAGGAGCGAGGCAGCAAGGCACGCAAGGGTTTCCGGTCGAATGCAGGTGTTCGACCAGGACGGTGATGGCTTTGTGAGTCGCAAAGAGTGGACGACGCCTTTGGGTGACCTCGGCGCCAACGGCGAGGCTATGAAGGACTTCGTGTTTGACCGAGTGCAGTACCTGCAGAGACAGGATGGCAAGCTAGACGTGGCCGAAACCCGGAACGCGCTGTCCTTGTTGCGCGTGGCAGTGCTAGGGTATTGAAGCGAAATGACAATGGAAGCGATTATGGATTGAATGGATGATGGCGAAGAAGGAACCAGCTTTGACTACCTGTATGACAGTAGATGAACCTGAAGGGATACGTCAACAATGCTGTATCCCTATCCTCCTGTGGAGCCCCCTACCCTGCTCCACAGCAGTGAGAGACCGGTGTGTGTCCCTAGCCAAGGAGTCGGGAGCTACCCTACATGTCCCTAACCTATTCGCTAGAGCCCTACCCTATGCACACTCTGGCGCACACACATCCCCTTTGTAAGGGGCAATCTACCAGGGGGCCTCTACCAAGCTCTACAGCGACATACGACTTACGACAGTTCTAAGCAATTACCCCATACTATTCTGCCTATAGTCAGGGCCTCCCAACTGTAATGTTTTGGCATGTAAAACCATCACATGCGACCGATTGCTCCGGGAGCAGGCCGATGGCTTTAGCCCCGCGCGGCATGGCTTAAACGCGGACTCTAGTTGCGGCAGCAACCAGCAGTTGCTTCAATTGTGGTCGATAGGGTGGTTGGGATCCGCCGGCCACCCTCAAGACATCGCGCAGTGCAGGCGTGCTGTTGGTGCTCTACGCATAGGCGCTGCTGCCAGCCCGCGAGGTGAGGTGCACGCAGCAGTTGCCACCATTCTCGCGCCAGCACATGTTACCCGACGAACATGTGATGATGCAGGAGTGTCCGAGTACACCACAGTACACCTACCGGGGTCTTCTTAGCTTCAGCTGCGGCTCAACTGAGCAGGTATATATTCAGCCAAAACAGCAAATCCAGCCAAAACTCAGAGAGGTTTCCTTATTTTGTGCTGGAACCCGCATCAAAGCCTAATGTACTCATATGCACAGCTGTGACAGAAGAAATGATATTACTCTCAAAGCTCAGTGAGCCATGGCCTGTCAATTGCAGGAGCCCAAGCACCACAGACCCTTCCTGCCCACAGTACCTGCCAGCAGCCCACCCTAGCAAGCCCAGCTGCCTACCACCACCTCCCAGCACCTCCTCACTGCCCTTCTGCCTGACATGCCACCCGTAAAGAAAGTCACGAGAATAAGCAGAGCCAACGGGGCAAAGGCTAAGGCTCGGCATGAGGCAGCCAAGAGCATGGAGCAGCTCACCGCTGCGCATGCAACCCTCACTGTTGCACATGCAACCGCTACTGCTGAGCTTCTCAGCTCCCGGGAGCTGTACAGCCAGCTGAGGGAGCGGCACCGCAGCCTGCTGGTCTTTGCAAGTCAGCGTGAGCAACAATGGGAGTTAGACCTGCTCGACTTGGCTGACTTGGCTGACTTGGCTGACTTGGCTGCCAAGCCAAAGCTCGTTGTGCTCATCAACAAACACATCCAGGCACTGTACGAGTACTTGTACGAACACAGCCAGCTATTCTTCCAGCTCCCTCACCTGCTGGCAGCCATGGGGTCTTCAAACGCTCAACAGCGGGACACGAGGCTGCAACAGTGGGACGTGCACCAGCGGCAGAAGCAGCAGCAACAGCAGGGGGGGCGGCGGCAGGCACCAAGCGGGCAGCAGTTTCTGCCATTCGACCCAGCCGTCTTTGACCCGTATGGCACGCTGCAGGATTTCCTTGACGACATCCTGGAGCTGGCAGCTGGCCAGCCTTGCAGTCCAGGCCTACGCACACACCTAGTGGAGTTCTTTGGGGCAGCACCCAGCTCAAACCACGCAGTGGAGTCCAGCCTGCAACACACAAAGCACGGCAACAGCGCCAAGCAGGGGCTGGATGCCATGATTGGCAGCATCAACAATAAGCTCGACCCTGGGGCACTCGCCAACATCGACTTGGCAGACTTTGAGGCTCGGCTCATCACGCTCCGCAAGCAGAAGCGTGACAAGGAGACAACCTCAGCAGACGACAACCGGGAGGCCAAGGCAGCACGCAAGACGGAGGAGTCAGCGTGCATGGTAGACGGGAACGCCAAGATGGTGTTGAACGTGCCCACCCAGGCCCCCCTGCAGCAGCTGCGGCAGGCATTCCAGCAACACGCACGGGGTGCAGACTACAGCAATACCTCAGCCAAGGAGGCACACGTGAGCACCCGGTTCACACGTGAGCAGCTCAGGGCCTCCTTTACCACAAGGTGCCGCCCAGGGATCAGCCAGTCGGCAACACCCTGGTGGCAGGCTGGCAGAAGGCCGTGCAGAAGCACATTGCTGAGCGTGGCAGCCCCACCGGGCATGGGGTGTTGCCATAGGGCTCTGCTTTGCTGCCATGGGCGTGTAGCTAATGGACAAGAGACCAGGCCTAGCTATGGAGTGTACAGATCTTGCCCTGCCATGGGGTGCTAGTATGGGGCTTTGTTTTTGTGGCCATGAGGCAAGAGTTGCAGTTGCTCGGGAAGGGTGTTCTGCTACCACATCTGCAATGGGTGCTTGCAGTCCTACTAGATGTTTGCCTTTAGATACTTGTTGCTCATATACTGTGCCCTACCGGGGGTTGCACGTTGTGGCATGCCACCTGCGGCATGGATTGATGCTAAAGCAAAAACTGCTGTTCGTTAACAAACTCTAGTGCCAGGGGCCTTTGCTATGGAGTGTAGAGGCCTGACAGCGCGAGCGACACAAATACGAGTGAAAGCTAATAGATGTTAAGAAATATGCGGCTGTCCTAGACGCAGCATCAGCAGTGGTGTGGGTGCGTTAAAGAGGCATTTCAGCTTCTTAGGTTTCAAACTCGCGATACCGGCCATCGCAACGCAAAGCGCGACTACACACATACTTGCGGTTGCTTCATCACGGCGTCATTAAGAAGGTCGAGGGTGGAGGAGGCGTGCATGGTGATATCTGCCCATAAAATGTAGGCCGGGTTCACGCCTAAGCAGTGCATCATATACATAGTCATGGACGCTCAGGACAGCCGTAGCGTGTAGCCAAGCGAGCCCTCTACATACTGATGTGCTTCGTTCATCATTCCGCAAACTGTGCGAGAAATAAACCGCGTGAAACGGACACACCCCCTTTTCAAGGGGGTTGGGAGGCCCTGACCTATAGCCCAGCGGGCGCGCCATACGCGCATCGCACACCATTCCTGCCCACCTGCCTACATGCGTGCGTGCCTATTGCCTGCCTGCTCCAACCTGCCTGCCTGGACATTGCTTTATGGGATCACTTTGTTTCCCATGACACTTTGTTTCCCATGACGCATTGGGTGGTGTAAGGCATGCCCCCTCAGGCCCAGGGCTTCGACAAGACGTCGTCTGCAGACGAAAAGACGACGTCTGTCGTCTACGTCGTCTTTTCGTCTCAACCACCCGTCTTTCGTCTGCCAATCTGTCTTTCGTGACTAGTGCCCGCCCCTGTGACCGCTTGCGGCTGAGCGTTGTGCAATGCGATGCATCAGCCAGGCTCGTTAGGTCGACGATGCAGCAGCCTTCGATGCCTTCGATGCCAAATTTCGGGCAGTGTTGATGTCAGCCAAGCAGATCAGCCAGTGGCTATGGCGATGGAGCAGCTGCGGCGAGGCTGGGGTGCACCCCCGTCAGAGCTGCTTTCCCGTACGCATCTGTTGCCTGTCCATTTTGCTCCACACCTCACCGCCCACCCCTCGCAACGGTGGGCTGAGAGGGGGGGCTTTGCCCCCCTACTGCAGGCAGCGGCGCAGCGGGTTTTGTGTTTGGTGGCAGTGGATGCAATAATGTCTAACCTGGAGTCTTGTACCATGTGTCTTGCACCATCCTTGAAGCATTTGTTTGTTGCATCTATATCTTCAAAATCGCTGGGAGGGGGGGGTCGGCGGAATGGCATGAGATCGACTTCCGATCAGCGGATTGAACGCCTCACAAATAGTAGCTACCAGCGAACCTGGCTCAGCAAACATTGGCGATGCAGCCAGCGAAGAGATCGTTCTGACTCCGCGGACGGTCAAAAAGTCAAACTGTGCACAGCCAAAAAGTCAAACGAGTCAAGTCCAACGATGGCTGCGGCCACATTTGGGCTGCGGCTGCTGACGAGCTACAGCGTAGCCAGCTCTAATAGCCTCTTCATGCGACCCTCCTCCGTGCCGCTCTAAGAGCCGTGCCAGGCCACGGTGTAACGATGGGGCTTTATACACAGGTATACGTAGCGTACCCTAAATACCAAAGGTTTGACCGTGTATTTGCAAAGGATGCAGGGCGCACAATTCACCGTAACTGCGGTGTGTCCGTAATCGCGGGTCAAATTTGGGTCGATATGCATCCAGCCAGCCATGACAGTCATTGCACGGGAACCACCTGATGATGGCGACGAGACCCGGACATGGCAGCCGGGCAGCCGGTCAGGGGAGGGCAGCAGCAGGGCAGCAGGGCAGCCGGTCAGGGTAGGGCAGCAGCAGGGCATCAGGGCAGCCGGTCAGGGTGGGGCAGCAGCAGGGCAGCCGGGAAGCCGGTCAGGGTAGGGCAGCAGCAGGGCAGCCGGTCAGTGTAGGGCAGCAGCAGGGCAGCCGGGCAGGGTAGGGCAGCAGCAGGGCAGCAGCAGGGCATCAGGGTAGCCGGTTAGGGTAAGGCAGCAGCAGGGCATCAGGGCAGCCGGTCAGGGTAGGGCAGCAGCAGGGCAGCCGGGCAGCCGTCAGGGTATGGCAGCAGCAGAGCAGCAGGGCATCAGGGCAGCCGGTTAGGGTAGGGCAGCAGCAGGGCATCAGGGCAGTCGGTCAGGCTAGGGCAGCAGCAGGGCAGCCGGTCAGGGTAGGGCAGCAGCTGGGCATACTCACTTTTGCAAAATGATGACCTTGCACCTACGGTTCGCCCTACGGACCTACGCATACAGTATAAACATACGTATATACCATCATTTTAGACGCCGCATACGCTTCAGGCCAACAGATACAGATACTGTTGTGTACAATGAGGTGTATGCTGCATAGCCTGCTGGCCCTGCCACCAATGAGGGGTTGGTAGGGCAGACACAGTCATTGCTGTCACAGTCACTTGGAGTCACAACTCGGACTTACTTACTCAGACTCAGCACTCAAACTCACACATCCAGAACTTAGACTCAGCACTCAGCACTATGGCCTGGTGCAAGAGAGCGGTGGCCGGAGGCCGCAGCTTGGTCCGTATGCCCCGTCCGCTGTCGGACGGGCCCGCTGTACTAGTATTGTTTAATGGCAGCTCTGCATGAAGACTTACACACATGACCATGAATTGCTGTTGTCACCAATCTCAGGTGGAGACGGTACCGGACACGTGCTATTGTAACCGGCTGCAAGATTTGCTCGAGCTCTGGCTTGTCAATATTAGGCCAGATCTGACCTCATGCATCAGATGTGAAGTGGAAGATAGCCTTCGTGACATTCAGCTGCAAGTTTACAAAGATATAAATAGGAAGAATAGAAGGAGCTGAGCAAGTGACAAATGTTGGTCGCATGCAGCCGAAAAAGGAGCAGACGGTTCGGTTGTCGTCTGCAGACGAAAAGACATCCGTCTTTCGTCTGTTCGTCTACGGTCTCGTCTTGTCGTCTTCACAGCCCTGCTCAAGGCACGCCTCTAGCATCTCTCACTCTTTGGCAAACTGTGACGCCAAGTCAGGTTACACTGCATCCGGACCAGGGCCATGTGCACACGGTTCCTATTGCCTGCCTGCTCCAACCTGCCGACCTGCCTTTCTACCTGCCCACCTGCTCAACTGCCCACCTGCTCCATACATCCAAGCATCTCTTCAGACAAACAAAACTCATTAAACAAGGAACAAGGTTGAAGCATCTCTTCAGGCAGTGTCCTCGCCTCCCCTGCCATGGCTGTTGCCATTGAACCTGTCTGCCAGGCTCAGGTCAGGTGGGTCCGCATCAAAGCCCTCCTGCAAGGCTGTGTAGCTCTGCCAGCTGAACACGAACTCGTCCGCCAGCCCCTCATGCATCACTGCTGGGAAAGCAGCGGTGGACCATTGGAAGGGTGCCTGCAGCAGCAGCAGCAGCAGCAGCAGCAGCCTCACCCTCACCCTCACCCTCACCCTCACCCTCACCCTCACCCTCACCCTCACCCTCACCCTCACCCTCACCCTCACCCTCACCCTCACCCTCACCCTCACCCTCACCCTCACCCTCACCCTCACCCTCACCCTCACCCTCACCCTCACCCTCACCCTCACCCTCACCCTCACCCTCACCCTCACCCTCACCCTCACCCTCACCCTCACCCTCACCCTCACCCTCACCCTCACCCTCACCCTCACCCTCACCCTCACCCTCACCCTCACCCTCACCCTCACCCTCACCCTCACCCTCACCCTCACCCTCACCCTCACCCTCACCCTCACCCTCACCCTCACCCTCACCCTCACCCTCACCCTCACCCTCACCCTCACCCTCACCCTCACCCTCACCCTCACCCTCACCCTCACCCTCACCCTCACCCTCACCCTCACCCTCACCCTCACCCTCACCCTCACCCTCACCCTCACCCTCACCCTCACCCTCACCCTCACCCTCACCCTCACCCTCACCCTCACCCTCACCCTCACCCTCACCCTCACCCTCACCCTCACCCTCACCCTCACCCTCACCCTCACCCTCACCCTCACCCTCACCCTCACCCTCACCCTCACCCTCACCCTCACCCTCACCCTCACCCTCACCCTCACCCTCACCCTCACCCTCACTACATGGCATTTGCCTATCGGCGTTGCTGCAACACACCCCTCCAATGCTCATAGACTCACAGACACGCAGGCATGCACGATCACTACAGCGCCAGGGCCATGCATGCCAGCCTTGAAGGGCATGGAGTGCTGGCCGTGTCCCACAACAGCCTTTGCTTGCAGCTGCAGGTGGGCCAGCAGGGGCCCCAGGCCAGGCACCTAACAGAAGCAGCCCCTGACTGCAACTGACAGCGGGAGTGGTGTCAGCCAGCAGCAGGAATTGGCCTCACAGGGATAGGACCGATTGCAGCAGCAGCAGCAGCAGCAGCAGGAGGAGGTCTGGCAGCAGCGCACCTGATCATCGGCAGTAGGGCCGCAGATGACGTGTGTGGTCCTAGACCTGCGTCACACAGCAGCCCAGGTGGCGGTTGGGGCGGTGGCAAGTCAGCTGGACAGCTCAAGCACTTCCCTTCACACAGCAGCCCAGTACGCCATTGGGGCAGTTGGCAAGAGAACTGGATGGCTCAAGCCACCCCTTCCACACATACACACACACACAGCCAGCAGGGTTGTCTTGGCCATACAGCTGCAACACAGGCTCAGATCATGGCTTGCCGGTGGAGGCGGTGGCCGCAGCCGCAGCGGCAGCAGCATGTGGTCCCTCTCCCTCCTGCCCACCCACCTGAAGCTGTGTAGGTCCACCACCTTGGCGTCCACTGCTCCGTAAGCCTTGCGGGTCCAGTTGCCACCCGTGCCTTGGCTGCCGTGGCTGCTGCTGCTGCTGCCGCTGCCCGCTGCCGCCACTGCTGCTGCTGTTGGTCATTGGCTCCAGGTCATAGCGGGCAGCGATGGCATTGTTGGGTAGGCCATCAGACAAGGGATCCTCTTGGTATCTGCAGCCCATGGTGGTGCATGGAGAAGTGGGTGCATGGAGAAGTGGGTGCATGGGGAAATGGTGCATGGGCATTTGGTGCACCGGGCAATTGTGCCATGTTGCTGATATTAACACTAGATCAAGTAAACACACACATCGTAACCGTTAATGATGAGCACGCTGCTGGTGCTGGTGCTGCCACTGCCACTGCCACTGACTGCAGTCGTTGCTGCTGGCAATGTTGATGCTGCGGGTAGTGCTGCTGCTGGGTATGGGCCACTGCTGATATGGGCCCTTGCCTGTTCAAGCGCAGCAGGCGCTTGAGGTCTGCCAGGGATTTGATCCCGGGGACCTCCCGCGCAAACATGCGGGCTCGAGGGCAGGAGTGCCACAGGTCCTGCTCAGCAGGGTGCCCTGCACTGGGCGACAGCAGCAGCAGCAGCAGCAGCAGCAGCAGCAGCAGCAGCAGCAGCAGCAGCAGCAGCAGCAGCAGCAGCAGCAGCAGCAGGTGGAGGCAGAGGTGGAGGCAGAGGTGCAGGCGGAGGTGCAGGAGGTGCAGGTGAAGGCGGCAGCAAGTGAGCTACACCCTAGTAGGCTTGGCTGTGAGGGCAGTGAGTTCCTATCCTTCCTCCCCTTTGCGCTGAGAACCTGAAATAGCGAAGGGCTGGCTGCAATGAGCTGAACCCGCCCCCTCCCCCTACCCTTCCCTTTCTTCCTCACCCTCACCCTGCCCACCCACCCACCCACCCCACCCACCTCCCTGCCCCCCACCCCTCCCACACCCCTCCCAACCACCCCTGCTCCTGCTCCTGACTTTACCAGGACCCAGCACAGCGCCACACACCTGACATGTTGTAGATGGTGGGTATGGCCGGGATGTTGAAGGACGCCCAGTAGCCCTGAGCCAGCAGCACCGGGGTCATGTCCACCTGCGCCCCCACCGCCACCAACACGGCTCACATGCTTGCATGCCTGTACCTGCACCCCCCACTGAGACCACCCACAAGATATGTGGCACACACGTTTCCTTGCCTGCCAGAGATCTAACGATGCTTTCTCTTGGCACACAATTCGAAGACAGGGCTTATGTTAATGTGTGAATTTTGGATTTTTATAAAGTTTTCTGAGAGGTTGAAGAAGTTTGTGAGCGCCATACCTTGTATTGCACATTATGAGCCCACAAACACACTTACCCCAGCACGCCCAGCCCACCCCCCCCCCCAGTAATCTCAGCCCACAACCTCAGCCAAGAAGCACCAGTGGGCGTGTAGTAGTAGGACCAGGCACCAGTGGGCTAGTGTAACAAAGTATGAGATATAGTGTTACAAAGTATGAGATATCGTGTAACAAAGTATAAGATATAGTGTAACAAAGTAGATCACCCTAAATAGACAATACCTGCGCATCCCGGGTATCCCTTTGTTTACAGCCAATGGTAGCAGTGGGGGTAGTGGGCAGCAGTCCCGCCCACCTTCTCAATGGTGCCAGGCAGCTGCTCCAGCACCCACAGCACGTCACGCTGCTGCCCTCCCTCCAGGGCATCCACATCCAGCACCATCCACTGTGAGCATGCACAGGATGGGGTAGGCAGCAGGGGGGGGGGGGCGTGTGGGCAGGTG
>JASKMD010000009.1:4300946-4421784 GCA_030144725.1 Haematococcus lacustris
TGCTGCACTGCTGCAACGTCCACTTCAGTAGCGCTCCCCCGCCCATGCTAATGGCTGGCGTGTTGCTTGCTCAACACCTTGGTGCCAGCAAACCCTGAACGACCCTAACGACCTCAACCGCCGTGACCCTAACCTGACCCTACCTAAAGGCTGCCTACGAGGCTGCAGGTGATGGTGGGTGTGTCTGAGACCGTGGCAAGAGCAGCAGCCGAGAGGGCTGAGCCGACAGGGGGGGCGGGGGGGTGGAGGCAGGAAGGGATGTGAGGCAGCCACGTCCCCAGCGCTGGGAAGGGGCTGGCAGCAGCAGCCCAGCGCCAGCTGTGGCAGGGCCTGTTGCTGAGGACCAGCCGTGCGCCGTGCGCCGGCAACCAGGGTGGCAAGGGGGGAGGGGGGAGGGGGTGGGGGAGGGGGGGGGGGGGGGGGGGGGGGGGGGGGGGGGGGTGGGGGGGGGGGGGGGGTGCCAAGGAGGTGATCTTGCAGCAGACACCTGGTGCTGGCCTGCTGACAAGGCACGCAGCCACTGCTGCCCTCGGCGCCCCACAGCTGGCAGCAGCCCTGGCTCACCGCTACAGCCTCAGCCCTCAGCCCTCAGCCTCACCCACCCAGACCCTCAACCGGGAGTCCGGCGCTGCTGCCGGCGCTGCTGTGGAGGGTGAAGTCAGGCTGCAGGTCAAGCTTGATGGCACAGGGGCAGGGGGGGGCGGGGGGGGGGGGGCAGGGGGGGCTGGGGGGGGGGGGCAGGGGGGGCAGGGGGGGGGGGCGGGGGGGGGGGGGGGGGGGGGGGGGGGCACTGCACCCGCTGCTCCCAGAGGCTGTGGGGGGGCTGTGGGGGGCGGCAGGCCCGGATGGCCCGTTGCCGTAAGAACATGCCTTGCACGTCTCCTTCCTGCATGCACCCCATGCAATTCCATGCGGCACATGCAACTCACATGGCGCACCCCATGCAACTCCCCATGCAACCCCATGCGCGCCTCAGTCATGTGGCAAAGCATGCGATACATCATGTGACTCCGCTTCACGACATGACAGGAAAGCAGTTTATCAGCAACCATGAAGCAATGGATGGTGGTGAAATTGAGGCAACCCAGCTAGACAGCAAGGACCAGGCAAAGGGCCTCCCACCCTGCAGTCCTGTCCTGTGGTGTCAGCCCCTGGCCCCCCCTGGCCCCCCCTGGCCCCCGGCCCCCCTGCCCCCCTGGCCCCCTGCCCCCTTGCCCCCTGCCCCCTGGCCCCTGCCCCCCTTCCCCCCTGGCCCCTGCCCCCCTGCCCAGTGGCCACAGCAAGGTGTTCAGCAGCTGCCTGGCCTTACGGTGCCTTCTGTCAGCTGCACCCCCCAAAGGTGCCAGCCAGCACCCCCTGCCCAGTCAGGCCTCCTCAGTTGCCTGGCTGCAGGCTCTATCCAGCCCTGTTGGCCCCTGACCCCTGGCAGGGATGGCCCTGTTGACCCTGGCAGGTCTAGCCCACCCCCGGCTGCTGCCTGACTGCTGCCTGGGGCTGCCTGCTGCGCCTTGCTGCTCCTTGCCAGCTGAAGCTCCTTGGAGGTCTGGCTGTCAACCAGCACCGCATCCACACTGCCACTGCCAGCATCCCCCAGCCCTATCCCCTGCCTGCCTGCCTGCCTGCCTGCCTGCCTGGGCGAGTCAGGCGCCGCCGCACCTGCAGCCTGGCTGCCCCTCACCTGCATCACCCCAGACGTCGCAGACATGTTGAAGGACATGCGGTTGAAGCGCAGCCGCCGGCCAACGGCACACACCAGTGGCCTCTGACCCAGCTGCTGCTCTCCCTCTCCTGACTCCCCGCCCCCCCCCTGACGCCTCCACCAGGCCCCCTGCTGACCCAGGAAGGGCACAAGGTGCCTGCCCGCCTGCTGCTGCTGACCCCACCCCCTCTACGCCCTCCGCTGCCCCTGGCTGCCCAGGTGAAGCCAACGGCCACGCAAGCTGCTGCGGTGGCAGCGGCTGAGGCTGTGGTGGTGAAGCCTCCTCCTCCCCCTGCTGCTGCTGCTGCTGCTGCTGCTGCTGCTCAGCTGTCATAGTGCTGCGCTGAGATGCTGCTGCCTGCAGCAGGGCCTGGAGGGGGGCGTTCTGCCTGCAGCTCTGCTGGCTGACCCCCAGACCTGGGTCAGAGCCCAGCTGCAGGGCATGGGGGTGCGGGTAGGTGGGGGTGCGGGGGGGCGGCAGGTCAGGAGGCGGGGGGGCCAGGAGGGCAGGGAGGGCGGCAGGGGGTGCGGCCGCTCTGCTGTAGTCGGTGGGGGGTGGTGCTGCCCGGCCTAAGGAGGGCCAGGCTGGAGTGGCGTCTGACCCTGTGCGCTGGCAGGGGGATGCCCAGCGCCCGTGAGGTGGCCAGACTGTGGGCGCTCTGCAGCGCTAGCAGCTGCTCCACTAGGGTGAAGAAGGAGGGCCGCACCTGAGGCAGAGTGGGCAGCTGGGTGAGACAGGCAGTGAGTAGGCCCCTCCCCCTCCCCCTCCCCCCTCCCCCCCTGCCCCTCCCCCCTGCCCCTCCCCCTCCCTCCCCCCTCACCTCAGGGATGTGGCACAGGCAGCTCTCTATCAGCGCCTTGAGCTCAGGGGGGCAGCCGGGGGACCAGCGCAGCTGCTCTGATGCACGCAGCAAGCTGGAGGCGGTTGCAGAGTTTGTGTTGGCGCGGCATGCATGGCTAGAGTGCTTGCGCTGGCGCCAGGGGGGGACGCCGTGGTACATCTGGGGTCAGGGGGGAAGGGGGAAGCAGGAGCAGCAGGAGCAGCAGGAGCAGCAGGAGCAGCAGGAGCAGGTACAAGGGTGGGCCACGGCACGGAGCAAGCGTGGGTTCCGGTGGATGCAGCTGGTGGGGTGCTTCACCACGCACTGCCACACCGGCCTGCCTGCCTGCCTGCACTGCCACTGCTGTCACCACCGCCTGTGAGGGTGTCAGTGAGTACAGCTGGTGGTGGTGGTGGTGGTGATGGTGGTGGATGGGGATGGCCTGTTGAGGCTGTTGAGGCTGTGGGCCCCTGCAGTGCAGCTCCACCCTGAGCTCACTCGCCTCATGCAGCAGCAGGCCAAAGGCAAACACATCAGCAGGCTTGGACATGATGCCCGCGTGCAGCACCTGCAGGACCACAACACCAGCCCAGCCCAGCCCAGCTCAGCTTGCTGCGGTTCTGGGTGGCAGCGTGGCAGTGGCGAGGTGCAGAGGCTGATGCGGCAGCCGTCCCTCTGCAGCAGAGGGTGCTGTTGTGCTGATCAGCGTGGGAGCGGTGCGTCCGGGAAAGAGGGGATGGGCGGGGAGGGGTGGGGAGGGGTGCGTGGGGGAGAGGTGGGCGGTGGGAGGTGGGCTGAGGGTGCCGAGCGCCTGCCCCGCCCCTGCTGTGGTGATAAAGAGCGGGTGTATAGGCAGGCCCGGGGGGAGCGCAGGCAGGCAGGCAGGCAGGCAGGCAGGCAGGCAGGCAGGCAGGCAGGCAGGCAGGCAGGCAGGCAGGCAGGCAGGCAGGCAGGCAGGCAGGCAGGCAGGCAGGCAGGCAGGCAGGCAGGCAGGCAGGCAGGCAGGCAGGCAGGTTGCTGCCTTACATCAAGGGCATTTGGATTAGCATGAAGGCAGTGGTGGTGGTGGTGGTGGTGGTGGTGGCATCAGCGATGTCTGGGCACTTGCATGGGCACAGCGATGTCAGGCAGGAGGGGGTGAGGGGTGGAGGGGGACTGTGGCGAGGACCCTGTCGTGGTGGTGGTGGTGATACTGTCCCAGTGAAGGGTCCCCTACTCCTCCCCTGACTCACTGTCACCCCCCAAGTGTGATGACCCCCCAGGGTGAGGCAGCAGGCAGTGAGGGGCAGTGAGGGGCACGGGAGTCAATGAAGGTGATGCTGATGACGAGTAGCAGTGAGGGGCAGTGAGGGGCACGGGAGTCAATGAAGGTGATGCTGATGACGAGTAGCAGTGAGGGGCAGTGAGGGGCACGGGAGTCAATGAAGGTGATGCTGATGACGAGTGGCAGTGAGGGGCAGTGAGGGGCACGGGAGTCAATGAAGGTGATGCTGATGACGAGTAGCAGTGAGGGGCAGTGAGGGGCACGGGAGTCAATGAAGGTGATGCTGATGACGAGTGGCAGTGAGGGGCAGTGAGGGGCACGGGAGTCAATGAAGGTGATGCTGATGACGAGTAGCAGTGAGGGGCAGTGAGGGGCACGGGAGTCAATGAAGGTGATGCTGATGACGAGTAGCAGTCAGGACCACTGACCTCTGGCGCAATGTAGTGGCCTGTGCCCTGGCGTGCGTTGGACACGTGTTCCTGGCCCCCCGCCAGCTTCCAGCTCAGTCCAAAGTCTGGGTCACCGACCACCAGGGGCAAACGCAAGCAGGCTGGCGGCATGTGCCTAGTTGCCACCAGCTGTGGCAGCACTGGCCACCACGTCAGCTGTTTACTGCTGCCCTGATTGCCTGAGTTGCCTACAGTGCCTGGCCTAGTGAGCAGCCTAGGCACTAGACCTCTAAGCCTGCCTGTAAGGCTCAGGGACAGCGGCGCTGCGCAATCCCTGCTCTACATGCTGCCCATGTTGGTGGCGTGTTGAAGGCCAAGGGTGCTGTACGCCATAGACAGTGTAGGAGGGTAGGCGAGCAAAGAAAGATGGCAGGCGCAAGGCACTAGGAGGTTGGGTGACAGCACAACGCACCACCCACCACCAGGCAAGCTGTGGCAGCATAACTATAAATGGTGTGCGAGCAGCACCAACCCATGCTGCAAGCCATTGTCAACATGGAGGCAGGCAGGAGATGCTAAGATGGGTGACAGCAGGCTGCCTTAGTCCCTTAGTCCAGCAGGCTCACAGGCGTTGGCGCTGGCTTGAACACACAGGGCATGCAAGCAGGCAAGGTACAGCACCCCCCACCCACCCCACCCTTTGTGGCCCAAGGAGCAGTCAGCAGGCAGGCAGGGCGGCAGGCAGGCAGGGCAACACACCAGCCCACAGCCCACAGCTTGCTTGATGTCACAGCAGACCAGAGTGTGTCAGAGAGTGCTCGGCAGAGCATGGAGCGGCTCTTCCTTGTGGTGGTGCCTGATGAGGGGACGCCTGGACCGGTGCTGCAGAGGGTTAGGGTTAGGGTTAGGTGACGCCTAACCCTGACCCTGACCCTGACCCTGACCCTGACCCTGACCCTGACCCTGAGGTGACACCTGGACCGGCATGCTCAGGAAGTGCTTCAGTGGCCAAGGCCTGCTTGGGGGCTGCGCTTGCAACATGTTACCTGTTGCAGGTGGGCGTTGCAGGGCTGTACACAGGGATGGCACCAAACTACGCCTGGCCAGCTGTCATGGCAGCGGCACCAGCCAGTGTGGTGGTGACCGTTGCGCCACTGCCAAGATGTTGCCTAATTCGCTGGTAGCACAATCCACTGTTACACTAAGCAAGGCAACACAGAGCAGGGCCAAGCCCCTCCCCTCTCCCCTCCCCCTCACCCTCTCCCCCCCCTCACCTGCTATCTTGGCCACATAGCCCGTCACAGTGCTGCGTGCTGTTCGCAGCAGGACATTGGAGGGGGTGAGGTCGCCGTGCACCACATTCCGGCTGTGCACGTGCGCCATGCCGGCTGCAATGTCGGTGGCCATCTGCAGCACATGCGCCTGGGGGCGGGGAGCAGGGGGGGGCAAGGAGCAGCAGAGCAAGGGATTTTCAGTTTGGGGTTGGGGCGGATACGTTTATTTTTGCCAGCATGATATTCAAAGGTAGCCTTGCGATACGATATGGTTGCTTGGCGGACCGCGCTGATCACGCATCGCGCTTTTAGAAAAAAAATTGGCCTAGTTAGCTATTGCCCTGATTTTGTTGATTTCTTGACCTGAAAGAGGGAGACATTTGACCTGAAGTGTGGTCAAGCTGTGCAACTGAGCATATGAACCTGGGCCATGATAGTTTGAGCTATAAACCAGGTATGTGGGCAGGTAAAATACAGCACCCGCACGGTGGGGTGGGGTGCCCAGTAACCTATGCCCGCCATGGAGACAGAAGATTAGGGCCAGTGACCCCAACCCAACCCAACTGCCTGCGGGTGTGCATTTCAAACAAAGAGTGACCCTGGGTGTTGACCCCTGACCTGCCCCAAGGGCTGCATCAGCTGTAGCATAATACCACTTGCCCCCCCAACCCAAACACCACCACCACCACCACCACCACCACCACCACCACCTACACATCTTTGCCTCCTCGCTGAACAGGTGTGTAGGGACGAGGGGTAGGTGTGTAGGGGTAGGTGTGTAGGGACGAGGGGTAGGGGTGAGGGGGCCATTGGCTGAGCTCAGGGTGACCAGGTCACGCAGTGTGACCAAGGCAGCCTTCCCCCCCCATGGCGCCCCCTCCTCCCCAACTTTCTTCCCACCATGGCTGGCTGTGGGCTCCCGCTGGTCAGGTCCTGCAGGAGTCCGCTGTCCACCGCATCACACAGCGTGCCGCCGTCACAAAACTCTGCGGGGCAGCCTCAGCCCACAGTCAGGCCTCAACAACAGCCACGCTGGCCTCTGACCTCCAACTGCTGTCAAACCCAGGTCACTGCTGACCACACCCACCCTCCACCCTACACCCTCCACACAACACCCTCCACCCTACACCCTCCACACCAACCCTCCACCCTACACACAACACCCTACACCCTACACCTACACCCTACATACAACACCCTACACCCTACACCCTACACACAACACCCTCCACCCTACACACAACACCCTACACACAACACCCTCCACCCTACACACAACACCCTCCACCCTACACACAACACCCTACACACAACACCCTACTCGCAAGCACTGACATCCATGCACCTCGGCCTCCTGCCTGACTCAGCAGGTCTGGTGAAGCACCAGGAGGTGTCAGAGAGCCCCACCTTGGATGATGTACACTTTGAACTCGGTGGCCTGGTCCGGTTGCTGTGTGCGCGACGCCTGCCCTAGCTCAGGAGCTGAAGAGTGGGGCAGGGCAGGGGGTGGGAGTGACGAGCAAGGGAGAACAGGGTGGGGCAGGGGTCGGGCGGGAGGAGCAGAGTAAGGCAAGGGTCGGGCAGGAGGATCAGGGGAGAGCAGGGCTGGGCAGGGAGAGACGAGGTTGGGCAGGGCTGGGCAGGGTGGGGATGCAGGGGGGAGGGCAGGGTGGGCATGTCAGGGGTGGCGTGGGGAGCATGGAGCTGGGGCTGGGCTGTAGGGGTCCAGGAGGGCAAGGGAGGGTCAGAGGATGGGAGGGGGGCGGCCCAGGTTGGTGGGGTGGCTGTGGGCCTACCTGCTGTCTGCTGCCCTGCTTCGGCGTGAAGGCCGGGACGGGCAGAGGGCGGGGTGCAGGTGGGGCGTGTGTTCCCTGCTCCGCGGAGCACCTGCGTGTACACAGCATCCAGCACCAGAGCACTGGTGCGGGCCGCAAGCAGCGCAGCAGCCAGCAGCGCAAGCCGGGCATGAGCCAGCAGCACAGCGGAGGGGTTGAGGTCTGCCACACTGGCCCGGCACTGGCAGCCTGGGCTGACCTGAAGCTCATAGGCATAGGTGGCGACGATGTTTGGGTGCTGCAGGGCACGGCAGATGGCGGCCTCCGTCATGGCCCGCTGCTGCTGCTTGCTGATGGGCATGCTGGGTAGGGAGGTGAACACCAGCGTCTTCACGGCCACTGTCAGGCCCTTCCAGGTGCCCTGCACAGCTCAGGAGTGTGAGACGGTGTGAGACAGTGTGAGGCGGTGTGAGGCAGTGCAGACGAACTGCTATGCACGCTGCAGCAACGACAGCAGCAGCAGCGGCGAGGGGGCGGCTGCCACTGGAGCAGGGGCAGCAACAGCAGCAGCAGCCGCAGGTGCAGCAGCAGCAGCAGGGGAGCCGTTTGGGATAAGCGCAGCAGCTGTGCCACTGCTGTTGCAGTAAGCTGGTTGTGTGAGCGAGGCTTGAGCTGGAGGCATGTCAGTTTGAAGCAAGACTGACGGCATGCTGGTTTCAGTGAGTGTTTCAGTGAGTGTTTCAGGAGTGGCAGGGCATTGGGGACCTCACCTTATAAACCACCCCAAAGGACCCCTGGCCAATCACACCTGCATGGGACAGTGTCACACAACACACACCATGGTCACTCTGACGGCAGGTTCGTGTGTCATACCTGGCAGCCTCATCACACCTGTGTTGCCATCAATATGAACATGATGACCATTCCAACCTGTCATAGTCGGGACACTTTCAGTGAAGAGCCTCTGGGTGGCAGGGGGTCTGCGAGCTTGAACATCATTGCCCAGCATGCAAGCATTGGTTTTCATCACCATCAGCCCACATGCTCCCCTCTTGCTTGCCTGGGCATGCCTTGTTATCTCCCAGGGGCAGACAGAGACCAGGGCAGCCTCCCCACAGCTTTGCAGACCTTGAACAAAGCTAGCTGGGGTGCTGTAGGAGGAGGCCCAGGGATCTACTCCCTCCTCCTCCCTTCGCCACCCTTCCCTCACCTGCTGCAAAGCTGCACCGACGTCACCCTCTCCCCTGCCCTGCACCCACCCTCTTCCCTCTGACAGTGCACAGACCACACCAGGATGGTCTGCTGGGTTGGCACCCACCCACCCATCACCCCCACCCACACCCACGCCCCCACCCACACCCCCTCCCCCACCGTCCCTGCCCACCCACTCACAGCACACTTCCACCTCCTGCTGCTGCAACTCCTGCTGCATGGTGTTGACCATATGGCTGAATTGCTCGGCCACGCTGGGCTGCTCCATGCAAGCCTGCAGGCAGCATGGCCAGTCCAGCATGGGGGGACATGCCATGTGAGGAGTGAAGAGTGAGGAGTGAGATAGGACATGGGGATGAGGGTGCCTGGTTAACAGCATCAGTGCTGCCGCGAGCCCCAGCGTCAAGGCCCCAACTTCTCTGCGAAACAAGCATTGAGCATTAAGACGTGAATCAAGGGGGGAGGGCGAAAAGGGAGGGTAACAGCAGGATGCTGACCGTCGCTGTCACACTTGCACGCCAACCTCCTGGCAGCTCTCTTGCCCCTGTAAAAAAACCCAGTGCCTCGTTTAATGTCTAGTGAGCGCCTGCCCATCTGCCTGCCCGCCCGCCCACCCGCTCGCCCACCCGCCTGCCCACCCGCCCGACCGCCTGCCTGTCAATGTCTGGCTAGGAGCTCAATGCACATACGTATGTGAACAGCACGTGCGTTTGCATGTCAGTGTGCATGTGCCCGTCAACGGCACTGCTGCTGCCCCATCGCCCTGCGCCACAGCATGCCATCTGCACACACTGCCATCTGCACACACCCCATCTTAACCGTGGTGGCTGGGCAGCTTAGGCAGGCCGGCAGGTTGCCCATGTAGGTGCCAGTGGGTGGTGTGGCCATGACGTGACCTGGAGCATCAGTGCGGGCTGACAGGCGGACGCCATGTCTCAATGCTGCTGCTGCTGCTGCTGCTGCTGCTGCTGCTGCTGCTGCTGCTTGGCCTCAAAGCATGGCCTCTTGACCGTGGACATGCTATTGAGCAGTTCATACCCACCATCACCAGCTCACTTGACACCAGCGCCAGGGAAGCACCAAGGGGGCACAGGATGAGGCAGGGTTTGAGGAGACCCCACCTGGCTGATACCCCCCTCACCCCTTCACCCCCCTTACCACCACCACACCACCAGCAGCAGCCCACCCGGCTCAGTGCCCGTCATGCACACCCCACCTGCATGTTCCTGCTGAGCCCCAGCCTCCTGGTCAGCATGTTGCCCACACCAGGAGGGGGGCGATCAAAGCTGTCCTCCTCGCTCTCATCACTGGGGTGCAGGGAACTGATGGGCTGATGCACGGGGGGAGGAGGGGGGGGGGAGGGGCGGGCGGACGGGGCACAAGCCAGGCCCCAGGCTGCAAAGGGCAGGGCAGGGCAGGGCAGGGCAGGGCAGGGCAGGGGGAGGCTGCAGGCTGTACTAGGGTATGGAAGAAGGTGGTTTGCCCCTCCCACCCCTGCCCCCTCCCCCTCCCACCCCTGCCCCCTCCTCCTCCCACCCCTGCCCCCTCCCACCCCTGCCCCCTCCCACCCCTGCCCCCTCCCACCCCTGCCCCCTCCCACCCCTGCCCCCTCCCACCCCTGCCCCCTCCCACCCCTGCCCCTTCCCACCCCTGCCCCCTCCCACCCCTGCCCCCTCCCAACCCTGCCCCCTCCCACCCCTGCCCCTTCCCACCCCTGCCCCCTCCCAACCCTGCCCCCTCCCACCCCTGCCCCTTCCCACGCCTGCCCCCTCCCACCCCTACCCCCTCCCACCCCTCCTGTGCTCACAGCTAATCTTCACCGCCCCTCCTGCTCGCTTACTCCCCCTCCCCCCTCTCCCCCACCCCTGATGCCCTGCTCACCTCCACCGCTCCCTGCAGTGTCCAACAGGCTGGCCCGGTCCCTGTCTGCGTGGCCGTCCGCCACCCGCCCTCCACCCACCACCATGCTGCTGTCGTACAACTGCAGGGGCGTTGCCCGCTGCTGCGGCGCGTCACGCCCCACCCCCCCTCCCCCTAGGGCTGCAGTGGCCGCCACACACCATGGGCTGCTGACCCAGCCCTGCACCGGCTCCTCCCCCAGCCCCTCCCCAGACCCGGCCATCACTGGGGCCGTCTGACCGCAGAGTGCAGCGGCCTTGTTGCTGTGCAGTGCAGCTGCTGCCCCTGACCTACTTCCTCCCTCCAGATCTGCTGGTGCGTCTGGCTGCCCTGCCCCCCCTGCTGCCCCCTTGCCGCAGCTCCAGCTCCAGGGAGAGGGGATGCAAGGCTGCTTCAGTGCCTGCAGCACCTGCTTTGCGGGGCTGGTGGTGCTGGAGGCCAGCCACCTGCGCCAGGCCCAGTATGCGAGTCCCCCCACGGCTGCCCCACCCACTGGGAGCAGCACAGACAGCAGCAGGATGGCGGTGAGCCCCAGGGCAGCAGCGCCTGGAGGGGGGCCGGGGGCGGCGGTGAGGGGGGGGGCAGGGGGTGGGTGCAGTGCAGGGAAGGGGAGGGACAGGAGGGCGTCCCCCGCTGCCAGGGATAGGAGGGTGACGTCAAAGCCCAGCAGGCTGCTCTCCAGCCAGGCCACGGTGTGGAGGGATAGGCCGGCTGGCAGGGCGGGGGTCACACCCTGCAACCAGCGTGGCAGCAGCGTGGGAAGCAGCAGCATGGCAGCAGCGTGGAAAGCAGCGTGGGAAGCAGCGTGGCAGCAGCGTGGAAAGCAGCTTGGCAGCAGCGTGGAGAGCAGCGTGGCAGCAGCGTGGGAAGCAGCATGGCAGCAGCGTGGAAAGCAGCGTGGCAGCAGCGTGGAAAGCAGCGTGGAAAACAGCGTTGCAGCAACGTGGCAGCAGGCCCACCTTGGGCGCGGGCCCAAAGGCAGAGGACTTGAACTGTTCAAAGACCTGGGGCCACAGCACCACCTGCACCCCCAGCTGCAGCGTGATGCCCAACTGGTCCCTGCAGCACAACACACAACCTGCAGGGTGTGACCCCACTACCCCCCATTGCCAGTGAGGGTGGCAGGCATGGCAGGGGTGGCAGGGATGGCAGGGGTGGCAGGGATGGCAGGGTGGCAGGGGTGGCGAGAATGGTGTGCTGACCTGTGTAGGATGAATGGCCCTAGGTGAGGGGCCAGCTCAGGCTTGGCAGTGGTGGAGGGGGCCAGGGCGGCTGCTGCCTGCGGTGCCCCGTTCATGACCACCAGGTTCCCTGCACCCAGCAGCGGACAGGCAGGGTGAGGCAAGGCACTGCTGCCAGGCATCCTGACAGCTGGGCCGGGAGCCAGCACCCTGTAGGGCCAGCAGGCAAGCCTCACACAGAGCCAGTAGCAGCCAGGAGGCAAGCTGCAGGTGATGTGCACCACTGGTCACCCTTGACCCTCTCCCTCCCCTTGGCTCTCCCCCTCCCCATGACCCTCCCCCTCCCCTTGGCCCTCCCCTTGGCCCTCCCCCTCCCCTTGGCCCTCCCCTCCCAAGACCACACATTATCGCACACTTGCTTGCTCATGTGGCTGGCCAGTAGCAGAGAGCCAGCAAGCAATGGCCAGCCCATCGAGCAACACTCACGCATCGTCAGGTTAGCTGCAGCCGACAGCTGCACCAGGTCCGGAACCCCCTGCCAGTCCAGGACCGTCAGCAGGCCAGGCCAGCCAGTGATGGTCACGGAGTGGGGCAGGCCGATATTTGGCTCACCCACAGCCCCTCCTCCCCAAGCGCTGCCGCCGGCACCCCAGCTGCTGCTGTTGCTGCTGCTGCCCTCGCTGCTTGTGTTGCTGACGGGGGTGCTTGTGTTGCTGCTGCTGCTGCTCACCAGCCAGTCCCTGGCCGCAGGTAAGGCCGCCTCCCAGTCTGCCAGTGCCACTGACACGTTTCTCAGCAGCACCACAAACTGCGCCTCGCTGCTGTTGAGCAAGGCCTGCACCAGCTGAGCCGGGGTGCTGACCCAGGTGATGCGGCTGAGGGGGAGGTAGGGGTCGGCGAACAGCTGCATGACGTCCAGGATGGGGCAGCTGCGGGGGGCAAAGCTGGGGTGGGGGGCAAAGCTGGTGAGGGTGAGGGCAGAGAGGCTCACTCCCAGGCCCTTTAGCTTCAGTGTGGTCCAGTTCGCCTGGCTGTTGTAGATGACCTGGACAGGGCAGGGTAAGGCAGGGTAAGGCAGGGTAAGGCAGGGTAAGGCAGGGCAGGGCAGGGCAGGGCAGGGCAGGGCAGGGCAGGGTAAGGCAGGGCAGGGCAGGGTAAGGCAGGGCAGGGCAGGGCAGGGCAGGGCAGGGCAGGGCAGGGCCTGCCATTCTCCGTTTCTTGCGAGACAGCTGAATGTCATTGCATCCGCAGCCAGGAATGCAGCATGAGGCAAAGGAGGGGTGAAAGCGCTGTGTGATGGTGCAGGAGCCTGGCTGGTAGAGGGCCTGGTGTAGTGGGTTGGGGGAGGGGCGGAGGGGGGTGCTGCCAGGGTGAGCTGATGTCGCCTGGCAGGCAGCCTGGCAGCCTGGTAAGGCTGCTGTGACCTGTTCTGCACGGGGTGATGAGGAGGAGGCTAGGAGGTGGAGGTGTGTTGCAGTTGTGAAGAGCAGGGTGTGGAGATGTGGAGCTGGGCGGTGGGGCTGACCCTGTCTTGGCCTGCATGGCAGGGATGTGAACGTGCGCTGCCAGTGTGTGAGGGCAGGTGGTGCGGGACAGGGGCAGTGAGAGGGGCAGTTCACTTGATGTCCTTGAAGATTCTATGGACAGCGGGATTGATCAACAACACAAAAAGCACTTACCGAACATAATCAGCATGCATTGGGGGAGGGGGGGCTTATCAGCAACAGGGGCAGCGAGGGGAGCGGGGGTGGGGCGGCAATAGAGGCATTCCAATTGCTGGTTTTTCCAAACTTCACAAAGGGGGGTGTAGTCCTAGTCAGGACCACAGCCCACAACAGGGCGTATGCAGCAGCGGGCACGCTGCGGCCAGCTGCTGATGCCCGTGGCCTCCTGGCCAACCCTGATGCATTCTGTCTTCTGGGTTCTGGGTTCTGGTATGGCGGTGGCCTGCAGGCCCCTTGCCTCCTGCGCCATGAGTCCTCCACCTGGCTGCTTGGCTGTCCTGATGCAGCTCCTGTGTGCCTCACATCACATGTGTCACTCCCAGGGTAAGGGTTGGGGTTACTACTAGGCCGCACCCTCACCCGCACCCTCACCCGCACCCTAACCATCACATGTTTCGCTCCCCTTGTGAACGTTGGAACACTTTGACACCTCCCTGTGAAACAGCACCTGCCCCTCGTTTCCCAACTGCCCCATATCCTGGCTGCGTTAGGGTCAGCTGACCCTGCCCCTCCCCCACCTGGGTATTCGGCACCTCCCGGATGATGGGGGGCTGGCAGGAGGGGTCCTGGCCAAACCACTGGGCGGAGGCGGCCACATCTGGGAACAGGCTGTGGAAGCGGGGCCCCCAGTAGGCCATGTACTTGAGGGTGCTGGCGGGCAGGCTCAGCGTGCTGTTCACCAGGCGCAGGGGCTGCATGCTCGTGTTGCACCTGCACACCGGTCGCGATGTTGGGTTTGCACGCTCAACAGCTTGTCCGCCTGGCCAGCAGGTGGAGGGGGGGGGGATGGCATCACACACCACCGCCATACCAGCCCCGTACGAACAAGGGGAGGGGTTGGGTACAGGGCTCGCTGGCAGGGGCATGACTTAAAGCATGGGCAGGGGCCGAACCAAGAGCATCCCCGAAGCCAGCCAGTGGCAATGAAGGCAAAGGAGGGGCGAGATGGGGGGTGCTGGCTGTGATGGGAGGGCGGCATTGATGGTAGGGGTGGCAGGGATGGCATGGGGCAGAGGGACATTGCGTGTCACCCTACTAGCCCTCCACACACAAGGGCAGGGGAGGTGTTGGCGAAGAGGAGGGCGTAGGAGGGTCCCATGCAGGATGGACCTGGACAGCTCACCTGTCCCTGCCGACTGCCCACACGCCAAAAGCCACGGCCCCCCAAGGCATGTCACTGGCTGACCCCTGCAACAGCAGCAGCAGCAGCAGCAGCAGTTCCCGCCTTAGAAAGCTTGTGACTCTCAAATGGGCATGGTCTTTGTGCAAGTGCCCCACCCCACCACCTACCTCACTATCTGCACCAGCATCATAACTCCAACACCCCAAAGCCTCACATACATGCAGGGCGTGCGCGTACAACAGCATCATGACGAGGTGCATGGTAGCCCCATGGGTCCAGGGACTGAGAAAGATGCCCCAGGAGTACGACCATGCACACTGGCCTACACATCACCTCTAGCACCATCACCACCATGAGCTACAGCCCGGCAGACAGGGATAGTGTGGCCAAGCACAGACTCCCACTGACGTCACCCAGCATCATGCCTAGCCTCACGCCGCCACCACGACCACCACCATCACCGCCGCTGCGCAGCACCAGCACCCTGTCCAGACCCTACCCCTTACCCTGCCCAGGCTGCAGCCAGCTGTGCCGCAGGGGCCAGGACACAATGGGTGCCTGACCTGTGATGGTGGGTTTGCACCGTTACACACGCCAGCCTGGTATGGCTGCTTGGCCTTGCCCATGAGCCTTGGGCCCTTGGCACCTACACACAACCCCAGGCTGGCTGGAGCTGGACACCCGGTGGCAACCAACTCACAATGGCCAGGTGCTGGAGGACCAACCCCTGGAAGGTCAAGCTACCTTGAGGGGACTCCACTTGCCACACCACCTGCACAACAGCAGGGGCGGCCACCTGCCCTGTCTGCTGCCCTGCCTGCTGCCCTGCCTGCTGCCCTGCCTGCTGCCCTGCCTGCTGCCCTGCCTGCTGCCCCGCCTGCTGCCTTGCTGGGTTTGTGTGGCATGTGCTTCTGTGTTGTGGAAAGTGCGCTTGCTTGCTGCTAATGCCGCCGTCACCACCTCGACCAGTCCCCCAGGGCGCCCTGCCGGCCGTCTGCCCCCACCGGCTAAGCCGTGGGCTTTCTGCACATGCCTGGCAGCAGGGGTGCGACTGCCTGCCCGCTCACCCACCTGCCTACCACACAGACCGTCAAGGTTGAGCTGGATGGCCTGGCCAGACTGACCCATCAGATACACGTCCCTGCAGCCACACACCAGACTGGTGAGAGGCAGGGCGGTGGAGAGGCAGCGAGGGGCAGTGGAGGCAGTTCAAGGGGTGACGAGGGTGGCAGGCTGGTGCATGAAGGGCAGGCTCCGGGCGCATGTGCGGGGGGTGGAGGGGCAGTGGGGGGCAGAGAGGGGCAGTGAGGGCAGTCCAAGGTGTAAAGTCCTGCCCCTCATCCCCACGCATGTGGGCACAGTGCTGTACGCAGCCAGCCCCCAGCACCATGTACACAGCCAGCCCCCAGCCAGCCCTACCCCCAGCCAGCCCCCAGCCCTACCTGTAGCCCTACCTGTAGCCCTGCCCCTGTGTACATGTACGCAGCATGCCCCTCATCTCCACCTGTAGACCTGTAGACCTCCCCTACCAGCCCTACCTGTAGACCTGCAAGATTGCATCCCCTGCACCGCGGGTTGCTGCCATGCTTGCATCCAGCACAATGACCACCTTGGCTGCCACTGCCTGCAAGCTGACCGTCGCAGCAACCAGCTGTTCCCACTGCGAGACGTGCTTCACCGCGCACTGCAACACCGGCCTGCCCGGCACGCCTGCACTGCCACTGCTGTCACCACTGCCAGCACTGACGCTGCTGGTGCTGCTGTCGTTGCCATTGCCGCTGTAGCCATACACATTGCGGGAGCTGCTGGTGTCCCTGCTGCTGCTGCTGCTGCTGTCGCACATGAACTCCACGGCGGTCAGCTGCACTTGCTCCCCTTGCCATGCAGGGATGGACACCACGTCAGACATCACCTGGTACAGCAAGGCCCACCACATGGCCAGCAAGGTCAAAACAGGCCAGGGAAAGCAGGGGTGGCGGACAGGCCAAGCACCAGCAGAGGGTGCAGCAATGACAGTCAAGGTCAGGGCAGGCACAAGCCTACTTCCTGTGCAGCTGGTAAGGATTGAAGTATGGAAGGCAAGGTTGTGGCATTGCTGTGGTCATGCTGCAATGACTTGCTACCTCGTGAGGGTGGAAATCTGAAAAAATAATGCTTGTCTGCTGACTAAGCAAGATGAGAGAGCATCATGATGAGGAGCATGGTAGCCCCATGGGAGCAGGGACTGAGAAAGATGCCCCTGGAATACGACCATGCACACTGGCCAACACATCACCTCCAGCACCATCTCCACCATGAGCCATAGCCCGGCAGACAGGGATAGTGTGGCCGGCCACAGACCCTCACTAACGTCACCAAGCATCATGCCTAGCCTCACGCCACCACCACGACCATCACCACCGCGCAGCACCAGCACCCTGCCCAGTCGCCCCAATGGACCAGGCATAGAAAAAAGTGCATGCTGTGCTGCTCACTTCCAAAGGCAGGAGCTGCTCCACTGACAGCTGGCTGCACAGAAGCGCTTGGAGCTGGTACAGCCAGCCACAGCTGCATTCGACTGTTACGTTGGTCAACACCAGCTGCGCGGTGCTGGCCATCAATTGCACCACACCAGGCAGTGCCAGCAGATGTGATAAACTCGTTGTGTCGTTTCCGGTGCTGTTTGTTGACATTGTCAGCACTGTGCTGGCAGGTAGGACCACATTTTGAAGCACCAAGCTGGTCATGCCTGCAAGACAACTTGCATATATGTTACAGCCGCAATCATGCCATCCGTGCTTGCCCCTTACAGGTAAAACGCAGGCCGCGCACCTTGGACGATAGCCGGCCCTCCACGGGCCGATGGTGGCAGACAAAAGGTACGCTGCGTGTACTCCATAGAGCCAAGCACTGTGCTTGCGCTGGTCGTAGCTACTGTCTCACATGAATCCCACGCGTTTGCATTCCCCAGGACAGCCAGCAGGGCCAGGAGATAGCCGACTACCATGTCCTCAACGCGGCCTTTATAGAGATATTGCGTACATCATGCACTTATGCTAAGCTGTCATGCGAAGGCAGTTGCTGATGGTGCCGTGCTGAACGGGCATGGTTTCTCGGCAATGTCGAGCGTGGATTCTTCACAACCATGTGCATGGATACCAATACATATGATTGTAAATGACTAGCTCATTGTGAGATCAACCCAGCATAGGTAAAAGACCCATGTAGTACGAGCACTCATAGCAGCCTGGTCTATGATAATCATGTGGATTACCCCCGCCCTAACAGGGTTGCCTCATAAGTGTTGTGTAAGGTACATTGCCGTAGCTGTTGGCCTATAGTCTAAGCTTATCAGTGATGTTCAGTTGAGCTCCTGGTGTGACTGTGTGACAGGTGGGCGGTGCGCAAAGGATACTGGGCCATACGGACGTTGACGCGTAGCCGGATGGTAGTATAGCCATCGTCCATCTTTATAAACATACTGTTCGTCGTGGCACTTCTATTCTAAGGATGGGCAGCGATTCGTGAGTGTGCTTCGCAGCTCTTTATTAACCCAAGCCAGCTGCACCCCCGAGCGCCAGCCCCCGAGTGCAACATGTTGCACATTCTACGCCATATCATGCTTCGCAGCTTTGCTCCTTCAACGTTCGACCCCCGCAAGCATTCTGCAGTATGCATAGCTGCTGTGGAAAAGTTGCCATTTCGCCAAGGCACGCAGTGAGTGGCGCGACCGCCGCATCGGCAGCTTGCATCCTCACCAGCCAATGCACGTACAATAAAGTTCGATGAGCATGTAGGCACCACATGCCTTCAGCTGTCTACCCCAGCACAGGGCTGGCCATCTTGCCAAGAAGTAGCTACGTGGTAGCTTGCCAGGCGTAGGAGGCTACACCCTGTACCTGCACACTCCCCTGCCCCACCCCCTGACTGCCAGCTTCTTCTTCTTACGGCTGACCTGACACCCTCAGGGGGGAGGAGCTGGCCCTCAAGCACTACCGGGTGGGCCCCAATGTGCTGCCCTCTCCCCCCCCGGGGCTGTCCCTGCGCCGGACCCATGCCTCCACCCACACGCGCAGCCTGCCAGATGGCAGCCCAGACCCCACCCCCAGGTGAGTGCTCATCTCGCCATCACCTGACTTCTACAGTGTACATGAGGCAATGAGGGCAAGCTGTGACTCAGATGGAGCGGGGTGGGATGATGGCGTGGGGTGGGACTGATAGTATGTGGGGTTGGGTGTGATGGGGTGGGCCACCCTGTGTTGGAGTGGCCTGCTCGTGTAGCCTAGGTGGGAAGGACTAGGCTAGGTTGGGGTTGACTGGCCTGTTTCGTTATGTCTGTGGGGTGGTCTGATTGAGAGAGTGTGACTTTCAGCCTGTGGACGCCATGTCATGCCCAACAAGGGCCCTGCAAGCTAGTGAGGTGGGGTGGGTAGCTGTGTGCCACTAGCCTGCCACCACCAGCCTCACCATCACAGCCTGTCAAGAGGTCCCAGGACCTTGTGGCTGTCAAAGGGGGTGCTGGCCCTCTTCATGCCTCCGTGCCTCCACACCCTGTGACGGGCCCATCACCCTGTGTAGTGCAAGCCTGCGGTGTCTACCACTGGCAGGGCTACCTGGGGACTTAGGACCTGATGTGATGAAAACATGGAATACGAGGCTTTGTGTTCAGGCTCAGCAGTGATATAGCCCCATCAGCCTCCTTATATGCCCAGGCAGGCAGGATCAAGACGGGCTCCTGCAGTGCAAGCCTGCGGTGAGCTTGCCGCCAGTCGCAGCCCAGCTCCTCATTGTTGCTGCAGCCAGAGCAGCTGGCAGCATTGAGCGCGGCGGCAGCAGCCTGCAGCAATGGATGCAGCTGCAGCTGGGAGAGCAAGGTGCCGCGCCAGGAGGGGCTGTCGCCGCCACACCCCGCATGCCCAGCTGACACCTTGTGGCATGACCCTGCCCACTGCACCATAGTCCACCCAGCAGGCCAAGGGGCTGATGAGCTGGCACCTTGCCCCGACACCTGGTCGTGTCAGGGCGCTGTATCAGGCTCCATGATTGCCCCCTTGCTCATCACACATGAGGACACTGCCTCTCAGGCCCTTGCCCCTGAGGCCCCTGCCCCTGAGGCCCCTGCCCCTGAAGCCCTTGCATAGAACCTCCTTGCCCACTGGCCCTGCAGGTTCCTGAGCAAGAAGGGCCACTGGGTGCAGTCTGAGCTCAGCACCCTGGTGGCCGAGTCTCAGGCACAGCCCCTCACAGCCACGCCCTGCGTCACCACCCGCCTGCCAGGTCAGGGCAGGCCAGGGCAGGCCAGGGCAGGCCAGGGCAGGCGAGGTCAGGGCAGGCCAGGGCAGGGCAGGTCAGGGCAGGCCAGCAGCGGCCAGCCCAGGGCAGCAGGTCAATGGCACGGCCACCCTGGGGGGTGCGGCAGGGCAGGGCACGGGGGTGGGTGGTGAAGGAGGGTCAGGTGACCAGGCGGTGCGGCAAATGGGGCGTTGGAGGGGGTGATGCTGGCTGGCTCCTTCTCCCCTGCACCCCCTCCCTCCACCTTCACCCTCTGGACCCCCTCCCAGACACTCACCTGCCACAGCCCCTCTGCTACTGCCTCTGCTGCAGGCCCTGGGGCAGGCCATGCCCTGCGGCCCGTCACCGCGGTGCACTCTTACAACGATGTCAGTCCAGTCTGCCACGCTGACATGGTGCAGGACATGGACCTGGACAGCACATTGCACAAGGTGTGGGGCAGGGAGGCAGCCAGGCAGGGGGGGCGGGGCAGCATGAGCAGCAGCAGCAGCAGGGGACCAAGGGGTAAGGCCGGCAGGCAGGCAAGGAGTACTGTGCTCACAGGGGTTGCACAGCACAGCAGGTCTGCTGCCATCCTGGCTGGACACCCTCCCCCTCTTGCCCACCTACTGGCCCTCTCCCCTGGGCTGCACACCCTGCCCTCCCCCCTGCTCCCCCTCCCCCACTCCCCCCCAGCTGCTGACCCTCTGCTGGCCCCCCTGCTCCCCCTCCCCCTCCCAGCTGCTGACCCTCTGCTGGCCCCCCTGCTCCCCCTCCCCCTCCCAGCTGCTGACCCTCTGCTGGCCCCCCTGGCGCAGGATGGAGAGGTGGCCCGGCCCCGCTCCGCCGCCCCCCATGGCGCGCTGGTGGCCTCGCAGCAGGCGCGCGCCGCCGCCACCATCAAGGCGCTGCGGGAGAGCAGTGGGGCGCTGCGGGGGGGGCTGGAGCTGCCTGAGCCTGACGTCAGGTAGGGGAGCAAGCCTTGCAAGGCCTGCAAGGGGGGGGGGAGGAGGGGGCCATACAAGGCCATGCAAGGGGGAGGGGAGGAGGGGGCCAGGGTGGCGGGGGCCAGGAGGGGGAGGGGAGGAGGGGACCAGGGTGGCGGGGGCCAGGAGGGGGAGGGGAGGGGGGGAGGAGGGGTCCAGGGGCTGCTTGCCTCATCAGCTCGCTGGGGAAACTAATGGAGTAGGGGAGAGCAGTTTGGGGGTTTGGGGGTCAGGGTTGGGATCCAGGCTAGAGGATGGGGTGATGATGGGAAACGGGGACCGCTAGGGTAGGAGTGGTGAAAGCTGCTTGATGACTTGCGGTGACCCACGTGAACACTGCGGCATAGCAGGGCAGGCCATGGCAGCCAGGATAGCTCACCTAGCCCTGCTGGGGTCACCCGGCCCTCAGCCTCCCTGGGGCTGTCTTGAGCTCCAGCCCCTGTCACCATCATCACTATCATCACCATCATCACTATCATCACCATCACCACCATCATCACCATCACCACCATCATCACCATCACCACCATCATCACCATTACCACCATCATCACCATTACCACCATCATCACCATTACCACCATCATCACCATTACCACCATCATCACCATTACCACCATCATCACCATTACCACCATCATCACCATTACCACCATCATCACCATTACCACCATCATCACCATTACCACCATCATCACCACCATCATGCTCAGCATCAGCTACAACGACATGACGGCAATGCACATCCTCACCATCCTCACCTCAATGCCTCACATTGGCATCAGCCCTTTGTGTGCTGTCACTAGTCGTGGCCTTGCTGCTTGTGTGCAGGCAGCAGAGCATCAAATCTTTTTGGCAGCGTCAGACTGGCACTGCATTCGCCCTCTCCATCTCAGTGAGTAAGGGCAACTGGCAGGCACTTGTCTCTCTAATTAACCACCTCAACCATGACTTTGACCAGTGCTTGTGTTTCTGTGGATCGGGATCGGGATCGGAAGATGCTGAGCGGATGGCGATGTCGTGCATCGGTTGTCCAACTTGTATGATCCAGTCGCTGCACGGCTCGATGCGCAGGATCTCGATCGCGTTCAAGAGCTAGGTCGCCCCATTCCGCCCGAGTCGCCCAACACCCGCCTCATCGGCAGCAGGTGGGATCAAGCGAGTGCCACCATGCCGACCGGCCGGCCGGCCAGCACTCGCCGGAGCACTCGCCCACCAAGGGTGTGGCATCATGCTGAAAGAGTGTTGCCCAGTGTTCTGCCATGGCCTGCTCCAGCCCTGCCCTGCATGCCATGCAGCACACCTAGAGCCGTGTTCACACCCTTGCATGGTGCCTGAGAGACAGAGTGCTGATGTCCATAGCCGCTCCGCTCCATTTGCCACCCACCTAGCCAGTGACCCTCGCAATGTCATCAGTTCCAAAGCCTGTAGCCCCCCGCATGGGGCAAGTAACCCATGGCACACCATGCGCCCTGCCCAGCAAACCATGTCCTGATCAGACCCTTGCCCGGTGCCCCAAGGTCCAGCTGGGCACTTTGCCCCTACTCCAGCCTTGTGCCCAGGCCTCTTGCCCCAGCCCCATGTCCTGCCCATGGCTGCAGATGGCGTTACATTGACCGACCATTGGATGGGGACCTTGTGTACAAGGACTACTATGGGCGATACGGCCCCCACCTCAGCGACTACTACGGTGAGCTGGGATGTACTTGGGGGTAGCAGCACGCTGCACCGCACGCTACCCCACACGCTCCACTGCACGCTGGAACAAGCGTTGCCCTGGCCTTGGTGCCAGCACACTGCACTGGCTATCGCCCTTACTCATCAGGGTAGGGATGCACATTGGGGGGCAGCACATGAGCTGGCAAGCTACCCCAAGGCAGCAGCAGGCTTGCAGCCCAGTGGGCATCTTCGGACCCGGAATCTCTGCAATGGGGTCTACTTGTGTTCCAAAGCCAAGTCCCCTGCACGCGGACGCAGCAGACGTGAAACATCGCTTGTTCGCTCCCGTCCGGCATCCCGCTCCGCAGGTCGCTCATATCACATCGCACCGGGCCAGTTCAACAAGAGCCGCGTGGTGGGGGACATGGACTACGTGAAGGTGCAGGCAAGCCTGCCCGGCATCCACGCGCTTCGAACGCGACCTGGCTTGGTGGGTGCTCTTGCGAGCCTGTGAGCGCGGTTACGATGTGCCGGTCCGCTGCCGACCATATCACTTGAAACGCTGCATCACATTCACACGCCAGCGCCGCACCACGTGCATGTGGACATGCCGGTGGAGCAGTGCGGCAGTGGGCAATGCAATACGTCTCAATACACAGTGCATGCCATCAGCGGCAGCAACGATGGGCAAGGCAGGCAGGCAGGCCAATCACAATGGCGAGGACCATGACATATGCTCCACAACTTCCCTACCACAGCAATGCAATAGGCGGGGGCGATAGGCGGGCAATAAGCGGGGGCGATAGGCGGGTGGTAGGCGGGCAGGGCCGCACGCAGGAGAGAGGAGATGGGGAGCTGAGGTCTCTAACCCGTGGCTCTAGGGCTTGCGGCTGAGAACGTCATGGTTTTATGTGTGGCATAAGAGGGAGGGTGCTGTCATGGCTTGGTCAAGGTGTTCAGGCTGCTGCGCCTGCTGCTGATGTAGGTGATGGAAGCGACCATCGCAAATGGCAAGCCAGGTGGGTGGTGCTTCATAGCAAAACAGGCAAAAGGGCTTGGTAAGGCTGCACCACAACATGCATAGGTTTCAAATGGTATGCTGGGGAGGGAGGGGAGGGGAGGGGAGGGGAGCAGCGAAGGAATAGCGAGAGGGAGGGGAGGGGATAGGGAGCACAAGCCGGAGCAAGCACATGCCAGAGGGAGAGCAACGGTGGGGGCGGTGAAGCGAAGGGAGCCCAAGCGAGGGGGGAATTGCAAGGAGGGGCGGAAGTGAGCGACTATCCCATTGCCTGCGCCACTCGTCCTTTCTGCAGAGCGGTTGCAAGGATTGTCCATGTACGACGCAAAGCACGGCAAGGGCGTGCACCGCATCACGGAGTTCAGCAGACTCGCCCCTGCTGCTGAAAGGGAGATCAGGAACGTCTGGGCTGTCTAAAACAAGAGGGCGGCATCAACACAGCTGCGCATGCTACAACGTGCCGCCGCCGCCTATGGTGAACGGAAGCGGACGCGTAGTAGATGGGGCGGCGCATATCCCCGTTCAACCGTACCTCGGGACCGCGGCGGAATTGGCAATTTCGCATCATCCTTGGCCGCGTCGTGCCTGGCGAACTTTACAGCCGCGGCGTGACCTGGTTTTTTCAACAGGAGACGTTTGACGAGTGACACATGCCAACAGCAGAATAAATGCTTGCCTGATGCCCGGGGCAAACCACATGACGTGACCCTGCCAGTGACAACTGACTGCTGCTTGTTGTGGGGACTTGTTGCGTTCGCTAGTGTGCGGGGCAGGCTTGGGGATTGGGGGGTGCAGGGTGGAATGCAGAGAAAGACGAGGTGGAAAGGGCAGATGGCCCACACCGGTCAAGCTGTCAGCCGTGAGCTGTCAGCCAGTGGCCTCTGGTGCGGCCAGGAAGAAGATGGCATACAATGCTTCCGCCGTTCACCTAGTTGGCCGCCCTCCCCCTCTAGGGGTTCGGGACAGGGGTTGCCATTACGTCATGTGTAAGTATGTGATACGTGTGCAGTTACACCCAGCAGTGGTTACACCCAGCACGGCCATCGTGGTAACACCTGTAGCACCTGTACACTACGGCAGCCCTTCAAGTTGGGACAATGCCTTGCACCGCTCATATCGCTTGCCCTGGTTTTTTTTATTTCAGGGTCGTTGGCGTGCCGAGGACGAGCCCCCTGCTGCAAACTTTGAGGTTATGCAAAGTTCGAAAGTACCACCGAAAGAGTCACAGAAAGTCAGGTCAGGCAGAACAGCATGTGCTCCACAGCCAGGCTTGCTGGGACTACCCCCAGCACAGCAGGGGCATCACGCAGCCTGCACAGTCATGGCTCATGGCCAATCAACCCTGCTAACCTAAAAACAAAACCCAAAACAATTTAACCCTAAACCAACCCTGCCAACCTCTTCACCATAATTATAGCCTACATAGCCATACACCTCACCAGTGCGCAGCCATACGATGCTTACCGTTGCAATGCAACTGAAACGTAGCCTGACTTATGTCATGCCTCAACACTGCGCTGTGACCTGATGCATTCTCACTACTGTCACGCATAATGACAGATCACACATAGGGACATGTCATCACGATCATCCTCACCAATCTTGAGGACACCCGCAGCGTCTGCCAATGGTGTGGGTAGTATAGAGCCTTGGGTCTGAGGGCGGACCTGGGGTGGCGGCCGCAGCTTCCCCTAACCCGAGCTGTCAGGGTCGAGCACAAACTCCAGCCAGCCCAGGGGGGTAGGCCCCGCCCCCAGCAGCGACACCGGCTCCGCTGCCACCCGCACCTGGACTGGGTTCCCATCTCGGACCTGATCTCCAGGCCCATGCTCAAGCCCATCGTGTCCCTGCCCCTCGAACCCCTGCTCCTGCTGCCCCTGCCCTTGCAACCCCTGCCCCTGTTCTTGCCTCTGGTGCCCCTGCCCTTGCTTCTCCCTGGAGCAGCCTGGCTGAGGTGTGCCTATCTGTTCCTCCGCACAGCTTCCCCACCCGGCAGCTGCCAATGGGGGCAGGGGCAGGGGGCCCTGACCCCAGAACTGGTTGAACTTGGTGACACTGATGTCCTCCACACACCTCACCTGCAGGCAAAACCCACCATCGCCTTTGCTATTACCATGGCTTGCTCACATGTAAAGTATGGTGTACACAATCAGGAATGGTGAGGTCATTGCCACTAAATACTACATGATAGAGCATGGCCACTGAATATTGCATGGGCTTACCGAGCCACAGCACCACCCCGCTGCGACGCATGTCAGACTATTGGCGGGCCAGGCCACAGGAGCAAAGCGTGCTGCCCCTGCCCTGGCCCTTGGCACTGTCCCTGTCCTGGACTCTGATCCAGGCCAGTTTCTACCAGCCTAACTAACAAGATCGATTTGCCCTGGCCCTGGCCCTGGCCCTGGTGGGGGTGTAAGGTTGGCGTCTGTCCCCCACCTGGCAGGCCAGTCGCAGCTGGGTGTTGCCCGGGGCAGAGTGTGGGGGGAAGTTTAGGCGCAGCTGCTCGGCCACAGTCCACTGCCCTGGCTGCACCACCCCTCTGGACACAAGGCGCGGCAGCAGCAGCCACCAGCCAGCAGCAGCAGCAGGTGCAGGAGCAGCAGCACAACCAGCAGCCCAGGAGCAGCACAGCAGCAGCAGATGAAGCACACGTGAGGGTGCGGCTGACCAGGAGCCAGCAGCAGCAGGAGGAGGGGGTGGGGAGATCCACCCTTGGCATGCAGCCCATGCAGCCCATGTCCAGATCACCACCCTGACACAACTGCTGGTCAGTAGCCTATCAGGTTGCATTATCAATCTATCAGGCAGGCAGGCAGTTCATCAGTTGGGTTGGGTTCATTAGTTGGGCTATCACACAGTTGGTCGAGCAGTTCATCGATGGGAACAGCAGGCAGAGAGATGTGCTATTGCCGCCCCTTCAGCACCATGCCAGCCCTGTGCCATCCCCATGCTGACACCCCCTGGCCTCCTTGGCCCCTGCTGCTCCTCATCCTCCTTTACCCCCACCCAACCCAAACTAACCCTCCTCTCCAAACTCTGCAGCCTCAGCCCCATCCCCATCCCCATCCCCATTCCCATCCCCATCCACCCCCTCGGCCCCAATGGACCCTCTGGCGGCCTGCCTTGTGACGGCCACCGCACAGGTGCCACAGCTGCCCAGGCCGCGGCAGTTGATGAGCCGGGCATCGCCATTGTGTGGACTCAGCCCCTGGCGCAGCAGTGCAGTGCGCAGCCGTGCCCCGCGCCGCACCTGCAGCCACCATGGGGCACATGCACCAGGTGGGTGCGGCCCTGCATCACCTTGGCATCATCATGACACCCATGACAACCACAGTAATCACAATGACGACATTATCATTGGCATCATAACAATGGTGTGGCATTGCCCGCCAGCATTGCTGCACCATTGAGCAACACTCACAGCTGCCATGAAAGGTGTGTTGGGCTCTGCATGGTGGGCTGGTGCAGGGGTAGGTGTGAGTAGGTGTGGGTAGGTGTGGGCTGGTGCAGGGGTAGGTGTGGGTAGGTGTGGGTAGGGAGTTGGGAGAGGAGGGTCGGGTTGGGATGGGTGGGGGTGTAAGAGGGTGAGGTGCAGCAGGGGCCGCGGCCAGAGGTGATAAGCAGCAGGGAACATGATGGGGTCAGTGGCTGTGACTAACTTTAGATGCCTGCCTGCAGCAAGGACCAGGGCTGGCAACCTCTCAGTGGCCCACCTGGATGGGCAGTCCCCTGAAGGTCACACAGACATGAGCAGGCTGAGGGCCAGGCTGTGTGGGGGTGCCAGGCAGCTGGTCGCAGCTATGCACCAGTGCTTGCTCTGGCTGAACTGCCGCTAAGGGCGCATCAGTGGGCTTGGCGGCGGAGCAGGCTGGTGTACTGGAGTCCGGGGAGGAGTTGGCACGCGTAATAGAGAACCACCGTACAGCAGGTGTACAGCTCAGTTTGACATGCAGCACGTGTCTAACGGCCAGTCGATGTGCGAGGACGACGCCTCGCGAGCTCCCTATGTCGACTATTGCACGCGACATGTATTCGCGAGTTACGTGGCGGAGATTGACCTACACCTGCACCTAACCCCGCACCTGATACCTATCACTCCCCATTACCTGTCCGCAAGCTGGACAAGGCTAGGGCCTTGATAACTCCAAAATGAAGGTCATTGGACGTGAAGGTAGTTTTCGCTGGGTCGTTGATAGATGCAAAGGATGGAGGTCTGGCAGCATTTATATGTGCACCTTGCCTTGCCAGTGACGCTTAGCTTGAGTCTTACGGGGTCTTGAAGCACCATGAAAACCGTGACCGGAATGATCCCGGGACAAGACCGGGATAACATGTACGCTTTCACGAGCTTGGCAGCTACATAGCTTGAGCTACGGTGATCCACAGCCTTATATGCTGCACCTCATAAGCATATCCGGGCTTGCGTCCTTACCGAAATTTTGCCGACTCGGGTCGAGCACTTTGCAAACAGCTAGCCTTTTTTGGAGGCCGAGTCAGCCTAATAGAGCATGACCCGGTTTGTTAACCCAGCTAAGCTAACATGGGTTAACCAAGGGAGGAAAGTTAACAAATTGTTAACACGACCGCCAGGTCGCGCTCCGCAGTCGCGATGGAAGGCGAAGCAACCGCGACCCCAATCTTCGAACACGCAGCCTCTCCGCAAAGCTACAGTGCTCGGTCGGCGTTTCACTACGATGTAACTCTGCTTGGAGCAGGCCATGGCTGGTCGGCTGTAGCTTTGGGGGTTGGCTGTAGCTTTGGGGGTTGGCTGTAGCTTTGGGGGCGATTTTTTGACATGGCGACGAACAAGGACGCTATTGTCCCGGTAGTTGGGGTAATGGCAAGGATGATGGCGACAATTTGTTAACCCACGTTACCAGGCCCAAACATCAGGATGTTAACGTTAACAGTCGTGCCCTACAGCCTATGCTACCCAGCGGTGCAGTGAGAGTGGCCGTGCGTGGAGAAATGAGTCAGTTCTGGCCTTGGTGTATGTCCAATGGCGTGGGTGGCCGGGAGTGATGGACCCTGCGACGAGGCTCGGTTTTCCCGGTCTTGCATCATAGCCGAGTGTGATGAATCTCCACACAAAGGCCAAGAAAGGGTAGAGGGAACATATGGGCTACTGTGCTAAGCATATTGCACAATTCACATGCAAATGCGAACATTCAAACTACTCAAATGTTTTGCCGTGCGCAGCACCATTCCAGGTCTCACATGACGGACTGAGCGTCCACCGAGCGACGAACGATGGGGCTCTTAACCATCATTAAAAAGGTCAAGCGAAAGGAGAAGGAGATGCGACTTCTCATGGTGTGAGTCGACATTGGTGTCTATCGATGAGACATTGAGCATCACTGCGACTGTTCAGCGCCTGCGTCTTGTAGGGGGCTCGACAATGCGGGGAAGACGACAATTGTCAAGCGCCTGAACGGCGAAGATATCACAACGATCAGCCCTACTTTAGGTTTTAACATCAAGTCGATGAGCTACAGAGGGTGAGTGCTCCAGCCCCGTGAAGCAGCTACCATCCCATGGCAGACTCGTACCTTTGGCATTGTAGTCCATCACCAAAAGAGCACAACTTCAGCCCCCCCACACGACCCCACCCCTGCACAATGCTTGCACAGCTTCAAGCTCAACATCTGGGATGTAGGCGGACAGAAGACACTACGACCCTACTGGCGCAATTACTTTGAGAAGACAGACGGCCTGATCTGGGTCGTGGACAGTGCAGGCAAGCCAGGCCCAGTGGGGTGGCAAGGGTAGGGTGAAGAGCAGCAGGGGGCAGGGCATTTGTGGGAAGCTGACAAGCAGGGAGTGGCATTGTGGGGATCGCAGAGCTGTGAGGTACACCTGGGCTCCACCCTCAGCCCCATCCACCTTGACCTTACCTGCGTCAGGCAGGCAGGGATGTCCTCCCTCCCCTTCCCCTGTGACTTTGTCTTCCCCCTCTCTACCGCCTTCTCCTTCCCCTCCTCCCTCTCCTTCCCTCCTCCCCCTGCTCCCCTCCCCTTGGAATCCCTCACCCAATGCAGCTATGCCCCATGCCTCCCCCTCGCCCCTCCCTGTGTCCCTTGTCAGCTTGGCCTCAGCCCCATCTTGGCAGCCCATGTGCCCATGTAGCATGTATCCAAACCCACCATCGCCACGCTGCTCCATGTCTTGCGTGCCTCTGCCCAGCCACCTCCTCAGCCCACTTGGACACCGCCCAGCGTCGCCCCTGCCCCCTGTGATCCCCTCAGCCTAGCTTCACGCCTGCACTGGCTGGTCATGCCCTGACCCTGGCCTTGACCCGGCAAGCCTGCACCCCCCACCCGCTTGTCCTCACACCCTCCCTGTCCTAGCTGTCCTGACCTGCAGGCCTGTTATGGGTTATCTGGCCTGGCCTGACCTGCAGACCTGAGCAGGCTGGAGGACTGCCGCGCTGAGCTGGCAGGGCTGCTGCAGGAGGAACGCCTGTTTGGCGCAACGCTGCTCATCTTTGCCAACAAGCAGGACATCCCCAGTGCGCTGGGACCCCAAGAACTGGAGCAGGTGAGCCAGCTGCAGCGCCTGGGGGAGGGGCAGGGGCAGTGACAGGGGCAGTGTTTGGGGGTCAAGCATGTGCAGCATGGGAAGCACAATAGATTGCTGACATATCACAGGTGCTTTGAGGTCGTAGGGATGAGGGAGCGTGATGGTGACAAAGGGTGTGGACGAGTTAGGGATGCACATTGAGGGGGAAGGAGAGAAACGCCTTGTTATCCAACTGGTCATCGTCGCTGTCATGGGTTATGACCGCAAGCAAGGTTATGCGTTGGATGACTGGACTTCGCAGGTTTTAAAGTTCGAAGCCATCACCAAGCGGCACTGCCGGGTGGTTGCGTGCAGCGCCGTATCCGGTTCCGGACTCCTGGCCGGCTTCGACTGGCTGGTGCAAGACATCTCGTCGCGCATCTACCTATTCGATCATTAATACGCGGTAGTGGCGATCACTGGCCGGAGTTTTGAAACACTGGACGTTACGCAAGACCGCAACCCGTCTATCACGACCGCTTGCTTGCTATTGGGAGTGACCTCTCGCCGCTGTTTAGAACAGGCCATCCATCCATACTCATCTTACAGAAGTTAGTTGCAATAGCAACAGGTCGCAGTCTCCGCCTCTGCTCGTGTAACGAGGTGCGGCCTCGAGCTGGACGCCCGGCACAGCAACCGCACCCTGCGCACAAGTCAGATGTCAGCCGCGGCACCCATCACCATTTGCCGGGCCGCGAGCAAACCCTCCGTGCCCTCCGGGTGCCGCCACGTCGAAAACCGGTATGCCGCCTCCGTCATGCTCTTGCAGAAGTGATGCATGTCTGCCGGCAAGCTGGACGCAATGCTGGGGTAGATGCAACGCAGCTTGAATGTTAGGGCGGCGGCAGGGGCGGGGGTCCAGAGGCCCGCGGCCTGCCATTTGTTCTCGCAGTCCGAGAGGTCCCTGTCTCGACTCCTAGCCCCTCCCTTTGCGAGCATCCGCGCTGACTCCCCAGGTGCTGCAACCAAACACTTTTCATCCTCCCCTAGCTGCAGGCTGCCTGCCACCAGACCAGCTGTTGTGTGGGCGCTCCAGGCCATGGTGCGTTTTTCAGGAGCTGGGGCAGCAGAGCTGTGTCTAGGTGACGATGCCGCAGCTGGAGCCCCCAGGGCAAGGCGGAGAGAGCTGGAGGTCTTCCGCTGCTGTGCTGCTGCTGTGGCGGGTCCAGCAAAGCGGTAGGTAGGGGGGCAGGGGGGCTCCGGGGGTGGGGGCAGCGATCCAGGCTGAGGGCTGTGGGCATGAGGGCCAGGAGGAGGGGGAGGGGGAGGGGGTGCGTCAGCCAGGCTAGGCACAAGCACCCGCTGCACCTGCCAGCCTGGATACCTCTTGGCAGCCGCCCTCATGACCCCCTCCCCCTCATCCTCCTCCCACACTTCCTCCTCCTCCACCTCCAGATTCTCGTGCTGCTGCTCCTGCTGCTGCTGCTGCTGCTTCCCCCCTCGCTGCAGTTCCTCTTTCACAAGTTGCTGCTGCTCTTTAGGTTGTTCCTTTTCCAACAGCTGCTGCTGCTGCTGCTGCTCTAGACCGCTGTCCATGCAGACCTCACTGTGCTCCAGGGCAGGAGAGGGGCGGGCAGGGACAGGGCAGCCAGGGTACAGCACTGCGTCCTGCAGCGGCAATGCAGGGGGAGGCAGCAGCAGCAGGTGGGGCAGAGGAAGCAGCAGGCGGCAGCAGATCAGGCAACAGCAGCAGCAGCAGGCGGCAGCGGGGCAGGGGTGGAGCAGCAGAAGCCGGCTCCAGCAGATCGGGCAGAAGCAGGAGTCGCAGTGGAAGCAGCAGCAGCAGTACAAATACAAAGCAAATACAAGTACAAATACTGGAGCAGGCAGCAGGCAGCAGGCAGCCAGCAGCGGCAGCGGCGGCGGCAGCAGCAGCAGTGTAACATGCAGCCTCAAGTACAAGCACAGGCGGCGGGCCGGCATAAGCAGCCGCAGCGGCAGCAGGTTGCTGTGGGTGATAGCGGCAGCAGCAGTGATACACACACGTGGCGCACCAGCAGGAGGCCACAGCCCGGCACCATGGGCACAGCCAGGGGGTGGCTGCCTGGGTGCAGGGCGGTGGGGATGCAGGCCAGGGGGCCGCTGCCTCGCGCCACCGCCAGGAACAGGCCCACCTGCAGGCAGCCACAGCAACCCGGCGGCCAACATGCGGCTGACCTACTAGCTGAGCTATGCAGTTCCTCCCTGCTCCTACCCCTACCAACTCCCTCCCCCTCCCCTTGCCCCTCCCCTGCCTGCCCCTCCTTCTCACCTGGCAGGTCCACCCCCTCCCTACCCCTCCTCCCTCCTCCCTCCTCCCTCCTCCCTCCTCCCTCCTCCCTCCTCCCTCCTTCCTCCTCCCTCCTCCCTCCTCCCTCCTCCCTCCTCCCTCCTCCCTCCTCCCTCCTCCCTCCTCCCTCCTCCCTCCTCCCTCCTCCCTCCTCCCTCCTCCCTCCCCTCCCTCTCTCCCTCCCTCCCTCCCCTCCCTCCCCTCCACCACCCGCCTAATCGCCTCGCCCTCTGCCCGCTCATCGCTCCCACCATCTTGCGGATCTGGTACATTAAGAAGCTGCTGCCCACCAACTGCAGCCGCAGCCACAAGTGCTGCTGGCTCAGGGCTGAAAGCAGCAGAGGGTGGGTGTGCCGCCTGGTCTGTGACTCCTGCAGAGGGGGCAGCGGTGGCAGCAGCACACTGGTGCAGGGCAGCGCGTATGCAGGGCAGCAGCAGGGCAGGGTGGTAGCGGCAGGGCAGGGTGGTAGCAGCAGGGCAGGGGGAAGGCAAGGCTGGAGCCCATCACCTCCTCCCCCCTACCCTTCACTGTCCCACCTTCCTTCCTGCTGCCCCTCCTTCCCCTCCTCCCTCTCCTCCTCCTGCTCCTCTCCTTATTGCTCCTCGTCCTGCTCCTGTGGCTGCGGCTCTGGTCGCTGCTCCTGCTCCCCCTCTTTCCCCATGTCCCCCCTTTGCGCCTGCTGCTGCTGCTGCTGCTGCTGCTGCTTGCCCCTCAACCTCAGCTGCTCCCTCTTCCCATCTCCTCAGCCTTGTCGCAGCAGCAGCAGGGGTAGGGGTGGCAGCAGCGGCAGCGGCTACCCCCCCAGCTGCTGCTGGTGCAAGCACGGCTGCAATAATGGGTGGGCAAACAGCTTGTGCCGCTGCCAGCACTACAGCCGTCGGGACTGCTGGCACTGCTAGGGGGGTCAGGGCGGGGTCAGGGAGGGGCGGGTCTGGCAAGGGGGGTGGCTGTATGCGCAGCACGTCACAGCAGCGGAAGCTTAGCACTGCACGGACTGGGCTGCAGCCTGACGCCAGCACCTGGGGTGAGAAGGCAAGAGGGCGACCAGGCAAGCAGGCAGGCAGGCCTGTAATGAACACATGTCTGCCGTGGCATTCAGTAGCCAGCCAACATGACCCTCAATAGCCTATACCCCCTCCCTCCCTCTCCCTCTCCCTCTCCCTCTCCCTCTCCCTCTCCCTCTCCCTCTCCCTCTCCCTCTCCCTCTCCCTCTCCCTCTCCCTCTCCCTCTCCCTCTCCCTCTCCCTCTCCCTCTCCCTCTCCCTCTCCCTCTCCCTCTCCCTCTCCCTCTCCCTCTCCCTCTCCCTCTCCCTCTCCCTCTCCCTCTCCCTCTCCCTCTCCCTCTCCCGCTCCCGCTCCCGCTCCCGCTCCCGCTCCCGCCCTCCCTCCCTCCCCTCCACCTTGCCCTCCAAACCCACACCCAAGATAAGCCCTTTCATCACTCTACCAACCGCCCTCACCCTCCTCCCTCCTTCCTCCTCTCCCTCCTCTCCTCCTCCACACATCTCCCAGCACGGCCTGTCTGCTGCCCCCCCCCCCCCCCCCTGCCCCCCCTGCCACCCCCCCTCACCTCCTGTGCCTTGGCAAAGTTCCTGAAGTCATGGGTCCCCTCGAACAATGACAGGATGTGCTGCCACTGACCCCAGCAATCCCTTGCATGCTGCAGCAGAACTGACTCGCTGGGAAGCTGCGCAGCAGCTGACTGGGCCGCAGCAGCTGCAGCCATGTGCCAGCAGGGCTGATTGGATGTCAGGGCTGCTTTCGTTTCCATCCCCGCTGCCCTGGTCGCTGCCCCTGACCCTGACCCTGCTGCTGCCCCTCCTGCTTCTGCGGCTGTTGTGTTCTCCCCTGCTGCTGCCAAGCTGGCATGGAGCAAAGGAGGAGAGGGCGGCTGCGGCCTTCCATTGGCCCGACCACCCTTACAAGCTTTAGGCACTGCCACCTGAGCAAACAAGTGAGCCACACAACACAGCCAGCCTGTTGCAAGGCCCCTGCCCCTGCCCCTGCCCCTGCCCCTGCCCCTGCCCCTGCCCCTGCCCCTGCCCCTGCCCCTGCCCACCTTCTGCTCTCATCTAGGGCTGAAAACCTTCCTTGCCCCCACTCTTCGCAAGACGCCTCCACCTGCCCCCTCAAGCCCCTCCCCCTCCCCCCTCCCCAGCCTCCAACACACCCTCCCCTGTCCCCCCCCCCTCTTCCCCGCTCTGCCCCCCAATCCCCCCCCATCAAGCCTCCCACCCCCTCCCACCTCCCTCTGACACCCCCCTCAGCCCCCTTCCTCCCGTTCCTCCCACCTTGACCCGCCCCTCCCCTTACCCCCCACTGCCCACCCCCACCTTGGCCCTCCCCCCCCTCTGCACCCCACTGGTACTTCCCCCCCCCTCCCCCCCCCACCCCCCCCCTCTGACTCACCCCAGGGTGTAGGGCCCACAGGGGCACCAGGTACTCGTAGCAGCGAGCAGCACAGGAGTGGCGGGCGTGCCATACGCCACCCCCCCCTCCCACCACCTCCTCTGCCTCTCCATCCTTACATCTACTCCCCCCCGCTGCCCCTGCTGCCCCCGCTGCCCTCTCTGCCCCCGCTGGCCCTGATGCTGCTCTTGCTGCCCCTGGTGGTGCATCCTCTGCTGCCCGCTCCACTGTCTGGCCACAGTTAGGCAGCGGCCCCGCTCTACACGCTGTGCCCTCACCTGCCGCTAGTGCTGGTGCTGTCAGTGCTGGTGCGGGTGATAGGGCGGGTGTGGGCTGTGTACTCGGCGCTGGTGCCAGCCCCCCCTCAACTGCCTGCAACCAAGGGGGCAGCGGGCACGATGATAGGCAGCTAGTGGCACATCAGGCTAGGCTAGGGTGGGGTAGGGGGTGGGGTGGTCGGTTCATGCCGGTCCTATTCAGGCGACAGTCAGCTTACAGCTCCATGCATCTAGAAGAGGGGAGGAGGGGAGGAGGGGAGGAGGGGAGGAGGGGAGGAGGGGAGGAGGGGAGGAGGGAGCGACTAGCAATTAGAGAGCTGCCTCAACACTTTTGCCGACCCTCTCCTGCCCTCGCTGCAGCCCCCGCTCACCCACCTGCCTTGTGATCGCAGCAGGGGAGCACGCTTGCACGACCTCGCCCACCTCCCATCCCGGCCCAGGTGTGACCTCAGCTTGCAAAAGTGTGACACCTGCCCTTGCAAGTGTGACTTTGGGCGATAAGTACCCCAGCGTATGTAGGCCTGCCTCAGGAGGAGTGGGGTGGCGGCCATGGGGGTGGGGTGGCCCCCCATGCAGCCAGCTGACCGCCTGGCCTCCTGGGCTACCCCTGTGAGTGTCAGGGTGGGTGTTAGGGTGAGTGCGGGCAGGTTGCTCAGCAGCAGGGGGCTGGGGTCTGGTGCGGAGCGCTCCAGGCAGCAGCTCCACGGTGAGAAGGCGCAGGCTGGGAGGCAGGCGACAGTTGAGGCTGCAGGCAGGCACCAGGGGGAGGGGTCAAGGCAGGCATGTCCCACCCCACCCCACCCCACCCCACCCCACCCCATCCCACCCCACCCCACCCCACCCCGCCCCGCCCCGCCCCGCCCCGCCCCGCCCCGCCCCGCCCCGCCCCGCCCCGCCCCGCCCCGCCCCGCCCCGCCCCGCCCCGCCCCGCCCCGCCCCGCCCCGCCCCGCCCCGCCCCGCCCCACCCCACCCTCACAACCTACTGCAACCCTGCAACCTCCTGTCCTCCCGCTGCCTGTCCCTGTTCCTTCACCCCCTCCAAGCCCTTGGGACCCTCTGCAGCACCCCCTTCCTGCAGGAAGCTGCAGCGCCTGGCTGTCGCCCTGGTCCCACCTCAATCCAGGTCACACTTTTCTCACTGCTAGCCACACTTGCCCTCACTCTTTCCTACCCCCTCCGCCCTGCCGTCCTAGGCCGTTCACGCTGCACCCCCCAGCCCTGCCCACCGCTCTCCTGGCCCTGCCTTAACCCTGCCCCTCCCCCTTCCTCTCCCCGCCTGCCCCGCCCCCCGCCCCCCACCCCCCGCCCCCCGGGCCCCACCTGGCCTGCAGGCGGCGCAGCCAGCGGCTGACGGCCCTGGGCTGGGTGCCCGGGTTGCAGGGCAGCGGCAGGCACAGGCTGGCTACATTGCAGGCGGCGCTGACACGGGCGTCGGTCCGGGCGGCCCTTCCCCAGCACACCTGACAGGCCAGCAGGGCATGGGGGCCGTGTCAGGGAGGAGGGGGGGCTATGTCAGGGTGGGAGGGTGGGGGGAGCAGCAGCAGGTACAGGTGGAGCATGCAATGGGAGGTAGAGGGGGGTAGGGTGGCCGGGTGGGTTGCCTGATAGGTGTGAGGAGGCTGGGGGGCTGGGGAGCCATAGGGGGGGCTGGGGAGCTAGGTTGTGGGGCAGGAAGTCAGGAGGGGTGGGACACGGAGCGTGGCACACTGACGGGGAGGTGGCCAAGCATCAGCTGCCACATCCCCTCTGCACCACTGCCCCCTTCGTACCTCCCGTTTCCCCCTGCCCCCTCTGACCACCGGCCATTGCACCAGCTGCCCCTAACCCTGCCCTCCCCCCAAGCCCTCTGCTTACCTGTCGCTGCAGGGGCATGGCTGCAGAGTGTGGGAGCAGGCCAGGCAGGTCGAGTGCAGTCAGGGCCTGCATCACAGCTGCCTCCACTGTGCATTCTCCCAGGCTGCCAGCATGTTGCTCTTGAAAACCCTGGGCATGGGCATGCAAGCCGGCATGCTTGCAGGTGGCTCAGGATAGCAATTGCAAGCAGAGGACGCGCACGGCAACAATTCACACCTGGTGCCAGTGAGCTCCGTCATACGCCAATCCGAGCAGGATGTTCGCCCAAACCCAGGAGGTTGCGGGCGTCTCCGCAAGTTGTGCTATGTCAGAGTTAGGAGACAGTACTAAAGAATGCTCATGTATCATGGTTTCATTCAGCGCGCGCTCATACGACACGCCATTCTCGCGCCGACGATCTTACGAACAAGGTGCTCTCCTAAATTATACATTTGAGTGGCAGCAATGACGAGAAACCCACCGCGAACTGCTTTTGCTGCAAGCTACACTTCTGTGCACTTGTTTGCATGTTATCCTTGCTCCTCTTCCTGCCCCGCGTCCGACAGATAGTCGCGCCACTCGAGGACCTCGTCCGCCTTGTCGGGCTCCCCTAAACGGTGCAAGGCATAGTCTAGGCTGGCGTGTGAGGCTACTGTGCAACTCCACTCCTACAACGCAAATGCACACAAGGAAGGACACATTGTAAGTTGAGGTCAAGGCACGGCAAAGACACGCGTTGTGCGCACACATACAGGCAGAACCCGGCCTACTCACCTCCGCCCAGAACTTGGCCATAGTGCGTTGCTTGCCTCCATGCAGCCGAGAACATGGCGTTGGATCACCGCAATTTGGACAGCTCGGCCCACATGTCGGGTCAGGTGGCCAACACTGTGGCAGCGGATTGCCGGTACCGTTGCAGCGAGGTGGTACAGTTGGTGACAAGAGACATCTCATCGTCTTGAAGCTGCATGTCGGCCATCCAAGCCTTGGACTCCTTGGCGTGTTGCGTGATGCCGCTCTGCCGGTAGTACTGCGCCGAAGTGAGGTTCCGATGTCACACGGACTTCACAACGCCGGAAGGATACCGCTCCTCGTGGGCCACTGTCGTCATGTTAGTGTTCCCCGGTGAACCGTTGTCAACCCACTGGCGAACTTGGACGCCTATTGGCTGAGTTGAGACCCGGGGAAGACCAACATGGCGACAGTGGCCCACGAGGAGCGGTACCCCTCCGGCGCAGAAAAGTCGGTGTGGCATCGGAACTCCATTTCGGCGCAGTACTACCGATAGAGCGGCATCACGCAACATGTCAAGACGTCCAAGGCTTGGATGGCCGGCATCCAGCCCAAACACGATGTGCTGCCGCAAGTCACCGACTACACGGTCTTGCTGCAACGGTACCGGGAGTACGCTGCCATGACGTTGGCGACATGACCTGACATGTGGCCGAGTTGTCCAAACTGCGCTGGTCTAACGCCAAGTTCCAGCTGTACGGAGGCAAGCAACGCACGGTGGCCACGTTGTGGGTTGAGGTGAGTAGGCCGTACCTTGCGAGTATGTGTGCCAACATGTGTACGCACAATGTTTGTCTTTGCCATGCCTTGACCTCAACTCATAATGTGTCTCTCCTTGTGTGCCGTGGCTGCACACCTACAAGGGTGCCAAGGTGCACTTCAACTCGGCTGCCACACGCTTAAGGGGCCACAGGCGTCAGCGGCAGCGGCACCATTGGCAGCAGAGGTGTGCCGGTCAAGCAGATGCAGCGGGAGGCACGCAAGCAGTTTCTTGGGCGTGTGGTGTTAGTGCATGAATTCCGTACCAACAGGGTTAGCTCTGCCCGCACCAACGTGGTGCACGAGCAAGTAGAGTCCTTCAGGTGAGAGACATCAATTGCATTTGCATTGTTGGAGTGGTGTCATTACATAGTTGTACAATAGCTTCACACGTCAGCTTAGACTATGCATTGCACCGTTTACACTAGACATGCTTACAAATGTGCACCAGTGTTTTTTTTTCAAAACAGCCAAGCTGATGCTGGTCACGAAGGGTCTAGGACCATCACATGGCTGATTACGCAGTTGGTCCCGACTGGTAACGAAAAACAAATATCGCAGCATATTCTTATGCCAAAAATGGTTTTATATAATTATTATACACAAAAAGACATTTTTCGGTTACGAAGCAGCCGAGGCCAGCCAACGAAAGGGTCTGTTTGGTAACGAAATCCAGGCCTAGAAAACAAGCTTTTGGTTCCGATCGTTACGTATTACGCAAAAAGAAAAACACTGATGTGCACTGCCCTATGTCGTCTTGCAAGTGGTTGTACCTGGTGTGCAGCACGGATCCGGGGTTGGATGTGCTCGACAAGCAATGTCATGAAACGCAAGTTCTATGACCAGGATGTGTCAACCGCGTTGAACATCCGCCGCATTGCAACCAGGCCGAACCGCCCCGCCATGCCTAACCGAGGCGGTGTGGGCCGGGAGTGGGTGGAAGTGCGCGACAAAGGCCTGCTACGAAGCTGCCAGCGACGGCACCAGCGGCAGCGATAGTGACATGTGTATCATGTCATGAGCCAGATCAAACAAACAATCATATTGCCCCTTACAAAGGGGATGTGAGTGCGAGAGAGTCATGCATAGGGTAGCGCTTGTAACGTGCATATGAGTCTACTGGCACTGCACGTTGTCATCTCATGAGCTCATATTCGTCGTTACACTGGTTTCCGACCGGATGCCCTTGCCGTAGTTTAACGAGAGCTCATGAGATGACAACGTGCAACGCTTGTAGACTTATATGCACGTTGCAACGCTCCAACGAAGAGGTTGAGGACACAGTCACGACTCCTAGGTTAGAGACACACACCGTTCTCTCACTACTTTGGAAAAGTGAAGGGGCTCCACAAGGGGATAGGAGTGCAGGGATGTAAAGATATCCATTCAGAGGGAAGAAGTCTTTGTCTGGCAGGGCCTGGAAGACAATAGGGTATGGTCTTACGAAGTGGTATGCTAGTTGTCTTACAAAGCCAATAAATAAAGGTTGGCATGGCTACGGCCCACAATGACCCACGGCGGCAACAACACCAAAGCACGACCTCCTCAGCAACTCGGAGAACCTCTAGACCCAGCAAGTGCGCATGAACACGCATAGACATCATCAGCCATGCCAATGTTCAGAATGTGAAGCGTGGGTGGACAATCAACACCAGAAGACGACCTCCGCGGCAACAAAGAGGAGGCCCATACACACGAAAAGGTAGCAACGTCAGAGATGTATGACAATTCTAGAGAAACAATCGATAACACACCAATGCTCATGGACACCGATGTACATGCACCCAGCGAAGAGGGGGGGGTGAACTCAAGGCCGCACATGCTTTTGGCAAGGCGTGCATTCAGAATAAGCCCACTATATCATGCAATGTATGTGCATGGAATTGATTGCATGGCGGTGAGAAGGCTTGCTGTGGGCATGTGCTGGCAGCGCCTTGATGTTAGACCGGCAGTGTGACCGGCTACAACAGCTTCAGGGGTGCAGTGTGGCCCACACATATTGACTTAGGCACCAGAAGTAGGCAGTTAGCACTACTCTACCTACGAGGATCAAACCACGCAAAGATGCCGTGTGTGAAAGTCCCCAGCTGCTCGGTCCAGGCTGCTGCAAGCCAAGCTACACGCTGCTCCCGACCCTCGCAAAAAGCACCCAACCCTTTGGAGTAAGAGGAAGCTGCTTCCCACCCGCAGTCCAGCTCGCTCCAGCTTGCTGCTGCTGTCACCACCTACCGGCTGCCACCAGGTTCCTCCACACCAACACTCCAGCTTACTCCAGCTTGCTGCTGCTGCGTTTGCTGTCACTACAACATCAAGGCACCATGACCAGTTGTGGGGCTGCAGAGCCAGCTTCAAGCCATATTCGTATGGCAGCCCTGTGCTGCTGCAAGCTAGCACAGCCGAAGCACATCAGCCGCAGCACAGTGCTGCAGGCTGTAGCTGAAGCACATGAGTTGCCACCACCTGGCCACCGTTGCCGGTGCTGACTAGGCCCCTCGCTGTTGCTGCTGCTGCTGTCGCTGCCGCAGAGCCTTCAGCTGCCGTGGCCTCAGCTGCTGCTCTGCCCCCCTTAGCAGCAGCATGACCTGCAGGGCAGGCAAGCGAAGCGCTGGCGGCACGACAGGGCCAGGCTCCTGCAGTTGTATGCTGCATGGCGCATGTATTTGAGGTCCCTCACGCCTCACATGGCCGTGCCTAGGAAGGAAGGGCAGCCAGGCAGCCCAGCTGCTGACGGCTGGGGCAACGTAAGCTGCCATCTGGTTATATTCCCTTAGCCATCTGCCTTCATTTCTTATGCTGTTGGCTCCAAGGCTGTTGTGGTATGGAGAGGCTGAAGTGAAGAGCAGTCTTTATAGGTTCATGAGCTGCAGCAACGCCGGCAATATTAAACCGAACCAGAGCACCATTAATGCTGTTGATGCTGACGACAATGACAATGCTGGCGTGGATGGCGATGCTGACGACAATGCTGCTGCTGATGATGATGATGATATGCTTCCGGACTACACCCACAGCACCAGCCTTGGCTGACTGGCACTGCCTTACATCACTCCTGAATGCCCTGCCCTGCCCTCTTGCCTGTCCCCCTTCCCTCTCTCCACCCCACTTCTGTCACACTCCTTGCTGCAGCCCACACACCTCGCCTAGCTAAGAGGTCGACCCCTCCAACCAAAACACTGAAGCAAAACACCGGGCCCTAGCCTGCATCACCATGTTGACCCATGCGATCATGCTTGCTTCTTGGCCCCAGGGCGATCATGCTTGCTTGAGAGGTGCACCGTCAACAGAAAGAAGCAGCCGCTCATGCTTGCCTGCCTTGCATCGTAGAGCTCCGTCACCATCTTCCTCGACTCCGCGATGTCGGAGACCAGTGTCAACAATGGCGCTGCGGGCTGGTAGCGCCCAGCTGCGTCAGCGCGGGCAGCTCGCCCTGCTGGCGCTACAGTGCGCTGACCTGCAGGAAGGAAGGGGACGGAGGGCTTGAAGCCAAAGGAGGCGAGTGGGGCAAGCAGGTGATAGGAAGATGAGAGGGACGAGAATGATGACAGTGATGTTGGGTATGTGGGGTAAGCAGGCTAGTAGGGATCCTAGGCTGGCATACACCCATTTCCCCTGTCACCCAAGCCCCTTGCCATCACATGCAAGGTGTGTTGTGATGTATGGTGTAGTGTGATGTGTGATGTGGCGAGATGTGTAGCAGGGCACAGGGACAGACATGAAAACGATGGCACTCCTCACTGCCCTGCCACAATGCGCTCCTCACTGCCCTGCCACAATGCGCTCCTCACTGCCCTGCCACAATGCGCTCCTCACTGCCCTGCCACAATGCGCTCCTCACTGCCCTGCCACAATGCCCTCCTCCACCCACCCACAAACTCAGGGGCACAGGCACTCCGCAGCTTGGACAGCTCTCCCGCCAGCAGTGGGCTCAGGTTGTCGGCAAGAACGCTGGAGGGTGGGATGGCGAGGGGGGTGGGTGAATGGCAGGGGGGCGCCTGGGTGGCTAGGGAAGGTGGAGGCAGGAGGGGGCTCGTGGCTGCAGTCAGGTCCCCCCTCTGCCCAAGGCCATGCATACCATCTCTTATGCCACCAGCAGCAGCAGTAGCAGCAGTGGCAGCAGCAGGGGGGAGGGCAAGGGGGGTGGCCGCCTGGGTGGCCTGGGGTACCCCCTGCTGCTGAGCATCAGGCGGGCCAGGCGGGGTCAAGGTGGCAGCGGGCAGCTGCACTGCGGTTGAGCTGGGAGGCTGGCAGCCACTGGGGGAGGCAGGCTGAGGGTGTGGGTGCAGAGGAATTGAACCCAGGACCTGCCGACCACCTGGCTGTTGCCTGGCTCGTCCGCGCCCAGCCTGCCGGACAGCCACCTGGGCTGGGTGTGCCCCTGGCCTTGGTGTTGGGCTGTGTGACCCTTGTGGCGCACTGCTGGCCCCCTGGGCAGGAGGGTTTAGGCTTGCCTCTTTCTCCTGGGAGGCCACCTGCCCTCTCCCCCCCTTATCTGCCTCTGTTCCTGCCCCTCCCCCTGCGCATGCCCCTTCCGACCCGGCTGCCTGCTGGGGTGCACCGGTTCCCTTTTTCGGGTTCCTTGGAGGGAGGGGGTGGGGAGGGTTCATTACTGCCTCTGCGGCTTCACTGCCGACGTTGCCGGAGAGCAGGGGATCGCAGCTCGCAGCATGCCGCCCGGCACCTGGCACACTATCGTGGTCACTGGGCGCAGAGTCGCGAGTGCCGGGTGCGACATTTTTGTCAGCCGCGGTCACACCTGCTGGCCGGGCACCGGCATGGCGCGCGATTGATCGGCGCAGGGCGGGGTAATCGGTCGGCGGCGCAGGTGTGACGGGCGCGACAAAGTGTGACCCCGGTAGCGGACCAGGGACGCTTGCACCGGCCTCGTGACCCGAGCCGTGCGGTGCTCCCGCTTCGGGCCGCGCTGCTGCGGCCAGGGTTCCTTCCAAGCTCCTCCCCTGACCACCCATTCGCCCAAGCTGCGTCCCGGCTTGTGCTTCCGACTGTACAGGCAGCGGTTGCTGGGCCGCGATCTGCATGGCCAGGCTGTTGTCCAGCAGGCAGGCCTGGTAGCCCCAGGGCTGCAGCAGGGAGGGGCGGGAGGCGCCAGGGGCCAGGGGCTGCCACTGCTCCCTGTCAGCGGCGTCCTGGTAGCGCCGGGACATCACAAGGCCTGCCGGCCCAGGGACAGCAGGGGCAGCTGGGCTTGAGGGTGGCAGGGGCAGCAGGGGCAGTAGGGTGGGGGTGGCAGGGGCAGCTGGGTGGGGGTGGCAGGGGCAGCTGGGTGGGGGTGGCGGGGTAGCAGGGTAGCAGGGGCAGCAGGGTGGGGGTGGGCAGAAGAGGATGGCAGTAAAGTCAGCATCAGGTGGAGAGGGGAGAGGGGTACACAGATGCTTCTATCCAGACCAGGGAACCCCCCTTGCGGACGCTCTATAGCAGTTCGGTGCAAGTGTGGCACCGGGCCAGGGACCTGTCAGGGATGACATGCGGGCAGGGAAGGGAGCAGATGAAGCGAAAGGGGGCGAGGGGACCACGCTGTGAGTGGAGGGGTCCCTACTACCACCCTGCCCCCCTTGGCCCGCCTGACCCCTGCCTGCTGACCTACACCTCCCCCCGGCCCCCGCTGCCCCCCTTGGCCCTCCTCACCTGTGGGGCTCAGGCTCCTGCGTCCCCCCAGCACCTGCTGCTGCTGCCGCCCCTCAGCTGGCTGGTGACGGCCAGGCTCCCCCGCCCACCCCTGCTGCTGCCCTCGCTGCTGCTGCCCTTGCTGCTCAGCTGGCTGCTGCTGCTGCTGATGCTCAGCCTGAGGGAGCGCTGGCGGTCTGGCGCCTGCAGCCTCCAGGGAGGAGCAGGACAGCGACTGCAGCGGCTTGAGAGCGGGGCGCTGTGTTCCAGGGCCGCTGTCAGGGCTGGGGTCAGGGCCCAGAGGCTGCATGGAAGGAGAGGGGGCCGAGCCAGGACGCTGTCCCTCCCCCGCCGCCTCCTGCAGCCTGTCCTGCCCTTTGACTTCGCTGGTGCTGCTGGTGCTGCTGCGGCTGCTGGTGCCAACAGCCAAGGGAGACACCTGGGAAGCGGTGTTGGGAGGGTGGGAAGCCAGGCGTGGGCGGAGAGGGGAGCGAGTGGGGGGGTCTTGAGGGTGGTCAGGGCCATGGGGAGGGGGGGGGGGGAGGGTGTGGGGGGGAGGGCTGAGCCCAAGTGATGATCCGGGTGCATGGCGGGGACCCCAGGGGTGGGGCCGGGCTGGGCAGGCTGTTGCCTGTTGCTGCTGCCTGTGGGGTCAGGTCAGGTCAGGTCAGGTCAGGTCAGGTCAGGTCAGGTCAGGTCAGGTCAGGTCAGGTCAGGTCAGGTCAGGTCAGGTCAGGTCAGGTCAGGTCAGGTCAGGTCAGGTCAGGTCAGGTCAGGTCAGGTCAGGTCAGGTCAGGTCAGGTCAGGTCAGGTCAGGTCAGGTCAGTCAACAACAGGCAAAGCAAGAGCAGGTCGAGCCGTCATCTAGCTTTTTACAGCAAGCATAACACAAGGGTCAATGCACCAACACACTGTGACAGGCCACCAACACATTACCTACTGACTGACTGACCCACAGCACATTATTCCCCTACCAACCGGTAGGGGCTGCACTATCTTACATCGCTGGACTTACGATTGGACTTACTTCCTAGACTGACCCACAGCAGGCCTTGACGAGACCACCAGCATGTCCCTGATCACACCCAGCGTGCAAGCCTTGCAAGCAGGGTCTTACTTACCATTGCATTGGCCCCTTGGCCTCTGCTCCTGCGCTTCAGCTGTCGCTCCCGCCACAGGGCTCTCAGGCTGCCCAGCACATCATCCTCGGCTCCCCACTGACCACCCCCTCCTCCCAGCCCCTCCCCCTCCCCCTCCAGCTTCATCAGCCTCACGGCCTGCATGGCTTGCTGGATGAGTGCAGAGCCGTCCACTCCTGGAAGTCAGGGGGGGCAGGGGCAGGGAGGGCGGGAGGGAGGGGGTGAGTGAGTGAGTGAGTGGGTCAGTGGGTCAGTGGGTCAGTGAGTGAGTGAGTGAGTGAGTGAGTGAGTGAGTGAGTGAGTGAGTGAGTGAGTGAGTGAGTGAGTGAGTGAGTGAGTGAGTGAGTGAGTGAGTGAGTGAGTGAGTGAGTGAGTGAGTGAGTGACAGTGCTGGGCGATTGGGTAATATTGTAATAAGTCGGTAATAATCCGGCGCAAAAACGGTATTAAGTCGAAAAGGTCGTCCTCAAAATGAGTGAACTTTATTACATCGGTAATAGCTCCACCGCCCGTCTAGTACTCCGCTTATTACTTATCCCCCAACAATGTATCCCATATTCCGTAAACCTAAAAGCGGGCGGCTGCCCACCACAGCCGAACATCCATCGCAGAACAACCAACATCGCAACATGTCCGTCAACGCAGCATGTCAACAACGCGATGCGATGGGTATATTTGGGTGCAGAGCATGGGGCTAGGGCTAGGGTGTGGGGCTACAGCCCAGCCTGTTGCATGCTGACCCACTAGGGCTAGGGTGTGGGGCTACAGCCTAGCCTGTTGCATGCTGAACCACAAGGGCTGGGGTGTGGGGCTATGTGGGATATTTTGCAACCAGGTCCTACAAGGGAGTATGCTGTAATTGTATAGAATCAATTGGCGATTTTTGGAAAATCTTTGGTTTGAAGTAAATAAGCAAATAATTAATTTGCTTATTATATACTAAAGGTAATAAGAAACTCTTGTTTTGATGTTTTTTATTACACTGAGTAATACGTCTTTTGCGAATCGCCCAGCACTGGTGAGTGAGTGAGTGAGTGAGTGAGTGAGTGAGTGAGTGAGTGAGTGAATGAGTAAGTGAGTGAGTGAATGAGTGAGTTTAGGGTTGATGTGTGATACTTCACCCTCGCAGTGTGCATGAAGGTTCAGCATGGTGTGATCGCTATGCCTGCAGGTCACTCTCACCCGACCACCTGCCAACCACCCACCAGGGGGTAAGGAGGCCTGGCCCGATGCCTGTTGATGGTGCAGTGCGTAGTTCTTCTGCAGCAGGGCCAACAGCTGGGTCGCGTCCTGAGCCCCCAGGCCTGCCATAGGGGCGGACCCTGCCAGGTGGCCCGGGGAATGTGTGACGCCTGCCACATGTCTCACTCCCTGGGTCACACTACGCCGAGCATGGTGTAGGGGGGGCAGGTCCTTGCCCAGGGCGGCTTCACGACTGCCCCTGGCTTTGAGGGCATCCCTTGCTTTTGAATTTGAACCCTGCTGGTCATTCGAGTTAGATGGCAAGCTCTGAGGCTGGGGCTGCTGACTCAGCACGAGGGATGTGTGAGGGGGTTGGGCTGCAGCTGACCCTGTCCTCTGCTGCTGGCCTGCGTCTGCTTTGTGGGTCTCGCCCCCCGCCTCAGCACCCTGCTGCTGGCCTGCCTCAGCACCCTGCTGCTGCTCCTCCTCCCCTTCTTCCCCCACACCCTCCTCTGACTGCTCCGCTTCCAACAAATGCCACAGCACGGCAGGATGCAGGCAGAGCTGGTGGGCCAGGGCTGCGACCTGCAACACAGGCGCAGCAGGGTTTGAGCTAGGGTTCACTCGGCCTGACCCTGACCCTGACCCAGTCCTGGCCCTGACCCTGGCTTTGACCCTGACCCTGACCCTGACCCTGACTATGACCCTGGCCCTGACTTTGACCCTGATCATGACCCTGACTTTGACCCTGACCCTGATCATGACCCTGACTATGACCCTGGCCCTGACTTTGACCCTGATCATGACCCTGACTTTGACCCTGACCCTGATCATGACCTTGACTATGACCCTGGCCCAGCAACACAGGCAAAGCAGATGGTGCTTGGCAGGAGGGAGGGAGAGGGTGGGAGGTAAGTTGAGGGTGAGGGAGGAGATGGGGCTGCGGGTGCAGATTAGGGTGAAGGTGGAAAGAGGGCGCGGGGGAGGTCTTGGTACAGGGAGCAAGGTCAGGGGTCTGGGGAAAGGGAGGTGGGAGGGGGAGGGGAGAAGTAAGGGAGGAGGGGGTGGGAGGAGGTGGGGGAGGAGGGGGAGGGGGAGTGAGTGTCAAACTAACAGTGTGACCAGACCCAGCGTGCCCAGCGCTCACTTTGTGTGTGAGGACCTGGTCCACCCCCATCTGCTGCACCCCCTCCCCGCCTTCCTCCTCCACATCAGGTCCACTCCAGGGGTCATGCTCAGGGCTGCCACCCCCACCACCACCCTGGCCTGCTGCCCCGGTCTGCCTGCCAGGCCGTCCTGAGCGCTCTTGCAGCTGCTGTGTGTTCCATGCAGCCACCTCTGCCTCCCTCTGGCAGCCCAGGGTCAGGGCAGCAGCAGGCAGGTCAGGAGGCGGGTCATGGACAGAAGGTGGGGGGAGTGCTTGACAGGGTAACACAACACTCAAGAGGGCAGTTATAGTAGTAGGCCTCATGAAGAGGGCAGGGGGGAGGAGGGTGGGGAGGCAGGCAGGCAGGGAAGAGGAGGTTGGGGAGGCAGGCAGGCAGGGAGGAGGTTGGGGAGGCAGGCAGGCAGGGAGGAGGAGGGTGGGGAGGCAGGCAGGCAGGGAGGAGGAGGGTGGGGAGGCAGGCAGGCAGGGAGGAGGAGGGTGGGGAGGCAGGCAGGCAGGGAGGAGGAGGGTGGGGAGGCAGGCAGGCAGGGGGGAGGAGGGTGGGGAGGCAGGCAGGCAGGGGGGAGGAGGGTGGGGAGGCAGGCAGGCAGGGAGGAGGAGGGTGGGGAGGCAGGCAGGCAGGGAGGAGGAGGGTGGGGAGGCAGGCAGGCAGGGGGGAGGAGGGTGGGGAGGCAGGCAGGCAGGGGGGAGGAGGGTGGGGAGGCAGGCAGGCAGGCAGGAGGAGGGTGGGGAGGCAGGCAGGCAGGGAGGCAGGCAGGCAGGGAGGCAGGCAGGCAGGGAGGAGGAGGGTGGGGAGGCAGGCAGGCAGGGAAGAGGAGGGTGGGGAGGCAGGCAGGCAGGCGGCAGGCAGGCAGGCATGAGGTCGACTTCATGGGGTGTTGTGAAGAGCAGCAGGCAGGCAGGGAGGGGTACTTGTTGGCTAGCTCACCAAGTGGCGCAGCTGCTGATCCACTTTGTCCCAGCCCTGCAGCGCCAGCTCCTGCTCCATGGGGGAGAAGTACATCAGCATGCCCTGCAGCCAGCCAGCAGTGCGCAGGGGCTAGGCCACAGAGTAGCCAGCTGGGCAGCAGGCCTGAGGGGGCAGTATGGGCGGCGGCAGCCGGTCAGCCAGTACCCCTCCCTACCTCCTTTCCCTGCACATCTTGCCTCACCCCCATACCTACCCCGCATCCCCTGACCCCACCCCCACACCCCCTGCCGCCCCATGTGCCTAGCAGACACCAGTCACCCCCTCCCTCCCCCTGGGCTAAGGGTGGTCAACCCACCCCCACCCCCCCGGCCCTAACCCACACTGGCCCCCTCCCACCCCCGGCACCAGTGGTTAAGGTGGTTAGCCTGGCCCTACCGGCCTGACTCTGATCCAGAGTCCCCCCTCCCTCCCCCTGGTGCTGGCTAGCGGCTACCTGGCGCAGGCTAGCGGGGAATGCAGCCGGCGGCTGGCTGGCTCGCTGCGATATGGGCGTATAGTACAGCGCCTTGTCTGCCTGCCACTGCCGGGTGGGCCCAGGCAGCAGGGTGAGCGGCTGCCGCATGAAGGGGGCCCGCCGCCCCCCCTGGGCGCCCAGGGCAGTTGCCACCACTTGCTGCTCCCCCCCGGGGCCTGTGGGTCGCCTGCCTGACCCACGTCTAGCAGCAGGGGGGTGTGCAGGTGCCACAGGGTGACCACGAGGTGGGCCTGTGGGGGGTGGGTCTGCTGCCAGAGGGCTGAGGGGCCGGGTGGCCTGCGCCCCTCCCACTGGTTGGCTGGCTGACCTGTGGGCTGTGACAGGTGCCATGGGGCTGCTGGGTAGCATGGCCTCTCGGGGAGGGGAGCCCCATGCGCGGGCAGCGTCAGGGGCAGGCTGGAGGGCGGCCTGGTGGGAGGGCGGGGCAGGGGCAGGGCCAGGGGGAGAGGGGCGGAGGAGGAGGAGCCGGGAGGTGATGGTAGGGCGGGTGTCCCGCAAGCCTCTGGGCACCTGGCAGAGAAGCAGAGGATGGCAGCGCAGGGCAAGGGGTGGGGTGAGGAGCAGTGGACAAGGAGGGCCGGGGGAGGTCCTCCCACGACTGCTTGCTTAGGTGAGATGCCCTTGAGGGCTGCGTTGCAGGCAGGGATGGCAGCTGCAGGCCTGGCTCCGGGGTTGAAGTTCTGGCAGCACTGCTGTGCTGCAGAGCGCTGCCTATGGCAGAGGGTCAGACAGGGCAGTGCTGGCCTCCTGCTGGGGCTCACCCGTTGCAGACGGCATTCCAGCTGAGTCTTCAAGATGCCAGGAATCAGGGGCTGGTCAACATCGCCCAGCCCAAGCTCTTTATACAGAGTTGTGCGAGCTGCCTGAGGACACGCGGGGGTTGGTCAAGTGCACTCTACACAACACCAGGTGGAGCTGTGCCCATGCCTAGGATCATCAGGGTACACCCTTACAACAGCCCCTTTCCCAGCCATCTATCTCATGTTCATTGCTGCATAGAGTTCATAGCAGGCACGAAGTCTGGGTAGTCCAAACTACTTCTGCCGTCTCTACTCTTCGTATCTAGGAGTCATGCAGCTCAGTCCAGCATGCAACACATGTCAAGTCATGAGTGCGGCGAGCAGAGGGGAGCCCGTGCGCGCCTGCAACTTGTCCTGACGGGAGCTGCTCGACCTCACCTGCAACTTAAGCTCCAGCCTCGTCTGGGCACGAGGCCGAACCCCTTGACCCCTCGTGGGCGAGCGAGGAGCACCATCATCGTCATTCATTCGCAGCGGGCATTTTATCCACCACAATGCGTGACGACCCAGAGACACAGGACATGGGCCTTCGAGGAGTTCGAATCTCACTTGCCCAGTCGTAAGTGACTTCGGCACAAGCCTACGGGCAGCCTCTTTCCCTTACTTATCACCGGGCCTACCCCGTTACCAGGTGAGCGCTATGACCTTTGAGGAGGGATTGGGCGGCAGGAGCAGCATTGCAGTCCAGTTCTTTCTTAGGATTGAAGCCTAGTGTATGGAAGCTGAGCAAACGGCTATACAACAAGCAGCGGCCGCCGTTTGCACAGCGCTGCACCCAGCAGCCCGACGCAGCAGCAGCAGCCAGGCGCAGGATATGTGCGACCAAGCATTCAGCCCGTGCAGTGGAGGGATGTGCAATGGACAGTGCCTCTTGACAAGGCAGTTGTATTCCGCGGAGACATGGACCTGTTCAGGTTGCCGGGCTTGTGTCGCAGGGACAGGGCGACAGGATGGTGACGCCTCTGAGGAAGATGAAGATTGTGAAGAAGCGCACCAAGCACTTCGACCGCCACCAGAGCGATCGCAAGATCGCTGTCAAGGCCAGCTGGCGCAAACCCAAGGGTGGGCTTGCCTCTTGCTGCTGTGCATGCTGGAGCCATGACTTACGTGGGTGGCCTGTTGCCGAGTATGCAGGTATTGACAACAGAGTGCGTAGACGGTTTAAGGGCACTATCCCCATGCCCAATGTCGGCTACGGCTCAAACAGCAAGACCAAGCACCAGCTGCCTACCGGGTTCCAGAAGTTCATCGTGTCCAATGTCAAGGACCTGGAGCTGCTGCTGATGCACAACAGGTACTCGCCTGAGCATGAGCCCAGGAGTGCACCACACCTCATCCAGCTGCGCATCAAGCAGCCGCAGCCACGAGTCAGCACAGTGGAGAATGGCCTGTTGCTGGTCCCCGAAGCATTGTTACTGCCACAGCGGGTGGCACGGTGCCCACATGCGGCCACTGCTGGCCAGCTTTACAACAATCATGTTTAGACCCTCACGAGCTACGAGTCTCACCAAGCAACCGTAGCATCGCCACTCTCACGCTTCGCGCCCAGCACCCAGCAGACATGCAGGCGCTGCACTAGTGCACCTGAATTGCTGCGCCTTGGCTGATGACTCTCGGCACTCCCTTCCTTGATGTGATCAGGAAGTATGCGGCGGAGATTGCACACAACGTGTCGGCCCTGAAGCGCAAGAGCATTGTGGAGCGTGCACGCCAGCTGAACGTCAAGGTCACCAACGCCAGCGCCCGCCTGCGCAGCCAGGAGGACGAGTGAGCTGAGCATCTGCTGGCCCCATGCTGGGGCAGGCTCACCTGGCCCTGTACCGGAGTTGCTGCCTCCGCGACTCCACCTTCACAGCTAGGCAGATGCCAGAAACACAGCCCCGGGTGTTCGGGGTTTTCTCGGGGCTGGTGCTGCCTGGGTTTGAACCAGGGTCCCAGTCAGCAGGGTGACACTCTGGATCTCTTGGGTGTCAACCTGTGGGCTGTTGCCCGATGCACTGCTATGCGGCACAACCCAGGGCCTGAGGCATCAGGGCAATGCAGCGCCTTTGCTCTTGTGGTTTTGTGGCAGCAGCAGAGGTGGGCATTTGTGCCAGTCATGCAGTCAGGGGTGGCTGAGTGGTAGTGGCAGCCAGGGGAGGTAGCTGCTGGCGGCTGTGTAGGAGGTGGCTGCTTGCCTGGCTGCTTGGTTTGCAAGGTCCTTGACAACAGTGGAAGGACGCTGGTATGCTGCTGCCGGGTGTGCTGCAACATCGCCCATAAAGCAGTTGTAAGGTGGTGGTGATCAAGCAATTGCGTCGTACAGTTGAAGCTGTTCAAGATCCGATGAAACAACCGTGCTGCACTGCTTCCTCTCACCTTATCTCTGACCTTGTGGTCACAATACTGAACACTATGTTGTTTTCTTCTTCGGACTGGACATGTTCGTCACGTTGCGCATGTGCCTTTTATGTTTTGCATCAGTCCAATTCCACGCAAGTACTACAGGCGACAAGCGGTGCGTACATCACATGTCGTTAGCTAGCCAGCAGCAGCCTGGGGGATGGCAGCATACATTAGCCATCACAACCACAACATCACTGTTTACGCCCTGGTTGCAAGAGACCAAGCAGCCGGACTTGGCTGACAACTCTGTCTGTGTCAGGCCAAGCAGCCATACCCGCCTGACAATCTCATCGTCACAGGGTCACAGTGCAGTCATGAGGCGCAACAGGTTTAGAACCATACATTTGTTGCTCATCACAGGCGCTGGACAGTCAAGGACACCTCCGTCAAGTCCACGCCTGCTAGTGCCGCTGGCCAGGCCCACGCCATCACCGCCCTCCCCTGCCCCTCCCTGTCGCTATCACTGCTGCTGCTGCTGCTCGACTCCAGCTCCCCACTGCCCTCCATCGCCGCCTTCGCTTCAGCATCAGCCTCCTGCTCCGCTGCCTCCCGCATCTGCCCCTCCATACTGCTTGTTGAGAAGTCCGGAGCTGCTGCCTGGCGATGCAGGCTGTCAGGGCGGCCATGTTGTGCTGAGGAAGCTGGCCACGTCTTCTGGTCCAGGTTCCAGGCTGGTGGCTCAGCTACCAGGCCCCGACCTGGCCCCTGGTCGGAAGTTGTCGAGGTCGGCAGCCGCCGGGCAAGGCCGGTGGCTGCTGGCCCCTGCTGCTCGTGGCACCCTGGCTCTGCTGCCCCTTGCTGCCCTCCACCCGCCTCCTGCCCCTGGCCCTCCCCCTGTTGCTGTTGCTGCCCCACTGCCTTACCAGTCTCATGAACCTCCTTGCTAGCATGGCTCACTCCCTGGGCGCCTGCATTGCTCCCTTGGCCCTGACCTGGCTGACCCAGGCACCCAGCCTCCTCTGCCTTGGCGGCCTCGGCTGCAGCCGCTGGTGGCTGCAGGCAGGGCAGCTGCCCAGACGGGGACAAAGCATCTGGCAGGCAGCCAATGGCACATGCCTGCCAACCAACCGCTCTTCGCCACCGCCTTCTTTCCCTGTCATGCTGCATGGACTGCATGGGCTGCATGGAGTCCAACCCAGGCTCTGCATGTGGCGGCTGCCCATGCTGCTCCCACCCCTCCCTCTCCTCTCTCCCCGCCCCTGGCTCCGGCAAGCACCTTGAGCCTGCCTTGGCTAAGCTGGACTGCCAGGAGGTGGCAGCTGCTTGCTGCTGCTCTGACCCCTGGCTCCGTGGAGCCAGCTGCTGTCCACCTTCGCCCTGGCGGCCTCCAACAGCGTCATCCACCCCTGCTGCAACTCCTCCCTTCACCCCATCCCCGGCCGCCCCATGCGCTGGTGCAGTGTTGGGTGAGCTGGGAGCTTGGAGCAGGCTGCTTGGGTGTGCCAAGGCCGCCAGGACCGCCAGATGCTCTGCTCTCACAACAACCGGATCTTTTTGCATCACACTTCCCCACACTTGCCCCTCTCCTCCAGGGCTGCCACTGATGGGAGCAGGGCTGTGATGAGCCTGAGGGCGGGGGTCAGGGTTGGGGTGGGGCTGGAGAAGCTGGTGAGAAGGTGGTGTGATGGCGAGCAGTACCATATGACGCTGCAGGATGGTGGAGAGGAGGCTGAGGGAGGCCAACGCGGAGGAAGCTGCCGAGAAGGTGGGGGGAAGAGGGTCTAGCCCAGCCCTAGAGGGAGATGAGGCACAGGGGACTAGGGTTTGTGCTTGGGCCAGGCGGGCTTGTGACACGCCTGGTGAGCAGCAGCAGCAGCAGCAGCAGCAGGAGGGGGGAGAGTGACGTGCAGCATGAGCAGTATGGTGGCAGGTGACAGGCAGCAGGGGCAGGCGCACAAGCAGGGGCAGCGGTGCCGATGGCAGCGGCAGCAGCAGCATACAGTGCACATGCTGGGCACTGCAACATCACATCACATCAGGGCAGGTGCTGAGATGCTGGTGTGCTCATTGACGACTCCCCTGATCCTCCTGCCTTCTTCAAGTCAGCCCACCAGCCAAGCGCAGCGCACGTGGCAGTCACTCCACAGTGACAGTGACCGTGACAGTGACAGAGCTCACAGTGTGACATGCTGGACAGCTTCAGGATCACCCTGCCCTCTGTATGTCCACCTACCAGCCAAACACTCGCCCAGGAGCTGCAGCAGCTGCCGGGTGCTCAGCTCAGGCCAGAGAGGCAGAGTGCCACGGAGCAGGTGAGGTGCCCCCACACGCCAGCAGCCAGGCCCCGCTGGCAACACCTGGCCCGCCTTCCGTGCCTCCCCATCGCAGCCAGCGGGCCCCCGCCCCTCCCCACCCTCCTGGTCAGCCTCCTGCTGGGCCACCCTCTCACTGCCTGCTGCTTCCCCATGCTGCTGCTGCTGCTGCTGCTGCTGCTGTGGTGGCGGCAGCGGCTGGGTGTCACGTCGGGGTCGTTTGCCCTTCCTTCCCGGGTTAGTGTGGTTGCCCAGGGGGTTAGGGGTCCTGGCGGCTGCGCTGCCTGCCCTGATCCCTGGCCCTAGGGCGTCCCCTTCATTCAGCGTGAGGGGCAGCAGACATACAAGCCAGGCGCCCAGGCTGAGTACCTCTTGCTCTGCAAGGGGGCAGGGGGCTGGGGTGTGGCCAGGGGCGGTATGGGCTGGGGTGCTGCCAGCAGCGGGTGTGGCTCCAGAGGGGTCTGCGGTCAAGGCAGGAAAGCTGGCCTGCCTCACATGCCTCACACGCAAGTCACTAACAGCCACTGGAGCAATACTGCAGACATCTTCAGAGCTGCTGTTGCAGCTGCCATGGCGAATGCTTCTTCTTCTTCTGCTGCTGCTGCTGCAAGTGTGATGCCATCTCAGCCTCATGCCTCACACATATCCATCAATGAAGCAGGTTACACGCCCAATATAATTCCAGGTGGTGGCACAGGCAGTGAGGCAAGCAGTGGCCCGGCTGGCTTAGGCTGGAGCCAAGCCTCCCTCAACAAGCAAGGCCTGGCCTATGACGTCACTCCAGGTCTAGTCTTCGTTGTCATTTTCTGCAGCAACACTCAGTGCTGATCCTGCTGCTCCTCTCGTAGCCGTCGCAACTGGGTACACACCTAACCTCACCTCTCCCTAGCTTGCCTAACCCTGGTCACACTTTGATTTAAAATCACATCATCCGGTCATGCATGCTTGCCTGCTGCAGCCCACACCTACCTTGGCTGGCAGACAAGGTGGCCGCCAGGATTGCGAGGCGTGAGACACAGCTTCTCAGCAGCTGCAGTCTTAGGCTGGGGTACGCTTTAAACAGCAGGGCAGCCCCTGAGGCCAGCAGGCCCCAGCTGCTGCCATCAGCACCAGCCACATCTCAAACCCCTCCAACAGGGAAGGAGGCTGAGTGGCTGCCAGGGCAACAGATACTAAGGAAGGCACCACACACGACAGCACACTGCAGGGGGGTTGCTACTGGGCGGGCAGGTGGGCAAGCAGGCAGGCAGGGTAGGGCAGGCGTGCATGCAAGCAGGCAGGCAGGGTAGGGCAGGCGAGCATGCAAGCAGGCAGGCAGGCAGGGTAGGGCAGGCGTGCATACCAGCAGGCAGGCAGGGTAGGGCAGGCGTGCATACCAGCAGGCAGGCAGGGTAGGGCAGGAGCAGAGGTTTGCGGCCATCAGGCCTGAAGACTCACACGTGAACCATGCCTTCAGCGCCGCTAGCTCGGCAGCGGTGTCCTGCTCCCCATCAAGGAGCTGGCCCAGCTGATGAGGGTGCTCTAGCAGGCCCAGCCCTTGGCAGCCCTACACCAGGTAGCAGCCCATGCCTACGCCAGAGGCCAGCATTACTGCAGATTATGACCACCCACCCGCAGCAGCATACTACACAAGCCAGCATGCATGCATGCATGCATGCGTGAATGTGGTGATTATGAGGTAAGGACACGCTTGCAGAAAAAGATGTGTCCAGAACATGCAGAGGCTTCCACGGGCTTTGCATTCAGGAGTGGATGCCTAAGCACGAAGCCCACCTGCCTCCAAGCACTCAATTCTCTCCGTCCCAGGGGAGGTGACAGGTTCAAATCCCGCAGGCAGCCAGGCACCATGGTAGAGCACCAGGCAGTGGGAATCAGGGCCCGGAGGGCGGAAACCAGCTCCCGTCGCGCCTGTTTGCCAGTGGGGGTGGTGGGAGGGGCTTCTGGGCCTGAAGGTGGGCAGCAGGTGGGCAGGAGGAAGGTAGGCTGGTCTGAAGGGCACGGCAGGCAGATGGGCAGGCCTGATTTGAGGTCAGATGTGCAGGCAAATGGAAGAGGAAAGCTGCTAGGGTAGGGAAGGGTAGGGTGGGGTAGGGTAGGGTGGGGTGGGGTGGGGTAGGGTAGGGTAGGGTAGGGTAGGGTAGGGTAGGGTAGGGTAGGGTAGGGTAGGGTAGGGTAGGGTAGGGTAGGGTAGGGTAGGGTAGGGTAGGGTAGGGTAGGGTAGGGTAGGGTAGGGTGGGGTGGGGTGGGGTGGGGTAGGGTGAAGGTACAATGGTGGTGAGTTAGGGTCAGGAGGGTGTCACTCACTGCATTGCAGCCTCCAGTCAAGTTGGGCATCTTCTGCATCTGCTGCCAACCTCTTTCCCTTCCTTCCCCCCTGCTTCTCCTCCTCCTCCTCCTCCCCTTCCTCCTCTTCATCGCTGCTCTCCCTGCCTCTGGGTCTGTGAGACCACACCTTATGCAGCTTGCTGCTGCTGCTGCTGCCTCTGCTGCTGCCCCTGCTGCTGCTGCCTCTGCCTGCCTTGCTGGCTTTGGTAGTGGCAGTGGCTTTGCCATTACTGCCAGGGAGAGTGGTGGCAGCTGTCTGGCAGGAGGCCATCAAGGCACGCAGCAGCAGCCCAGCTCGCTCTAGATTAGCCTGCACATGCCTGGCTTGGCCGTCCCTGAGAGCAGCAAGGAGCCACGGCAGCCACATGTGATGTGCCGATGCGCTGCGAGCTGCTGCGCGTTCACAATGCATGCATTCCCTGCATGGCTGTGCCTGCCACCCGCTCCCTGTGCCTAGCTCCCTTGAACACTGCTAGTTTTACGACGCCCTGAATTGCAGCCCCTGGGATTTGAACCCAGGGTGTGGCACACCTGTCCTGGAATGAGTGGACGAAGGGCTTGAACACTGTAAAGGTGCAACCAAGGTGGTGTGACAGGTCTGATATCAGGAGGAGTTTATTGTTGTCGTTGTATTGTTGTTGCTATTGCTTCTCACTATTTATCCACCAGCTTGGCATGGCATGGCTGCTGGGTTTGGGCATTGGGGTGGTGTTTCAGCCCTGACTCATCCAGGTCTATGAGGTGCAGCGGTTCAGTAGATGGAGGAATCAGCAGGTCTAGTGAACCTGGTGGGTCCCCCCTGACTTGTGGATAGCCTGTGAGGGGGCAGCCCTTCCACTGCTCCTGGCTGTGGACCCCCTCAGTGGCTGCCAGTGCTGCTGAGTTCCTTGCTGACACTCTGACTCTGGTGTTCTGCTGGGGAAGTGCTGAAGAGCAGCAGCTGGACCAGCCTCCCCCACATGCAGGAGGTGCTGTTCACCTGCTTACTTGCTCAATGAAGTACAGCCAACACAGCTGGTGTGCAGGAGAAAGAGCCATCCACCCACCTTCTCTAAGCCATCCAACAACCCCTACCCACCATCACATACCCCGACTCACCCACCCCTACCCACCCTCACATACCCTGACTCACCCACCCCTACCCACCCTCACCCACCCCGACTCACCCAACCCTACCCACCCTCTCAAACCCTGACTCACCCACCAGTAAGTGCCCTGCAGCCAATGCAGTGCTGCAGCCGCCCCTGCCCTGAGCAGTGCCAAGCTGGGCAACTCCCCATGCGTGGCATCGTGCCTGATGTCAACCAGGACTCGGGGTAGGCCAGCTGAGGAGGCCAGAAGTGTGAGGGAGGTGGCCACGCGGCCGCGCTGCTGCGCATCTGAAACCCCGTTTACCAGCCTGCGGCAGTGGCAGCAGGCAATTGACAATGATGTTATCATAGCAGCTAGCACTGTGGCAAGCAAGGCAGTGGCAGCAGGCATTTGACAGTGATGTTATCATAGCAGCTAGCACTGTGGCAAGCAAGGCGGTGGCAGCAGCTGCTAAGCAGTAGCGTTGGGGTCACAGCGACCAGCATCGTGGCAAACCAAGGCAGCGGCAGCAACTTGAGCAGATGGGAAGCAGTGGGGTGCAACCTGCAGCTTGCGGTGGATGTCTTCAGCTGTTGCATCACCCGCTGGCGGACGATGATGGTAGTGAAGGCAATGCATGATGACCATCATGACTACTGGGTCACTGAAGAAGGGGTACATGGGTCTAAGGCAAAGCGGTCAGGGCCACCTGATGAGTGCCATAGCATACAGCAATCGGAGGCTGTGGCTCGAAGGCTCAGCCGCAGCTTGGGTCGAAGAGGTGAGGTGTTGAGGTACAGGGCTGTCCAGCTGCATAGCCTCTGCCAGGGCAGCAGTCGTCTCCACAGCCAACGGCACCCGCCCGCGGCAGCGCCAAGCCTCCACCTACGCCATAGTGCGCTTGATTGGAGACGGCCTGGGCGTGCTGCTTCGGTGCAACCCGTGGGCTTCACCCGCGCCAGGCCCTCGGCGCGCTCTTGAGCAGATAATAGCTTGCGCCCAGTATCCTCCCATTCCTGCCAGCACGTCCAGGGAAGCAGCTTCGCGCCCATTTAGTTGCGTAAGGCTGCCAATGTGACTAACGCTATCGAAAAAGGTGCAGTTACCCTTTTCGCACTGGCGCGGCGAAATGTATTTATTTGAATTAAATAAGATTCCTCCCGGTCGATTGGTGCCACAGTCGTCCCGCTCGTACCTTTAGTTGCTGATTGGCCTCAGCCACGCCAATGGATGCGGTGCTGGGTTTTGCGGCTGGGATGCTATGGTATACTATGATAGCGATGACGAGGAGCTAACCGCGGGCCCACGGTTTTGGCCTGGCAAAAAAGTGCCGCACTGGCCTGACAAGGAGTTTCGCAGCGCAGTTCGGCGTCCTTCATGTGGCTCAGAGAGACAAGCGTGTCGATGTCAACCCACTTGCCCAAGCGGCCAACATCGGTCAACGCACTAGCCAACGCAGCCAGAACCGACTACACCTGCTACTCGCACCTGCCTGGTTGCTGTGCGTGACCGGGCTCCGCGTGGCCCCGACCTGGCTGCGGGTGGACCCAGGAGAAATGGGTTATTTTGGAAAAGTGATTTCACCAAAGAATGCATTACACCCCAATAGACCGCCTCACACCGTTCAAACTATGAAAAAACCACGCTCTCCAGGGCTGTGGGCTTGCCAGGAATACAAGAGAATGCTGTAACACTTTACTGCGGGGTCAAAACGTGGATTCACCGAAGCAGTCGCGAGAGGTTCGGAAGATTCCGTTGACCGGTAGCCTCGCCAATGCGAAAAGGGTAAGTTTTGAGGGAATATTTGCATAAAGATTACCAACCCCATGGGGCGGCCTGAATCTCAGCCCCCAGCCCCCTCCCCATACTCCTCCCACGGCCGTTCAGCCACAAACTCCCATCGCAGCCAACCTCTTTTTACCCAAACTCCCAATGCCGGGCTCGCCTCTGAGTTGTTCCCCTGGGGCTGTAGTGGCTGCCCACACCTCCCTCAACAGTGCTCACAGTGAATCCCATAGCACCTACACTAGGGAGTGGTGTTTTCCATCCGGGGTAAGCCCCCCATACATCCTACAATGGCACTCTCAGACTCCTTTAGAACATGTCACCTGTGACAAGGCTGACATACAGCCAACCGACGTACAAAACGCAGAAAGGTATAGACTGGCCATTGCAAGTACTAGATAGCATCAGATGTAGGGGGTTACTGGTTGGACGTGAGTTCAGGGGACACTGATCCCACTTAACAAACAATTTACCGGATTGTCGGGATGTGAAATTAAAAACCAGCGACGGACTCGGTGCTACGTACCGTAGCAGCTATTCGTTGCTACTGTGGCACGTAAGAGGTACCGCCCAGCTCCCTGTAGGGTACTGGAGTGGTGCACCGCGTTCTTTGATTGGCGCTGTCAGCAATGGATATCTCTCAGGTGTGCTGGGTGCTAGAGGCGCAGCATTGCAGCACAGCTGTCCTATCGCCCTGCTCGCAGTCAGGCTCGCAGTTTTCTACTGCGCCATTTCAGTCAAGGCCTCTTTGCACTTAGGTCGACGAAATCATTGAGCGGCTGCTCGACGTGCGAAATGCTCGGCCGGGCAAGCAGGTGCAGCTCGCCGAGCAAGAAATCCGCATGCTATGCCTTACAGCGAAGGAGATTTTCATGAGCCAGCCTAACCTGCTGGAGCTGGAGGCCCCCATCAAGATTTGCGGTGGGACCTCGTTTCGTCAGCTGTAGACGGCAACTCGTTTGCGCCATCGGTTCTATTACGCTGCTGTTGCTACTCGTCTGCAGGTGACATCCACGGCCAGTATTCGGACCTGTTGCGCTTGTTCGAGTATGGCGGGTTCCCACCTGAGGCCAACTACCTGTTTCTGGGCGACTATGTAGACCGCGGCAAGCAAAGCCTAGAGACCATTTGTCTGCTGCTGGCATTTAAGGTGACTTCCCGCTCCTCCCCTTCTATCAGCCGCTGTATTGCAGCACATTCATACCATTGCAACATACGCTCCTCCCAGGGAACCGTGCGCAACGTTAGTTTCGACATGTCGATTGCAGATCAAGTACCCAGAGAACTTTTTCCTGCTGCGTGGCAATCACGAGTGCGCCTCGATTAACCGCATTTATGGCTTTTATGACGAATGCAAACGCCGGTACAACATTCGATTGTGGCGCACCTTCACGGATTGCTTCAACTGTCTGCCAGTCTCTGCTCTCATCGATGAAAAGGTGGGCCTTAGATCGTAGCTTACCAATGAGGCTTTCCCACAGTCAAGGCTTTGCGCAAGCCATGCTGTTCCCTGGCCTGCAGATCCTGTGCATGCACGGCGGGCTGTCACCAGAGTTGAAGTCCCTGGAGCAGATTAAGCGCGTGGCACGCCCAACAGATGTACCAGATTCTGGGCTGCTGTGTGATTTGCTATGGGCTGACCCAGATAAAGACATCCAGGGCTGGGGTGAGAACGACCGTGGTGTGTCGTACACCTTTGGGCCAGACTGCGTCACAGAGTTCTTGCAGAAACATGATCTGGACCTGGTTTGCCGTGCCCATCAGGTGCGCATGTGGACTAATAGTATGCAGCTCGATGTACAGGGGCTAGCTCTCATTAATAAAGCGCACCACACGCAGCAGTAACAAACAATCATTATATGACGCAGGCGCCTGTGACGTTAGCTCTCACCACTCTGTATGCATGCAATGCAGGTCGTTGAGGAAGGCTACGAGTTTTTTGCCAAGCGACAGCTTGTCACCATATTCTCAGCCCCCAACTACTGTGGCGAGTTTGAGAATGCAGGAGCCATGATGAGTGTGGATGAGACATTAATGTGTTCCTTCCAGATATTGAAGCCAGCGGAGAACAAGGCCAAGGCAGCTGCTCGGCGCTGATGCAGCTAGCTAGGCTGTGACCTCAACAACAGATGCAGCCAAGCGATGGGAAGCAGGAGTCATGTGGAGATGGCAGCACAGGTCCAGCTGTTTTGCTCAGCGGCCCAGAGCCAAGCATGGGCTGTCATGAGGAAGCAGCAATGCCAATGAGGCTTATAGCACGCCTGCCAGCATGGAGCACAAGACCTTTGAGCTCATGGCTCACTGCTCTGAAGGGCTCTCTGAGTTTGAAGTTTATCGGCGGGCCACATGGCAGCTATCCCGTGAGCAGTGGCAGCCAGCAGTCAGTCCAGCCTGCGCCCACCAAGCTGGCATCCATAAAGGTGCTGGTCCAGTCAAGAGGTGGGGTTGGCGGTGGGAGGTTGGTTTTGTCCCCCAGGCAGGTGTAATAGCAGTCTAGAAACACTGTAATCAATTTGACATCCATGTCAAGGATCTGGGGCACATCCCTGACGCTGAGAAACCCTTTGGTGTGGCAATGTGACAAGCTGTGGGCTGGCCATGTGTAATGCTACCACACCTCGTAGGCACCTAAGCCAGGAAGGCCATTGCATTTGCTGCAATGCCTTCACGTCTCAGCCTCTGCTCTTCCTGTGCATGTGTGTGGCCTATGATCCTTATGCACCCTCCTGCTCGCCCCAGCAGTTTTACTACTAGGCCCGTAGATGAAGGCATAAATCGCTGTTCCATTCATGCACCTCCTGGCCATGCAGCAGTGTGTCAAATGGTACCGAGGTGTCTTTTCTCATCATCGCATGTTTCACTCCGCAGCGGAGAGTTGTTCTAATGACCATGACGTGACATGATGACCACACGACAACGTAACGTTCACATCTCAGCTTGCTGAACAACCATGCAAGCCACATCTATTGGAGCAATGGGCACATGCACCAGAGTTTACTCTATTCTCAACAAGAAACACCTTCTACAACCACATCTCACACATAAGCTGCTGCAAGTCATCAGTGGCTGTGAAGGTCAACTAACGCATCCCTTAGCGTAGTAGGCAAACCTCCAGGTGTCACTACACATTTACCCAGCTGAGGACCAGGGTCATGTGAATGTTAGGATGTAGACACAACACGAGACCACTACAAGCCAGGCAACTAAGGTTCACACAGTGCACTCTATGCTGCATGGCGTCATGGCATATGCTTAAGCCAAGGATCACCATCAAGTACCAGTTCGCACCCACCCTGACATTGGCTTTGGTGGCGGCGGTGGTGGTGGGCTCCATTCGTGCCCCACCACCCCTCCCTAACACTGATGCCACCACCCGGCTTGCTGACACACAGTGCTAATGATGGCGATGGTGCGGGGTCGTTGGGTGACTCACCCAGCCCTCACCCTCACCGCCGTCTTTACCAGCGACTACACCTCGCCAAGCCCAGGCAGCCCCAGCCACTGTGAACCAAGCATCTGTAACAGTCGATGCCTACTACGCTGAGGGATCACCGAGACTGAAGCCCGGGCCGCTAAGAACCCATGCCATAGACTGGTGCAGGTGGTAGTCCAGGATAGTCTAAGGGCAGAGCAAGCACCTGGTGCACCACCTACGTCCACCAACCCAGCTGGCGCATGTCAGTCACGAACGCCTCCGCCAGCAGGGCGTGCATGCGGGTGGTCGGGTGCACTGCGTCCCAGAACCTGCGGGGCCAGGGCAGCCAGCAGCTTACAACGCGACCAATCGATCGCGACCACATCCGCCCCCACCACGCCCACGCGCCCGCCCTCAGCCGCGCCCCTCGTAACTAATTGCTGCCGCTCCCCACATCATGCAACTCCTGTCTTTCTCAACCTGTTCTCACTCACACATGGTTAGCTGGATCTTCGCATTTGCCCTTCGGCTCGGAGCCAATCAGTTTGTTCACCGCCTCGCCCAACTCATCCCCCACTAAGGGGATATTGGATAGGGCGTCTCCTGCAGCAATGGTGGGGCAGCAAACAGCACTGGGGCAGCCACCTGCACATCCCCATTTTCCTTTGCACCAACTCAGTCCTGCCAGTGGCCCAGCCCTGCTGCACGCCACCTGGCTCCAGCCATTGATGTGCAGTACAGGGCACACCATCAGGACAGTCCTTCCAAGCCCTTATCCACCTCCAGTTGACAAGCTGCTTGGAGGGCAGGGCAAGTGGCGTCCAGCAACAGGCCCCAGGAACCTTCATGGCTGCAAGGTGGCTGAGGCACCTGAACCCCTCTATCCCCTCCCTCTGTTCCACTCCCTCTTCCATAACGCCCCCGCCACCCCCTACCCCAACACCGCATCCTGCTCCCTGGCCTTCCCTACTGCTGAGCCAACCACCCACTCCCTGACCTCCCTGCCTTGGCCTCACCTACTGACGAGCCAAACTGCAGGCAGGTGTCGTCTGTGTTCGTGAGGTTGTATTGCGACGCATTGGCGATGATGTTGTCGGTGTTGTTGCCCAGCTCGAACACGACCACTTGCACGTTGCTGGCTGCATACTGGGCGCTAAGGTCTGCTGCAGCCTGCAGGGCCAGGCCACAGGTCAGGGGTGCGAATCCTGGTCAGGACAATGACTCAGGGCGCTGGGCCTAGCCCCAGAAAGAGAGGGTGCTGTTGCTATCAGACTGACCACAGCAGAGTGGACAGCAGAGTGAATCTGAACGAAGGTGGCATGATGCAAGTTAGCAGCTAGCAGTGAGGGACAACTGGTCTGTCTGATCGTGACGTCATCGCTGGCTTGCTGGCTGAGTGCCTTCGTGCTGTTCCAAGCCAACTGCTGCTCTTAGTCCCCAGTCACAGTCCAGTCAAAGGGCCTGAACAGCACCCTGAACCGGGCACAGGCTGCTGCAGCAGCGGCAGTGGTAAGTTGTTGCTGTTGCTGCTGCTGCTGCTGCTGCTGCTGCTGCTGCTGCTGCTGCTGCTGCTGCTGCTGCTGCTGCTGCTGCTGCTGCTGCTGCTGCTGCTGCTGCTGCCACAAATTTGGTGCTGCTGCCCCTGCTGCTGCCCCTGCTGCTGCCCCTGCTGCTGCCCCTGCTGCTGCCCTGCACTGCCCTGACCCACTGCTGCTGCCCTGCCCTGACCACTGCTGCTGCTGCTGCTGCTGCTGCTGCTGCTGCTGCTGCTGCCCTGACCTGGCGCAGTGCATCGTTGTGCCGGCTCATGATCTTTTCCACCCAGGGCTCAACAATGGAAAACTGCTGCACCTGCAACCAGACAAACCACGACAAGCATCACTCTTACCCAATAGAAGAGAGCAGGCGGGAGCACAGTGAGCAGAGAACTCCAGTGTGGGCGGGTGAATGGGCGGGTGGGTGGGCAGGCGGGCGGGCGGCCGGGTGGGCGGGCGGGGCAGGCTGGTGGGTCGAAGGGCAGGCGGACAAAGAGCTGAGGTCGGGCAAATGGCTGATCCCTCTCAAGCCCGGTGAAGCACCTCAGCATGGTTACCTTTGGCAGCTTGTCAATGGCCGGCAGTGTGACCAGCACGATTCGAGTGTCACCGGCAGCAATCAGGCGCTCAGCACCCGCCTGCACCCCCAGCAGCAGGGGCAGCAGCAGTGGGTCAGGTCAGGGCAGTGACAGGACCTGCAGGCGCAGCTGCCCCAAGGGCCATGTGCAGTGTGAGATGCAACCCTGGCATCAGCAGCAGCAACAGCGCTGTGAGCAGTGAGGGCAGTGGGGTGTGACCCTGGCACAAGGGACAGCAACACCAATAAGCAAGCCAATAAGCAAGCTCCGAAGGCCAGGAACCAAGGACCACCCTTCTGCACGGCACCCCCAGCCAACTGGGGCCATAATCTGGTGACAAAATGAATGTTAGCCACATCAGTAATCAGACGTAGTCTGTGGGGTGCCCCCTCTACAACAAACACCTTCAACACCTCCTCAGCATGGAATGAGAGGTTGTGGATTAAAGCCCACCTGGCCGACTATCACTAAACAATCATGATCTTTAGAATGCACGCCGTTGTCACCGCCACTGCCTGTTATTCCTTCTCACCTCGTCTGCATCTGTCCCCGAGGGTGGCTCCCCCTGACACACCACCATGGTGGAGGGGGACAGGCAGTGGTGGGTCCTCAGGCAGCCAGTCCAGCAGCCGGCCCATCCTACTCCTCAACCTCACCTTGATGCATGCAACTACTTGCAAGGGGTACTCAGGCAACCCAAAGTTAAGGTCCCCCTCCGTCACGTTTTCAAGCTGGTTCAGGTAGTCATTGGAGCCCACCTGGGATTAACATCGTACACAGCTGTACAAACCTGCCCCCCGCTCCCCGCCCCACCCCCCTTTGGCCCCCGCCCCCCGCCCCCCGCCCCCCCTCCCTTCGGACCCCCGCACCCCGCCCCCCGCCCCCCCTCCCTTCGGCCCCCGCCCCCCGTCCCCTGCTCTCCCTCCTGCTCTTGTCCACCCGCTCTGGTGCATCACCTGCCTGGAGTACAACAATGCGCTGGCCGGGGGGCAGCAGCGCATGCGCCCCTGCGGGCTGACCCCGCTGCTGAGGGGTGAGGGTGCTGTTCCTGCCGCTGACCGCCCTCTGGTCAGCTATGAATGGCTCCACAGGAGCACCTGCAAACAAGCAGGCCAGCAGGCAGGCAGGCAGCTGGGCGGGTGGACGAGTGTGTAAAGTGGCAGGCGGGCGGGCGGGCGGGCAGGCGGGTGGGTGGGTGGGCAGGCGGGTTGCCTGCCTGCGTGCGTGCGTGTGTGTGTGCGTGCGTGCATGCGTGGGTGCGGGCCTTGCACCACCTCACCTTTGGCGATAGCCCTGGCTGCTGCTGCGGGCCACACGGGGTCGAGATAGTTTGGTGAGGTGGGGGGAGTGCTGCCATTGGTGCTGGCCAGGAGCTGGTCGATCATGATGTCCAGCCAGGGTGCGATGTACTGATCGAATGCCCCGTCACTGCCTGCGATGCTTGTAGCCACGGTGGCGGGACCAGGGCAGGGCGTGGGTGTGGGTGCTGGTGGGTAGGCTGGTGCAAGCGCTACGGCAGCCCCGGTGGCATCCTCAGCTCCCGGGTTCAAATCCCTGATCAACATCAATCATTTTTCTTTGCACTACCTTGCGCGCTGCCTGCTCCATTCTTACCCACAGCTGGCCCAGGGTTTGCCACCTGGCCTCGCCCCTGGCTACAACACCCTGCCACCCCCATCTCCCATCTGCTGCCTGATCAGGCTACTCAGTGCCTAGTTTGGCAACCCCCACGGCCTGGGCCTGGCTCCTTGCTATCAGGCCTGTTGGCCCACCTGGGTAGAAGTTGAACTGCTGCGCCACGCTGGCATTGCCCGTCTGACCATTGCTGGAGATGATGGCGGCGGAGTCTCCCCCGCCCTGCTGCGACGTGATGTCGCGGTTGGCTCCGCAGGCAGGACCACCTCCAAAGGACAAGCTGGTGATCTGCAAGGCACATGGACCAGGTGGGCTTCAGAGTCTGATCCTGGGCAGCAAGGTAACAGGATGAGATTGCCCAGCCCTGCCCCTGCCTCCTCCCTCTGCCTTGAGGCAGCAGCAGGGGATGACAAGCTACAGGCTACGACACAAGCCTGGCTGGCAAAGGGCAGGGCCAGTCGTTGCCTGACCGGCAGCAGCAGCAGGACTGAGTGGCTGGGGTGGTGGAGCTGGAAGCATGACACTCTGTGTGAGTCACCTCACCCTGGATGGCATATGTAGGCCAGGCACCAAGGTGGAGGTCCTGGCGTGACCCTGGCCTTACCCTGACGTTGCCCCTGGCCCTGACTATGCCTCTGACCCCATGCAACAGCACATGGTGTTTGTCAGTAGCACGCACCCTGCCCTGTAAAGCCATGTCAAGAAGGAGCCACTGCAGGCAGGGCGTGCTGACCTGAATGGGGGCTGAGGAGGGGAGGGTGGGCAGATACTCTGCCCATGTGGGTCCATCGCTGTATCGGCCGTTGGAGTACCATTGGGGGTTTGGCACGCTGTTGTTAGGACTGACTGCAAAGCGCCTGGGGACAGGACAGCAGGGGGAGGGCAGGCAGAAGCCGGCCCCATCATCGTGGCTGATGTCATCGTGATCAGCACCAAAGCCTGCAGTCGACCTGCTACTGTCCGGTCGGACGACGGCACCGGCAGCACGCTGCTGTTGCTAGCCACTGGTCAATGCTGCTAGGATTGACGCGGCGGCAGATGGCGTTGCGTAATCGATGACGCCGCTGAGACCTGTCGAGGCGACTCACCGGCCCACGTCGCTGATGCTGTCGCCGAGGACGACAAACTGCAAGGCTGGTGGGGCTTGTAGAAGCAGGCGCCCAGCGACGGTGTAGTGCACAACAAGCAGACAGACCGCACCGGCCAACAGGCGCGATGCAGAGGTCATCTTGGACTCCTCGCTTGCACCTGCGACCAGGAACAGCTATCGACGTGCTGGTGATCCGGCGGTGTGACCAACCGGAACGTTGTGCCAGCCCCACTCAGAGCTCGGATTAGTACCGTGAGTACGATGCACTCGTGAATAGTACGCAGCCCAGCTCGCGGAGACGCCCTTCCTCTCCTTCTTTTCCGGTCAACATTGGCTTAGCCGGTCCTAACCAACAGAAAACCTACCCCGGCAATCAAACGGTCGCCGCATCGCAGCCACGTGGCATCTTTCACAAGTCCGCACATTTCTATATAAAGCACTGTGTAAGACTAGCTGGTCAATGCAGCTCTCAGTATACAATGAAATGTGCGGGACGTAAGGGCAGTTCAAATGTGAGCATCTCATTCAGTGATGCGCTTTCCAGAGTTACAAAGTTACTGACTTACTTACGACGTTTAACAATGTAACAATACCGTGTAATAATATCCCGTAGTTGGGTGTTGCTGTAATTCCCATGTAACAACAACAGAACTACGACCATCTTTCCTCGCCACAGGCTCATTTTCTTCAGCCGACACTGTGAGAGTTGTGTAGGGTTATACTTAGACAACCTTTGATGACACCAGGAACCTTGATAGAAGGACCTTGCCTCAACTTCACAATTACGGTCCCTTATCCCAACTTGTGACACAAGCCCCGTCGTGCAATGCCACTGTGGGGTGTACGTCAGGCGTTCCCAACTACCTGAAAACCACCCCCCTGTGATACGAAGCCCGTATCTCCGCAGCCACTCAGTCAAAAATATATGTAAACAGTGCTTTGAACAGAGGAGAGCCATATCTACGAAGTGGCAGACGCAGCAAAAACTATGTCGCTCTCAGCGGTGCTCAGTGCCTGTCCAAAGATACACATTTGAATTCATGCGATTTCGCCACATGCGAGGCGCGCCGCACTAGCACGCTTCGCCACGCTGTTGTGAGTGGCACCTGCAACACGCAGCAGCAGTCGGAACATGTTTTGCTTTTGGCATGTGGACGCGACGACGGCAGTCGTGACGACTGGATACCACTATGAGCTTTTGGAGCTGCTGCTGCCGGCTGCTGTACTACGCTTAAACAAGGTGCTAGGTGCAGTTCGTGTTGTTGTCTCACCTTGCTTTGCTGCCCTCGACTTGTTAGCTGCAGGTGCCCCACGCTTACGGGACGTGCTTGCCGCTGCCAGCTGTTGCTGCTGCTGAGGGGGTGCACCAGCAGGCTCAGCCAGCTCAGGAGTGGTGCCTGCAGGTGTCAGCTGCTGCTGAGGGGGCGCAGCTGCGTCAAGCTTCCCACGGATGTGGGTGCACACGTGGCTCAGTAGCTTGGGTACCCTCCAGCATTATGACTTCAGCATTATGACGACCCAATGCAGCTAGCCCAGCCAGCAGGGTGTTGTGTATGCCGTGGCTATAGCAGGGCTGCGCCCGAATGCAGCCAGCCTGCCCCTTGCTCTGGAGGAGCTTGCTCATGCGGGTGACAACACCACCATATTCACCCATGTTCACAGCTGCACTGTCTGCTGTGATGCTGGCGATGCAGGCACTGTCGAGGCCGTGGAGGAGCAGCTCCTGCATTATGACTTGGACATGAGCTTCTGCCGTGCCAATAGGCAAGGGGATGATAGCCAACACATCGGTGACTTGAGTGGTGAGTCGGCCTGCCCCAGCTGCTGCCCCAGCCCCAGCCCCAGCCGCTGCCCCAGCTGCTGCCCCAGCTGCTGCCCCAGCCCCAGCCCCAGCCGCTGCCCCAGCTGCTGCCCCAGCTGCTGCCCCAGCCCCAGCCACAGCCGCTGCCCCAGCTGCTGCCCCAGCCCCAGCCCCAGCCCCAGCCCCAACTGCACCACCGGGCCTCTGCTCCCATCCCTCTGTCAGGTGCTGTGGGGTGACTGCTGCTGTCACTCGCAATACGAGCACCTTGCCATGGCGATCGCATGTGCACCCATCAAATTGCAGGTGTATTGCCTTTGCGCGCAATAGTTGGTCTGAAAGCAGGTAGCAGAGCAAAAACATGCGGTTATTCCCAGCCTCAGCCCCCCCTCAGCCCCCCCCTCAGCCCACACCTCAGCTCAACACCTCAGCTCAACCCTCAGCTCAACACCTCCATTGACACGGGGTGCTGCTCCAGAACCAGCAGCTGCTGCCTCTGCTTGAAGGTGAGTGGGGAGCGGTGGGGGCGGTGTTTGTTCCGGTAGATATGCACCTGACCCTGGAGGCGGTGTCGAGCAGTCCGTAGGGAGTGATTGGTAGCTGCCGCTCTGCATGCCACCTGCTGCAAAGCCGTGTGCTCACCCTGCAGGCATTGGTGTGCTGCCTGCAGGTCGTCTAGGTCGCCCTGCAACCCATCCACGGTGCCCATGAGGGACTGCACCACATCCCGCAGCCGCTGCACCTCAGCCTGCAGGTCACGGTTTGTCGTTTGTGCCGTACAAGCTGCAGCCTTGATGTTGTTAGGGCAATGCAGATAGCCAGCGCTTGGCGAGTTGTTTAGTGCATTGAGATGGGCACTATGCGCCTTGCTTAATCTCTTCTTCTTCATGGTTAGGGCCTGAGAGGGGTGGGGTGAGTGGCTGAGCGGGGCTACGGGCTTGGCTTGGGGTGATGGGAGGTGAAGGATAAGGAGATGGGTGAAGGAGAGGTAGGGGAGGGGTAGGAGGCAAAGAGAAGGAGAGTTAGGGGGCAGGTGGCTGATGGCAGGCTGGGAGGAGGGGCTAATGGGAGCTGGGCGGGGTAGACGAGGTTGGGAGATGGTGGGTTAGGCTGTGTTGGAATGGTAAGCCAAGCTCAGTCGGCTCCTCGTGTACCTGTAGCCATCAGCATGTGTACCTTGTAAGCGGTATAACTTGTCACATACAAACCCAATGATTGAGTTGCATAGTGCCATGGACGCGTTATTGAGTATGCTGTAAAAAATCTGTGTGAGGTCAGGCTGTTTGTGCAATGGTTGAAAACATAAAGCGGATAATAGCTGGAGGGGGTGCCAAATCCCTACTGTGCCGCTCACCATTACAGAGATACAGCGCTGCCACACACAGTTTCGAGTTCCTTCACATCCTCGCCAAGCGGCCTGCACCATCAGGAACCTCGCGCAGCCATGTTTGCCGGACTTCAGTGGTGTGCGCCACCGACATGTCGTGCATCGCTAACGGATAGCCAAGGACGTAGCTTACCGGTGTAGCTAACCACGGTCTGCGATTGGGACACATCCGGGGTCACATGTGGCTGCCCGCATCGAAAGACTCCGATGGCAATTCCAGTCTTACATTAAACGCGCAATATCACATCGCAGCAGACGCAACAAACGTTACATCAAAAGATTGAGTAGGTGGGCTGCAGTTGCATGAAGATTGCCAACCCCATGTTGGGAACGCCTGAGTGTACGTGCATGCTACAGCTGAGGGGCATTGAGCACTACCTGGGCTACCATGAAGCTCTCTTACTCCACTTGCGCCTCAGCTGATGCGTGGTGCTCCTTGCGGGTCATGACATGATTCACATGCGCCCTAGCAACAAGCGAGAGCGCCGGCCGCTCCAGATGAACTTGTAGGCACTGATTATGCTCTCAATGGCAGCTGAGGTGGCGGGGATACTAAGCACGCGCTGCGCCACAACTTGTAGGTGTGGCAGCTTCTTGCCATACCTGCGCCACCATGCCACTAGGTCCGCTGTAAGGTCCGGTGAAAACCTGTCCATGTTGAGACCCGTGTTGACAACGTACTCTGGCTCTAGCCATGTGTTCAGGATCGGCATTGCCAGCTGCATCCTTGCCCTCGCCATCCGCGCTTGTCAGCTTGACAGCCAACTCCTTTGCAGCCCACACCTCGTCATTGGTCAGGTTGTGGGACTTGTGGTGGTACCTGGGGTTTAGCTGGGCAGCTAGGTAGAGAGCGACATGGTGCCCGTAGTCCATGCGCTTGCGGAATACTTGCTCCAGTTCCATCACCTCGTCCGCAATCTCCATGGGCACCTTCCTGTACACACTCCTACAATTTAGGCCCTGCGTTTCTCCCTGCGCTTTTGCCGACCTTGTCCAAATGGGCTGAAATTTTGATAGATAGTAGTTTGCAGAAAATAAAACATATTTTTCAGAAAAAATATTGTGAAAAAATCAAAGGCGGCTGCGCTGTAACCCTGTTGCTAGAGTGCAGGGATGAGTGCAGGGACAGGTTGCGGGCCACAGCGCAACAGCTTTTGATTTTTTCATAATATTTTTCTTGAAAAATATGTTTTGTTTTCTGAAAACTGCCATCTATCAAATTTTTAGCCCGATCGGACAAGGTCGGTAGAACGCAGGGACAAACGCAGGGACTAAATTGTAGGAGTGGCATAGTCGATGAGAGCTACCAGGGGTGGGGTGGGGTGGGGTGGGGTGGGGTGGGGTGGGGTGGGTGGGGGGTGGGGTGGGGTGGGGTGGGGTGGGGTGGGGTGGGGTGGGGTGGGGTGGGGTGGGGTGGGGTGGGGTGGGGTGGGGTGGGGTGGGGTGGGGTGGGGTGGGGTGGGGTGGGGTGGGGTGGGGTGGGGTGGGGTGGGGTGGGGTGGGGTGGGGTGGGGTGGGGTGGGGTGGGGTGGGGTGGGGTGGGGTGGGGTGGGGTGGGGTGGGGTGGGGTGGGGTGGGGTGGGGTGGGGTGGGGTGGGGTGGGGTGGGGTGGGGTGGGGTGGGGTGGGGTGGGGTGGGGTGGGGTGGGGTGGGGTGGGGTGGGGTGGGGTGGGGTGGGGTGGGGTGGGGTGGGGTGGGGTGGGGTGGGGTGGGGTGGGGTGGGGTGGGGTGGGGTGGGGTGGGGTGGGGTGGGGTGGGGTGGGGTGGGGTGGGGTGGGGTGGGGTGGGGTGGGGTGGGGTGGGGTGGGGTGGGGTGGGGTGGGGTGGGGTGGGGGTGGGGTGGGGTGGGGTGGGGTGGGGTGGGGTGGGGTGGGGGTGGGGTGGGGTGGGGTGGGGTGGGGTGGGGTGGGGTGGGGTGGGGTGGGGTGGGGTGGGGTGGGGTGGGGTGGGGTGGGGTGGGGTGGGGTGGGGTGGGGTGGGGTGGGGTGGGGTGGGGTGGGGTGGGGTGGGGTGGGGTGGGGTGGGGTGGGGTGGGGTGGGCCAATTACATCAGTGCATGCATGTCATGCCAGCTCCAGGCTGTAGCCCTGTCACAGGGGTCAGGCGATAGTGTAGGTGTAAGATGGCCAGTCCATGTGCATGTGAAGATACCTCCATACCAACAACGCACCACCCCTAGCAGCTCCTCCCTCCCTTAGCCCCTCCCCCACCTGGACCCCTCGTTGGTCACCCTACCCCCTCCAGCCCCTCCTTCAAGCTCAGCCTTTGACCCTCCCCCTCCTCCCTCCCTTAGCCCCTCCCCCACCTAGACCCCTCGTTGGTCACCCTACCCCCTCCAGCCCCTCCTTCAAGCTCAGCCTTTGACCCTCCCCCTCCTCCCTCCCTTAGCCCCTCCCCCACCTGGACCCCTCGTTGGTCACCCTACCCTCTCCAGCCCCTCCTTCAAGCTCAGCCTTTGACCCTCCCCCTCCTCCCTCCCTTAGCCCCTCCCCCACCTGGACCCCTCGTTGGTCACCCTACCCCCTCCAGCCCCTCCTTAAAGCTCAGCCTTTGACCCTCCCCCTCCTCCCTCCCTTAGCCCCTCCCCCACCTGGACCCCTCGTTGGTCACCCTACCCCCTCCAGCCCCTCCTTCAAGCTCATCCTTTGACCCTCCCCCTCCTCCCTCCCTTAGCCCCTCCCCCACCTGGACCCCTCGTTGGTCACCCTACCCTCTCCAGCCCCTCCTTAAAGCTCAGCCTTTGACCCTCCCCCTCCTCCCTCCCTTAGCCCCTCCCCCACCTGGACCCCTCGTTGGTCACCCTACCCCCTCCAGCCCCTCCTTCAAGCTCAGCCTTTGACCCTCCCCCTCCTCCCTCCCTTAGCCCCTCCCCCACCTGGACCCCTCGTTGGTCACCCTACCCTCTCCAGCCCCTCCTTCAAGCTCAGCCTTTGACCCTCCCCCTCCTCTCTCCCTTAGCCCCTCCCCCACCTGGACCCCTCGTTGGTCACCCTACCCTCTCCAGCCCCTCCTTCAAGCTCAGCCTTTGACCCTCCCCCTCCTCCCTCCCTTAGCCCCTCCCCCACCTGGACCCCTCGTTGGTCACCCTACCTCCTCCAGCCCCTCCTTCAAGCTCAGCCTTTGACCCTCCTGCCTCCCTTAGCACGTGTCGCAGTTTTTACCTCTTCTCTATAAGCTCCTTTTCCTTTGGTCCCCGAGTTCTCTTCTCCTAGTTTGTTTCCCTCTTTTGCTTTACGTTCAGTTCAACTCTTCGGCTTTCTACCAGTGGAGCTTGGCTTGTATCCATCCAAGCCCTGCCTCTTCAGTGTAACAACTACTACGCCATAGAGATGCACCATAGAGATGCACCATAGACCACCATAGACCACCATAGACCACCATAGAGATGCACCATACACCATAGAGATGCATGAAAATGATGCTTGCATGAAGCTTCGGCAAAGGAATCACGAAGAATGTCGTGCAACTCCATACACATAAACACATAAACAGCCGGGGCCAGCCAGGAGCAGCCAGGAGCAGCGAGAAGCAGTACACCAAGCTGGTCAGTGCCCTGGAGGGTCCCCTCAAGCCCCGCTACAATTGCGTGTACATCCAATGAAGGTTTCACAAAGGAATCACGAAGAAAGTTGTAGCGTTCTGCCGCGCCATACAGGTTTGTTGTACGTAGCAGTCGGGAGCAGCCAGGAGCATATCGCAGCCACCAGCTACGAGCCAGCCAGCCATCGCTAGCCAGCAACCATTGCGTTCGAGCAAAGATGCGATAGGATCAAGAGGCAGGGACAGAATATGGCAGGAGGTGCAGCGACGCAGCGATGCAGCAATGCAGCCATCAGCAGCTGCCAAGAGAGGAGGCGCAGAGGACGCAAGCAGCCAGGACTTCAGGTGAGGATACATACTGCTGTAGTGTCAGCCCAGCCTGCGCAGTTGTGGTCATGCATGCCCTTGTTCATCTGCTTGCTGAGCCTTAGCTGACTGATGATTGCTTGCAGTTGGAGACAGCTGGAACATGACAGTGTAGCATGGCCCAGTGATGGCAAGCATGGCGGCAACGGAGTAGAGCAGCATCCGACAAGGAGCCAGCAATGAACCAGCAAGCACCCTCATCCCCACTTCCCTCCCTTCCCCTCTGTCCCCCCCTTCCCTCCCCTTCCCCCCTTTCTCTCCCCTTCCCTGCTTTTCAAGTTAACCCTCCCCCCTATCCTCCCTATCTCAGCCTCTGTCCCACTTCCCATTCCGCTAAGGTAAGAGTCAACAAGGAGTCAATATCATACAGCATGGAGTAGAATGCAGCAAGTGGTGAGTGGCTAGCCCACTACCAGTATGTAGCACCCATTACCCAGCCAAACCGTTGCCACACCCCCTGTTCATGCAGGTCTAACAGTCATGATGTCTCCCCCCTTCCCTCCTCTCTGACCAACACCCAACAACAGCCAGCTGACATCAGCGATGAGAGGCAACCCTTCACCTCCTCTACCCTTACCATGACAGGCTGGTCGAGACTCCAACCTGAGACTGCCTACCCCACCTTTCCCTCCCATACCCAGGAGCCAGCCAAGGGGCCAAGGGGAGCAGCCAAGACGCAAGGCAAAGAGGCGCAGCATTGAGCAGCAACCAGTGTGGTGCTAGCAGGCATGACTTTGGTGTTATGGGGCAGGGGCAGCAAGGCATGAATAAAACTGCAGCCATAGTGGGGAGGTATAGTGGGGAGGTGCAGCCAGGGGATTGCAGCCATACAACCACGCAATCTTGCCCGGCCCAGCCAAGCCAATCCCCATTGTGTTGTTGGTGTGTTGTCACGTTGTGTTACTGTTGTGTTGTGTTAGGGTAGTGAGAGGTTAACGCCGATACATGACTTTTATAGTGGTTTGCGAGGTAGGTGTATTGGTGTAGTGAGTTGTATTGCGAGTTGTTTGTGCGTGGAAATATGTACTTTGCAGTACCTTTTTTGCAAGGTGTTAAAGCGTGGTGACGTGTGTACTGTAGTGCCTTTGCGAGGTGTTGCGTTGCGTTGTACTTTGCAGTTTCCTTGTGCAAGTAACCAGTAACATCTGAGTCACCTCTGATCCACCACAGATTGACAGCTGAGTCACCTCCAATACGCCACCAAATCACTAACTAAATCACCTCTAAAACACCACACACGCACAACTGGTTCACCTCTGATATTACCACTAAACTACAGCTGGATTACCTCTAATACACCGCTTTTTAGAGGGGATTTAGAGCCCTATGAATCAGCTATGAATCAACACAGATACATAGCTTTCCAGGCTCACATTTAGCACTAATTTAAACCCTTCTGAAGTACCTCTAAATCAGACCATATTTGGAGGTCGGGCAACCTGTCATTTCAATTGCCAAATTGCGGTTTTCAGAGCGACCCCGAACCTCACATTCAGTGCACAGTTAGAAGTCCTGATCAGTCGCGAATGAGAGGTTCGGAAGAGGTCCGAAACTTTCCGACGTACTACTACTGATAAAGTCACTGTGGCGCAGGCAGTTGCAGCATGCAAGACCGGAAAATGAGAAAAGCGACCTTCTAAACCAAAGCAAGCGCATGTGAGGATGTATGCAAGCAAGCAGATGAGAACAAATTGCATGTGTGATGTGCGTGTGTGATGTGCGTGTGTGATGTGCATATATATAGAGTGTGCAGGTTGAATTCCTCGGAATTAAGCGGAGCAAAGCAAGTAAGCAAAGCAGCGTCCGACAAAGTGTCCACGATATCACGGTGTAAGCGGCACGATGACTGGGAAGAAGCGGTTTCCAATTACATCAGTGCATGCATGTCATGCCAGCTCCAGGCTGTAGCCCTGTCACAGGGGTCAGGCGATAGTGTAGGTGTAAGATGGCCAGTCCATGTGCATGTGAAGATACCTCCATACCAACAACGCACCACCCCTAGCAGCAGCAGCAGCAGGCACAACCTCCGTCTATAGGCCTCTGTCCTATGGCCTGCAGGTTCTGGCCTCTGCCAGGGGGCTGCCTGCTCCAGGGGTCACAAGGGGCCACAGCCTCAGGCCTACAGGACCTGCACTCTACCATGGCCCACCTCGACCAGGGGTCAAGGCAGCAGGGTTAGGGTTAGGATTAGGGTTAGGGTCCAGGCTAGGGTAACCAGGGGTCAAGGCAGCAGCTTGCGCCGCGTCTCCTGCAGCTCCTCAGCTTGAGAGGCAAAGCGCTGCTTCAGGTCTGCCAGCTCAGCCTCACAGCTCCCACCAGGACCTGCAGCCAGGGCAAGGCAGGTGGCAGTCCAGCCTAGCAGTCAATCACCTGCCTGCATGCCTGCCTGCCCCACCCACCCACCTGCCTGCCTGCCTGCCCCACCCACCCACCCACCTGCCTGCCTTGCCCTCCCGCCCTCCCTCCCTCCCGCCCGCCTGCTTAGTTGACCGAGCAAGTCGCAGCCTACCTAGAGGCACAGCATCGCGCATCCAGATCACTGCAACCGTCTGTGCCTCACCCCAACCTGGCAGCACCACCACTGCCATGGCAGGTGCAAGGGACATGGATCAGGGTTAGGGTCAGGGTGCCAGCATCTCCACCTGAACCCAACCTGGCATCACGGAACATGGCCTGGACATGGCCCGGACAGGGACGCCCCAGGGGCACCCCGGAAAACAGCTTCAGCACTCTACACCACACCACCCTACTGCGCAGGATGGCATGGCAGCCCTACACGGTGTCCCACGCTGCATCCCTCCTTGCTGGTGCATGCTTGCATGCATGCATGCATGGAACATGGCCTGGCCGTGGCATGTGCGGTGCTTAGTCTGCTGATGGTATTGAAGCCACTCAGAATCAGCCTCTTGTCCTCTCACACTCACTCACCCACTGTCACACAACTGTCCTTGCCCAGTGTGCTGCTGCTCTGCCCTGGAAACACCCTCACCTGAATCCACCAGCAAGTGCATGGGGCGCCCCACCCTGAACCTGGAGCCAGGGCAGGCATGCAGAAGTGCAAGCCATGCAAGCGGGCAAGCTGTGCAAGGCAGGGTTAGGTCCAGCAGCAGCAAGTTGTGCCGAGCCTAGCCGGGATGAAGCTAAAGAGGTTGGGGTGAGGGTCGACACCAGCACCATGCCATGTCGACCTCAGCTGCTGTGCAAGCCAGGATAAGCCAGGTGTTGTAGGTTTCCAGTGCTCAGCCGCCAGCCTGATATGGCTGACTAATATAGCCAGCCTAATATAACTGATAACTTTTGCATGGCTGCAAGCTCAGCCGCCGGCCTGATATGTGGCAGCTGATAACTTTTTGGATTTCTCCATCCTAAAATAATTGATAACTATTTGCATGGCTGCAAGCCAGGGCCTGGAGCAAGCTGTGGTGGTCAAGCTCCTTAAATCGTGCATGAGCCAGGTGCAGAATGATGGTGGTGTTTTGCAATGCAGGCAAGTTTGACTTCAACAAGGGCGATGCAGCCATACACCAGTTTATTCATGACGAGTTTGAGGGGGGGAGCGGCTGCCTGTCACTGGATTTCGAAAGGGTGGCTGGCCAGCAGCAGCAGTGGCAGCAGCAGCGGCAGCAGCAGCGGCGGCAGCAGCGGCGGCAGCAGCGGCAGCAGCAGCAGCAGCAGCAGCAGCAGCGGCAGCGGCAGCGGCAGCGGCAGCGGCAGCGGCGGCGGCAGCGGCAGCGGCAGCGGCAGCGGCAGCGGCGGCGGCGGCGGCGGCGGCGGCGGCGGCGGCGGCGGCGGCGGCGGCGGCGGCAGCGGCAGCGGCAGCGGCAGCGGCAGCGGCAGCGGCAGCGGCAGCAGCGGCAGCAGCAGCAGCAGCAGCAGCAGCAGCAGCAGCAGCAGCAGCAGCAGCAGCAGCAGCAGCAGCAGCAGCAGCGGCGGCGGCGGCAGCGGCAGCGGCAGCAGCAGCAGCAGCAGCAGCAGCAGCAGCGGCAGCGGCAGCGGCAGCAGCAGCAGCAGCAGCAGCGGCAGCGGCAGCGGCAGCGGCAGCGGCAGTAGCAGCAGCAGCAGCAGCAGCAGCGGCAGCAGCGGTGGCAATGGCAGCAAGCTGGGTGGGTCCAGGAGCCATGTGCAGAAGTACAGCGCACTCTGTGCCATGTGCAGCCAGTGCAGCGCAGCCTCACCAGTAGGAGCTTTTGATCTCGATGCGGTTCAACGGCCTGGCGGGCATGGCATAAGGCAGGGTGGGGAAAGGGTGGAGGGGGGAGGGGAGGACAGAGGAGGGTGCGGGGTTGAGGGCAGAGGGCAGAGGGCAGGGCATGATGGAGGGCTGGGTGGAGTACTCTGGGTGTAGGGTGTAGGGTGTAGGGGCTGGGGCTGGGGCTGGGGCTGGGGCTGGGGCTGGGGCTGGGGCTGGGGCTGGGGCTGGGGCTGGGGCTGGGGCTGGGGCTGGGGCTGGGGCTGGGGCTGGGGCTGGGGCTGGGGCTGGGGCTGGGGCTGGGGCTGGGGCTGGGGCTGGGGCTGGGGCTGCGGCTGGGGCTGGGGCTGGGGATGCACTCCTGCGAACTTGACGCTGGGAAGCTGCACTGCTGCCCGCCTTGACGTTTGTAGGATGGGGTAGAATGTGATGGGTTAGCAGCGTGGAGGGTGAGGGGGGGACAGCGGCAGTGGTGCAGCGGCTGAAAGCCGCAGGGGTAGTCAAGTGTAGAAAGGAGTGGACGAATCGCAGGTGATGCCGACACACACCACGTCAAGGAAGAGGGAACGGGAAGCAGCCCTGGCCAGAGTGCCCAACGCCTTGACTTCCCTGCCCGCCTGTCTGCTTAGGCTTCCGCCCACCCTAGGCTCCTCCAGTTGAACACACTCAGACACACACGAGCCCACCGCCCGCGCGCTCGCCCGCTGCCTGCTGCCTGCATGTCCCCTGGCCCCCCCTCCAGATCCACCTGGCTGCCCACCGCCCCTGCCCCTGCCCCTGCAGTGGGGCCCCTGCACCGCCCGCCCGGCTGCACCCCCCATCCGCCTGCCATCATCCTCACATCACGAAGATGCCCTCGCGCTTGGTGGGCAGCTCCTCCAGCTTGTGCAGCACCTCCATGCCCCGGGTCACTTGGCCAAAGATGGTGTACTGGGAGAGGGGGAGACAGCAAGGCAGGGCTGGGTCAGGTCAGGGCTACACCACACCACACCACCATCGCCCAGGGTTACTGTGATGGCTTGCTTATGGAGTGGTAGGCCCTATAAGGTGTCACACAGCCCTAGCCATGCAGACAGCAAGGGCTGCAGTGGGCTGCCTACACAAAGGCATCAGTAGGCCCTGGCAATGGAGATCAGGGAGGATCAAGGCCCAGGCACCTTAGCCAGCAACAGGGAGGCTCAGGGTCAGCGAGGCAATGGCAGGGAGGCAAACACACAGCAGGGTGATGGTGGTGGCCTCGAGCCAGCTGTACAGCCAGGCAGGTGCGTCTGGTTCCATGCAGGGGCCCACGGGATCTGGGGTCAGGGCTAGGGCTGGATTGGGGTTAGGGTTGGGGTTGGGGTTAGGGAGAGGGTTAGGGTGAGCTGTCAGGGTCAGGGTCACCAGCCCTTGTCAGGGTCACCAGCCCTTGCCCTAACCTCGGGGCAGGGTCCCCACGCTGAGGATGACTGGAGGCGAACTGGAGGAGGGTTTGACTGGAAAGACTGGGTTGACTGGGTTTGATGGGTTGGGATGGGTTGGGTTTAATGGAATTTTTTTAATGGGTGGGGATGACTGGGTTTGACTGGGTTTGACTGGGATGACTGGAATCTGGGGCAGGGTTTGGCCTCTTTCACTTCAAGAAAGCGAATGCCTCAATTTCAGAACACGACAAGGGGTGCGGACCTCGCCAACTCTCAGTCACCATGTGCTCACCATGTGTGAGTGAGGCAGTGTGACCCGCCACACAGAAACTTGTGCATCACACTTTTTTGCTGGGCGCCATGCTCACCTGCATGTCCAGGTGGGGGGCGTCCCCTAGCAGCATGGAGAAGGAAGAGGTGCCGGAGTTGGGGTCATCATAGCGCCCCATGCTCAGCACTCCTGCATGCAGGAATGTATCAGGAAGGCTGCGGCATCAGGGAAAGCTACAACCCTGTCATGTGGCAGTGCCAGTGTTGATGGCTGGGTCAGCAGCGGTGGGGAACAGTGTGCATGACGTCTAGAATGTAATGAAATGGAGCATTTTTGTCTTGTTCACCGGCAACTACACATTGGGTGGGGCAGCCTGTCTCAGAGCTCCTGATCCCCAAGTTGCCAACTGAATACCTACTGCCACTACTATCGACAAGCGGGGCTCTCTGTCGCACACCTGCATGGTGCTTTACGCCCTGCACCACCTCCAGGGGCACCTTCTTTGCTGCGTGCTCCTGCATGGCCCAGTACAGCCAGCGCAGCAGGCCGGGTGGAGCACAGGCGTGTGCCCTTTCTAAAGGGTGGAGAGAGGGGGAGGGGGAGGGGCGTAGGCGGGGGCGGGGGCGGGGGCGGGGGCGGGGGCGGGGGCGGGGGCGGGGGCGGGGGCGGGGGCGGGGGCGGGGGCGGGGGCGGGGGCGGGGGCGGGGGCGGGGGCGGGGGCGGGGGCGGGGGCGGGGGCGGGGGCGGGGGCGGGGGCGGGGGCGGGGGCGGGGGCGGGGGCGGGGGCGGGGGCGGGGGCGGGGGGCGGGGGAGGGGGAGCCTCACTCTTTGCTGGTCATTGAGAGGCAAGGTGCGGCCAGAGGTGACATCAGACGTCTGAGCCACGAAGCCCTTATCGACTCGGAATATCTGCACGAGGCAGTGGGAGCAGCAAGAGAGGCAGCGGCAGCCATGCATTGATGAACAGCAGCAGCAGCTCAGGCCTGGACCCTGGACGCAGTGCTTGCTGAGGCACATGCCCTGACCTGCACCCTGACCTGCACCCTGACCTGCACCCTGACCTGCACCCTGACCTGCACCCTGACCTGCACCCTGACCTGCACCCTGACCTGCACCCTGACCTGCACCCTGACCTGCACCCTGACCTGCACCCTGACCTGCACCCTGACCTGCACCCTGACCTGCACCCTGACCTGCACCCTGACCTGCACCCTGACCTGGAACCAGCATTGCTGCCGTACCCCCACACATGGCGGCTGCTCCTGCAAGTGCCCCCCGCCCCAGTGCTATGTTGAGGCTGGCCCTGCCCACCTGGTTGGTTGTGTACAGCCCCAGCTGCACCAGCCTGAAGATGTGGGCTGCAGTGACGGGGGCGACCTCAGGCAGGAAGGCAAACTCCTGCAGGCCACCAGCACACACTCGGGTTTGCTGAGAGTCTGTTGGGGGAGTGCGAGCTGCCGCCATGTTGAGCTGCACCCTCCAGCACTGGAAATGCTCATGGCAATGGCGGTGCTGATGCTGGTTGCTGCAATGCTGAATGTGGATTTCCCCCATTTGTAAGAGGGATTAGGTGGCTGGATGATTGGATGATGGCAATGCTTGTACTGGATATGACAATATGATCAAGTACTGGATAGCAGTATGCAGATATTGGAATGCAACAATGATAAATAGTCATAATAATGGCGGAGCATGCCTCTCTGATGTGTGGCTCATGTGCGGCTGGCACCGTCCCTGCAGGTCAAATGCAACTGCAGCACCCGCGACCCGCACGAACTACCAGCCCACCATTTCCATGCTACCAGCGGGTCTGCTCCTGAAGCTAGAGCAATGCTATAATGCAAGACACTGACACATATAAGGCCCAGCCCATGACATCGGCCTGGCTTCCACTAATGTGCACAGTTGACTTCACATACAGCCATACACAGCCATACACACTCATATGTTTTCAGCCGTGTCACATGCAGCAACAGTTTAGCCGATCACGTCTCATGAGGTGTGGCAAGGCCAGCCAGCAGCCAGGAACATCACACCCCTACCCCTACAGGACATCCAAACATTAAGTGGCAAGATGTCCAACGCCCCTGCTGAACCTCATGTTCGGCCCTCCAACAGCCAATGATCATGTGATCATGGCGGCAGCTATGCCAAATGCCACATTGTTGAGAGCAGCTAGTGTTGAGGGCAGCTAGTGTTGAGGACAGCTAGGGGCCAGCTCAAGGCCAAGGCCAGGCAGAGTGGAAGGCCAAGGGGAAGGGGGGCCGGCCTACTAGGTGTGATGCTTGCGATGTGCCAACGGTGCTTAACATCCTGTGCTGTGCAGTCAGTCCAGGGCCACGCCCCACTGGGCTGTGTCACAAGGTAGGCCGTCCAGCCATGCCGCAGCCAGGCAGGCCAGGCCAGGAGTGGGTGCATGTGCTCTCCAAGGCCCTGTTTTGCAAGCGGTGGGTACAGCTAGCCACGGTCATCATCGCCGCTGAAAGGAGGGGTGTGAGAGCAGGAGGATCGCACCAGAGCAGCAGAGGCCTCAAATGCTCGAGCGCAACGATATGACAGTAAGGGAATTAAAACATGGCTCTAGGCCTCAGCTAGTACAAACCAGGAAGCCCATGCACTTCAGGGAGAACAGCCACCCACGATGTCGCCAGCGTCCACCTGAAACACCACGCGCTCCTCGCTCAGCTTGGGGTGCACCTCCTCACTAGCTGCACCCGCAACGATGAGACACAAAGACATGACAGCCAGGACACATTTTGTATGTGATCGCAGCATTCGACGTGGTTATAGCGTCTTGAACGCGATGCGCGATGCGCAATGTACATGCCGAATGCGCCCACCACGGGTTCCTATCAAGATTTGTGGGGGGGGTGACCCCCCTTTTTTTGCTTTGAACCAGCCTGCGCTTGTCTGGCACATCAGGGTCAGCTAGTAACAGACACAATGCATGCTTACAGATGGGGCAGAAGGCCGTGCCATGTCGCCATAAGCAAAGCTTTGCGATGGTGCCAGGGGCGCACACAGCATATTACCTGTAACAGGAGTGCATGCTGATATAAGGCTGAAAGGCGCAACCGCTTCGCATGAATTTGTCGGACATGGAGATGAACCTGACGCGTAATTACTCGCCAATGGTTGTTTGCTTTGCAAAACTCGTCGCAAAGCAGCAGCAACCTCTTATCACTGCTCGGCTCACGCGCGCGAAGCTCGGTGGCATTGAGTGTGGATGCCCGTCACCCCCCCGGCTAAAGATCCACTCGCTGGGCACGAGAGGTACGAGAAGATCCAAGACTTGTCCTCGGGCTCCTTCGGTTTCGTGCAGGTGCGGCCGCGATACTCCCCAGGCACGGGACCTGTGTAGCAGTCAAGCTGGCGTAACGTTTGTGCATTGGATGCCATGAGCTTACAGTTGGCCCGCAACAAGGCAACAGGCGAGCAGGTGGCAATCAAGTTCATTGAGAGGGGTGACAGGGTAAACAAATATGTGGAGGCAGAGATATTGAACCATCGGTCTCTTCGGCATCCCCATGTTGTGGAGGTGAGCTGGGCTGGGTGGGGGAGAGAGAAGCTTAGATTCTGGTGAGCAGTTGTGCATTTGCCAAGAGCTTTTCTGTCCACAGTATCCACCTACCCATGTGTTGCAGCTGCTCATGTATGTTTGCTGCTGTGTTCTGGCTCACAGTTTAAAGAGGTGTTTGTCACCAAGGAGTTCATCTGCATAGCCATGGAGTTCGCGACAGGTGTGCAGCAGCAGCTCTGGCGCCATGCTTGTTGCAGCCATTGCAGAATTATACAATTGCATATGTTGGGCTTTGTGTGGAACGAAAACTGTCAAGCACACCCGCTTATGGCCCATAGCACAGTGGATCAGCAGGCCACATCAGCAGTGTGGATCAGCAGGGTCTTGAGTTCATGAGCAGGCTGGTTGCTTGGCAGGGACCCAGTGTGGCTGTCGTGGGCAGTGATGCCTAGCCTAGATAGGCACACAGAGACACTGAAGTAGGCACAGGGTACTGTGAGCAAAGCAGGAGGGGCTACACCTACAAATGGCAGGCCAGTCCTTCTCCCTGCCCTGTCAGGCAGCTGCATGCTCGCAGCTGTGCCACGCAGGGCTATGCATCGACTGTGGCGAATGCAACAGTGTGTCTGCTGACGTTGGAATAGCACTCAACGCCATGGTGTCCATGGCTGTGGAGTCGCTGCCGGTCAGGGCATGGAGGACAGCACACCGGGTTGGCTGCCCACACCCTGCCAGCCTACCTGACCACACCCTGCCACCCTACCTGCCCATGAACCTGCCTGCCTGGCCGCCTGCCTGCCTGGTGCCAGGTGGCAACCTGTTCAACTACGTGCAGCAAGCAGGGCGGCTGAAAGAGCCGGCTGCACGCTGGTTCTTGCAGCAGCTGGTCATAGGTCTGGACTACTGCCACCGCAAGGGGGTGGTGAACCGGGACATCAAGCTGGAGAACACGCTGCTGCAAATGGTGCCGGTGCGCGCAAGGCTGGGATTACCAGGGGCTTGCGCTGGGAGTGCATTAATCAGAGTTGCTTTGTAGCAGGGATTTATTGCTGGGCCAGCAAGCAGGGGGCTTGGGTAGGTCAGGAAGGTGACAGAGCCCTACCCCGCTGCCTGGGTGGCTGGGATGTTGGAGACACTGTGCTCAGCCAGACAAGGCTGATGGTGGGTTTCACATACCACTGCAAATGCAAAGTGCAGGCACTATCTACACATATCATGCTCAGGCTTTGCTGTCTGTAAGACCTGCCCTGTTTGGCCACAGGGCTTGCCCCTGCCTCTGCTCAAGATCTGTGACTTTGGCTACTCCAAGGCCCACTTCATGTCAGCACCAAAGTCCAAGGTACTGGGCCACTGCCGCCGCCCCTGTACTCAGTGTGTACTACACACGCTGCATGGGAGGGCTGGGCTGAAGTGGGGCTGCTGCTGTGATGCCACTGGTCAGGAGCAGTGTTGCTGAGGTCTCAACAGTCTGTGCATGGCAGGGATGGTTGCATGGGTCAGCCAAGACCATGCAGTCATGTGGGCATTGCAGTGGCGCTGGAGGTGATCATGGAAATACTGTGTTTACATGCATCCTTGCATGCTTGCATGCAGGTCGGTACGCTGGCTTACATGGCTCCAGGTGAGGCAAGCTGGTCCTGCTGCCAGTAGCTTCCATGCAGCCTAGGCAGTTGCATCTGTGTGTCACTGCCATCATCACCACCACCATTACCCGTGCCATAGACCTCCTCGCGCTCAAGACAGGTGTATCAGATGTTCATCACATCAACCTCACTCAGCTACAATTGAACTGTAACATGTCCATCACATCGCAGAGCATGTGCACACCTGGCATCTACGCATGGACGGCATTGTCCACCACTGACCTTTCACCTGCATGCCTCATGAGCCTGGAGGGGAGTCAGCTCCTGAGGGTTTCACATGGGGTGGGGTAGCACAGCTAGGAGATGACGTACTTCACGTGCTCTCGAGTGCCCAGCCCCTGACACATCTCGAAGATAAAAGGAAGGAGTAGAGGGTTATGTGGGAGGCATTTAGGGCGTGTCCTGGCTGACAGGTCATAACCGTTGTGCCGCTTACTTGGTGGTGAAACCTACAGCAACAGAATTGATTGGCAGCTGCTGTGTAGACATGCTGTGCTGCTGGCCTAAGCTGGTGGTGCATGGTGGGCACACAAGGGGCTGAGCCCCACACTCTGGCCGCCCCTCCTGCTGCCCACGCCCTGCAGAAGTGATCCGCACCACGGGGAATTATGATGGCAAGCTGGCAGATATATGGTCCTGTGGCGTCATGCTGTACGTGATGCTGTTTGGCAAGTACCCCTTTGATGTGGAGGTAGGCAGCAGGCCAGGCAGGACCTGGTGGTTGAGAGGCAGGTCAAACTGGCAGGGTAGCAGGAAGGCAGGCCAGACCAGGGCAAACATGACAGCCAGATCATCTGTCTCACTGGCATTGCCAAAGAATGGTGTGATGTGACCGTGATGGTGGTTCTGGCATGCCTTACCACTCCCACCCCTGCTGCCCCTGCTGCTACAGCTCCACCTGCTGCTGCTGCTGCTGCCATTGCACCGCAGGCAGGTGCAGGGGGGCCGGGCGGTCTGAACCCGCAGCAGCGTGTGCAGATGATGATGGGCCGGATCCTGGGCATGCAGTGGACCATCCCTCCAGATGTGCCAGTCTCCTTGGAGTGCCGCGACCTGCTGTGCAGATTGCTGGTGGCTGACCCTGCACGTCGCATCACAATGGCACAGGTGACCCCCGCAAGGACTGTGCCTGAGGGAAGGCTGGGTTCGGTGGGATTTGAACCGGGCACCCACCAGACACTCAGGATGCCTAGGGTGCCTAGGGTGCATGGTGGTGAGGGGGCTCACTAGTACTACAGGCAGGTGCGCCTGTCCACCCACCTTCCTGCCCACGCCCACCCAGGCAGGTGGCAGAGCAGCTAGGAATAGTATTTGAACCTAGGACCTGCCGTCAATAACCTGCTCGTCTTGACTCTGCCCTACCCCTGCAGATCTCTCAGCATCCCTGGTTCCTTCAAAACCTGCCCCCCGATGCCCTGGCCATGAACGCCAACTTTCTGTCCTCTGCCGACTTCACCAGCGTACAGAGTGTGGAGGACATTCAGCGCATCATCCAAATTGCTCAGACCCCTGGCCCAGGTGGGTGTCCACCATGCACCATGCATGGGCAACAATAAATTGGACAGGGCATGCTGTGCAAGGTTCAGGTGTGAGAAAGTGTTATGTTGATGGGATGTGAGGGTGGGCAATAGGTTGTATTGGAGGCTCATCTGAATGTGCATGAGCCAGGTGCGGGATGATGGTGGTGTTTTGCAATGCAGGCAAGTTCGACTTCAACAAGGGCGATGCAGCCATAGACCAGTTTATTGATGACGAGTTGGCGGGAGGGAGCGGCAGCCTGTCACTAGATTTGGATAGAGTGGCTGGCCAGCAACAGCAGCAGTACCAAGCACAGCAACACCATTACCAGCGACACTGATGCGCATCAAGACTTGGTATTGAGCCTGGCATGAGTCAGACAGAATGACTGTGGCGCAGTTGTGTCACGTCCTGGTCCCCAACATGTAGTACTGTAGTCCCCAACAATAGGGCGCGACCGATCATATGACTTGCTGACGAATTGGTCATATGACTGAATATGATGGCTTAAAGATGTGATATGACCGGGTCCGTAGTCAAGAGGATAATGTGGCCGATTACCCCACCAGCCCACCTGGGAACCCCGAGTGTAAAGAGGGTTTGACGCCCTCCATACCAGTATCGCTCTCAGTTGTAGCTAGACCGCCGCATCACTTCTCTGCTCTCCGCAAGTTAACCATCAAGGTTGAGACCACGGCAATGAGGTTCTCTGTATCGTTTTGTAATCGATCTTTGTAACCTTGGTCATGCGCAAACTGATATTGGCTACACGCGTCCATGCTCCTGTCTCAAAGTTGTCAAGCTCCTCAGCTGCAGCGGCCGGAGCAACCTGTACAAGCCTTGTAGCATGCGATGATGAGGTTACATGCTATTGCTTTAGCAAAAGGGGTCAGCAAATTTGAAATGCTCGGCGGTTGGGTCCGACGGTTGGGTCGCCACGGGTTGTCCATTTGCGCTGCTGAGACGCTCCCCAAGCAGCTACAGGTGTGCAGGAGAACCGTGTGAGGTCAGACTGCGCATCGCGCCAGCCACTTTTGCACACTGCCGAAAAGTGCAGCGATTGAGAGCAAATGGGATTCTAGAAACTTGGGAACAGGGCCCATAGCTTATTGTTGATGTGCAATTGACTTTGGTTCGGTTTTGGCTTGATCATATTTCATCATATTCTCTGGCTTGATCATACTGGGTCATATCTTAAAGATTTTTCCGGGCGCGCCTTACCCAACAAGAACATGTAGTATTGGCAACTATGTGTTCAGCGCGTCGCTGTAAGCTCGCTGCGTTGGGAAGTTTCGGACCTTTAAAGACCGGTAGCTGAGCACCTTTTCAGCGCCTACTTGCGAGGCCTACTTGTGAGGTCCATCAGTCAGGCGACCCCAGCTAACAGAAACCCCAACAGAAAATGACAGGAAATGATAGAAAACCGACCCCTGGTAATCAAAACGACGCCGCGTCTCAGCCGCGTGGTTTCTATTCATGTTTCGCACATCACTGGATAGAGGACTCCGTCAGCTATGCGGTGCAACATGTATCATTAAATACTGTGCAGTGTGCTGAGTGCTATGGCGGCTCAAATCTTGACTTTCAAATTCATGCCAGTTTTGCTCATGCGGGCCCGACCGCCGCGATCGACGTGGCCCAGTAGCCTTTGCAAACAGTCAGGGACAGTCGCCGCAGTCAAAATGATTCACATGGCACGCCAAACCGATGTAATGACGCCCCTCCACCCATGCTCGGAGATATACAAGGCTGCTGCATTGCTTGACCCCTTCGTGAGTAGTACCTACTACCTGGCCACTCTGTAAGGCCTCACAAGGTGTGTAGGCCAATGCTATGTTACCTTGCTCGACATGTTGGGTCCGATCCCTCCCGCCCGCCCTCCGCTTGCGTGTCGAGCTTGTGTCCAGCTCCGCCCTGACCCCCTGCTGCTCAGCTGGAGGGGTGAGCAGGTCAGGGGCAGCACCAGCACCAGCTGCCAGCTGCTGCCAGGGGGGGCCAGCAGGAGGGGTGGGCAGGAGGGGTGGGAGGGGGTGGGCAGGAGGGGTGGGCAGGAGGGGTGGGAGGGGGTGGGAAGGGGTGGCAGGGGTGGGAGGGGCTGGGAGGTGGGAGGGGCTGGGAGGGGGTGGGAAGGGTTGGTGGGGCAGTGAGGGGCTTAGGAGGGGGTGGGAGGGGCTGGGAGGAGGTTGGAGGGGGGGGGGTGGGGGGGTGGGGGGGTGGGGGGGTGGGGGGGTGGGGGGGAGGGGGGGGGAAGGGGTGGGAGGGGTGGGAGGGGGTGGCGGGGCAGTGAGGGGGCTGGGAGGGGGTGGGAGGGGCTGGGAGGAGGTGACAGTGGGTGGGTGGGGGGGGGGAGGCGTGGCGGGGCAGTGAGGGGGCTGGGAGGGTGTGGGAGGGGCTGGGAGGCTTCTGCGGGGGCTGGGAGGTGGAGGGGCTGCAAGGTGGTGCGAGGGGGTGCAAGGGGGCAGGGCCCAGGCCGTCGGAGTAGGCTAGTCATTCCTGCAGGCAAGGTTGGGTCACGCCAATGTCATTTGGAGCAGGCATGATCAACTAATTGCCATGCTTTCTTCTCCAGCAGTTGTGACGTTAAGTAAGGAACATAGTTATGTATCGAAAGTCTGGAAAGTCACAGTGGTCAGCTCACAACATGCCAAATAGAAGATGAGGGTCCCCTTTTCTGTGTGACGAGAGAGACGCACATTTCCCGCGTTTACAGCAATGTCGATACATCACATGCCCAGCGATGGCCCTCGAACATCGCCTGCACCAACAAAAGGCTCGCGGAGCAAGCCTGGCGGGCTGTAATGTGATTGTACTTCCGGCTCGATGCCAAGCGCAGTTCGCTCATTGGTGGTGCTACTCACCACTATAACAATCGATAGTGAGCAGCTGAGGTGTGTCCGCGCTCGCTTGCGCCGGCATGGACTCTGACGCAAGGAGTAACGCGCCGCTTGCCAGTAGATGCGGAGTAAATTGCAGGTGCCAATGCAACAAACGCTAACGAAATCGGTGCATTTTGTAGCGAGTACTTGCACGAAGATTACCAACCCCATGTTGGGGACTCCTGAGTCCACCCCCCTTGCCCTCTCATTCACACGTCCCTGTACTAACATGGTTAGAGGCAGTGAAGGCGGAGGCAACCAAGGATGTGTAAACATCCATGAGCCTTTGCTTTAGCGACAACTTGTGTCATGCCAAGACGTGCATACCACATTCGTTGGGTACAATAGATGAGCAACATATACATGATGGCAAACAGCTAGCAGGACTGCAAGCACCCTTCCCAGGCAACTGCAACGTCCAACTGCACTCCCTCCCCGTACTACCACACCGCACCACCTCATGGCGCAACATAACATGGCACAATATGGCACATGGCTGCCATTCGGGGGACCCCAACTAACAGAAAACCTACCCCTGGTAGTAGGACGGCTGTAACTCTGCACTCCCTGCGCCAAATATTACGCTAGATGATTCACAATGTAGCCAACCCAGCCAGCTACCTTTCACCCACTTTATAGAATTGTCCACTCAGTAGGCCGTGCACAGCAAAGCATCAAAGTTAGTGATTCAAATTTGAGCCGTAGCGGAGCATGCAGTCCTCGCTGCGACCGCCCGCGTCGCTTAGGCTGCTCTACACGAGCATGCGCATCGGCAGCAGCAGTCGGATCGGAAAGCGGTTGCGGCGATGTGGCAATGAGCCCACCTCCTCCCCATACCTGGAGGGCAATGCCACAGCTCGACCATTGGGACTTACAGGATGCTACTTACTAGGTTAAGCTCATCTACGACATTGCTACAAACGCTCATACTCAGCTAAGCCAAAAGCTCACTTTGGTCTGTGACCCCCAACTCCCTTAGCCGATCTCAGGGCCAGGGCCATGCAGTCAGTCACACAACTCCACACCATGATCGAGTTTGGACTCGGCTCCTCTGAGAGTTACACTCCCCTACATGCCATCCACCTGCGTGCAAAGTTTCATAGCTCAACTGCCACCCCACAGCCCCGTAGCCCTGATTCTGCTTGGAGAACATGATGTCACTTTGAAGATGTCAAACTGATAGAGGCCTGGGCTGTTTAACGTGCGGTTTGTTCTAATAAATGCGCCAAGGGGTCAAGAACAAACATTTCATAGCCATTTTTCTCTGGGTGCAGCGGGTGCAACATAGTGGAGGACACAGTGGAGGAGGGGGGGTGTATGCCGGTGATACCTTAGTGTGCGCCGACCAGAATGGTGTATTCGACGGAAGCGAGTATGAAACAATGTTTCATTCACCCCGTCTAGGCGCCCTGCACGCCCGGCAGGCATCGCGTTGGGTGTCGGCCGGACATTCCATTTGTGCACAATCAGCTCACTACGCTAGGCAGATGGGGTCACAGGGATGTGGCTCACCGTGCCAAGGGGACCCATCTCGCCGCTGTGATTTGTTCGCGGGCACATGTGGCAGTACGCGAGCAAGAAATGCAATGGCTTGCGCTGATGGTCAGATGACGCGCATTGCTTTGCAGCTACCAATGTGACAAACGCTATCGAAAACGATGCAGTATTGAGAGAGTACTTGCATGCATATTACCAACCCCATGTTGGGAGCGCCTGACTGCCATAGCTTGACCAGGCTACACAAGCAAGCACCTGGCATCACATAACTACCAAAAGGGAGAGTGACCTTAGGCAACACCCCCTGGGCCTAAGGAAAGAGCTGCTTTGGTACGCTGCTCGATGTGTTGCTTCAAAAAGCGTCGAAGATTATGCAACAAGGTCTTTTGGGCTGGTCGGTGCTTGGGTGGGATCTTGTACAAGTTGATGTAGCTCCACAATTGTGCCAAAGTGAAGGTCGCGGCTTGTTGAGAAACGTTGACGAGGGCGACGAGCCCACCCGTCCTCCCAACATTGCTTGCGGCACTGTCCAGTGGGACACTGGCAAGCAAGCCCCACAGGTTGGCCTCTGTGAGCAGCTGCTCCAAGTCTTGGGCTTGTGCTGCAGCGGTGCTATCGAGGCACTTGCGGATATCAAGCACTCGACACAAGATCCTGGACGGCTCTTGGCCATGTGTTAGGATCTGAGCGGGCGTAGGGGGGTCAGCAGCCAAGGTGGGCAGGCGGGGGCTAGCAGCAGGGATGGCTGCACTTGCAAAATACAACACCACTTTGCCACCGGTGATGGTGCAACCATCCATCTGGATATGGATTGCTGGCGCTTCTCTCAAGAGGCCTGCGCATGCGCACACACACACATTCCAGCTCAACGCCACCTCATGTCCGACATGGAACACCATGAAAGGAGTATGATATGAACAACATAGAACAACAAGGTTACACCATGGAAACACCCCATGGTAACACCATATGGCAACATTCCATGGTACTCACCCTCGAATGTGCGTTGGATGTCGCAAGTGAGCATCAGCTGGTGCCGGCGAACTGTGGAAGGCCCAGCTTGAGGTTGAGGTGGGGCATCAGGGAACTCTGCAGCCGCCACAGCTGTGCGGAGGGGGCCCAACTGCTGGCATGGCACCAAAGTCAACAGCGCCGCATTGCTGCATGCATAGGCTGCAGTGTAGGCTCCCGTCAGAGTAACACGCTCCTTGTGGCAAGGGGGGGGGGGGGGGGGGGCCTTCAAGGCTGTTGCTGGGCTGGCTGCTTGTGTGCATGGCGGTGCACCCCACATGGCATGCAAGCGCTTCAAGGTGTCTGGTGACACCTCATTGCGTTGCAGCCAGGACATTTTGTCACGCACGTCCTTGGGCATGGCCCTCTTTGCTCTTGCTAGCTGGGCCCGCATGGCTGCCAGCTGGGTCCCCATGCTTCTGACCTTACTCATGCATGCTACCAGCTCTTCTTTTGCAGCTGCAAGTTCTGCTTCGCTGCGGTGCAAAGACATTTGCAAGGCAAGCACCTCGTTCTCAGACTCCTGCAGCGCGCGCTGGGACTGGTGCAATTGCTCTTGGCACATTTGCAAGTCGGTGGCGGTGCGCATGTTGACATCTTGGCATGAGAGGAACTGGGATCTGGCCTCTTCAAGTTCTGCCTGTGTGGCAGCAGCTGCCTGTGTGGCAGCAGCTGCTGACATGAAGGGCAAGAAGCGCAAGGGCGCGGAAGAGCCCAAACAGGCTGAAGTGAGATGAGGGGGGGGGGGTAGGTGGAGAGAGGCTATGAGGTGGTGGCGAGGGTGGTGGTGGCTGAGATTTGGTAAGCGGGCTCCTGCATCAATCGCCAACAATGGTGTTGGGAGGATATATGGTGCTGGTTATGGTGCTGGATATGGTGTTGGGAGGATACGGTGCTGGATGACAATGGTGTTGGGAGGATATGGTGCTGGATATGGCGCTGGATATGGTGCATGGTGCATGGCAGGGTAGGGCCAAGCGATGTTGCATTCAAGTAAATTACCAGCAGGTTGGTGAAGGGTGAGGGGGCTTGATCTTGGCTACTGGGTAGGGTAGGGAGAGGGCTGCACTATTAGAGGGGAGGGGAGGGGGAGGGGAGAAGTAGGAAGGCTGGGCTGGGCTGGGTGGTGGTGGTAGGCTAGGAAGTGGTGGTAGTGGTGGTGGTGGTGGTGGCAGCTGAGATTGGGTAAGAGGGCTCCTGCAACACTCGTCAACCATGGTGCTGGGGGTAGCTATGCACGAGTTAGAATTTTTGGTAACTTTTTGGTAACATCTGCACTTTCTACATTGACAGCGGCAGCAAGGGCGGGTCATTCTGCTCCATACAACCTAGGGCTTACAAGCAACAAAGCAAGCTGTACTGGCAACATATGTCCGTCCTTACCCCGAGCTGAGAAGAATTTATGAGCTAAAGGACCATTTGGGACCTGGGACCCCGCAGAAAGAGGACTAGGTGCGCGCCTACGCAAAGGAAACAACGTCGGGTTCATTGAGCCGTGAGAAATCTGTACCGCCGGCTGTACTTGCCCTTACAGCGTCAGGAGTCCACCACGTAATTGCGAAGCACCTCCACAATGCACTTGCGCTGCGCGATGTCGTGAGAGCGACCGGCTGATTGGTGGGCACACTTTTTTCGTTTACGGGGTTCCTGGCATTACAGGCGTATAGCAGACTAAGCGTTCATCGCATGCCGCACGGTGTTACGCCAATTGCACACTCCCCGGCGCCGGAATGTCCATGACAAGGTTGTGTAAAAGGTTTCATCAGAGTTGGGAGGGTCTGACCTAGAGAGACCTCTATCCATTCGCACTTCGCTACAATGTCGAGTTATTTCTTGCCCAACGATGGCACTCCCACGCAGCCTGCACAAGTAAAAGGCTAGCGGTGCGAGCTTGGCGGGCTGAAATGTGATTGTACTTTTGGCTCGATGCCAGGCGCAGTTCACCTACTGATGCCGCTAGGCTAGCAGCGGCGGCAGCGGCAGCAGGGGCAGCAGGGGCAGCAGGGACAGCAGCAGCAGTAGCAGCAGCGGCAGCAGGAGCAGCGACAGCAGCAGCCGCAGCTGCAGGGGCTGCAGCAGCAGCAGCAGCAGCAGGGGCAGCAGCAGCAGGGGCAGCAGTAGGAGGGGCAGCAGCAGCAGCAGGGGCAGCAGTAGGAGGGGCAGCAGCAGCAGCGGGGGCAGCAGCAGCCGCAGGGGCAGCAGCAGCAAGGGCAGCAGCATCAGGGGCAACAGAAGCAGGGGCAGCAGTAGCAGCAGGGGCATCAGCAGTAGGGGCAGTAGCAGTAGGGGCAGCAGTAGCAGGGGCAGCAGCAGGAGGGGCAGCAGGGGCAGGGGCAGCAGCTGCAGGGGCAGCAGTAGCAGCAGCAGCTGGGGCAGCAGCAGCAGGGGCAGCAGTAGCAGGGGCAGCAATAGCAGGGGCAGCAGCAGCAGGGGTCTGCATCACTGGACCAGATGCTTGGCGGGCTACTAGGGTGGACAGCCGTTAGGGAGCGTCTAGTGACGCGTTCAACACATTTACTTGCCAGTACTACATGTTGGGGTGGCCTATACGTGATACGCGGATAGCTTGAAAGATCCTCTACTTGCTATGCTTGGTATCGCTGCTGCTGCTGCTGGCCAGCCACCCTGTCCAAATCTAGTGACAGGCTGCCGCTCCCCTCCGCCAACTCGTCATCAATAAACTGGTCTATGACTGCATCGCCCTTGTTGAACTCGAACTTGCCTGCATGGCAAAACACCACCATCATCCAGCACCTGGCTCATGCATATTCAGATAAGCCTCCCATACAACTCATTCTCCACCCTTCACATCCCATCAATATAACACTTTATCACACCTGAACCTTGCACAGCATGCCCTGTCCAATTCATTGTTGCCCATGCATGGTGCATGGTGGACACCCACCTGGGCCAGGGGTCTGAGCAATTTGGATGATGCGTTGAATGTCCTCCACACTCTGCACGCCAGTGAAGTCGTCAGAGGACAGAAAGTTGGCGTTCATGGCCAGGGCATCGGGGGGCAGGCCTTGGAGAAACCAGGGATGCTGAGAGATCTGCAGGGGTAGGGCAGAGTCAAGACGAGCAGGCTATTCAAGCCAGGTCCTAGGTTCAAATACTATTCCTAGCTGCTATGCCACCTGCCTTGGTGGGCGTGGGCGGGGAGGTGGGTGGGCAGGCGCACCTGCCTGTAGTACTAGTGAGCCCCCACACCACCATGCACCCTAGGCACCCTAGGCATCCTAAGTGTCTGGTGGGTGCTAGGTTCCACTCCCATCGGACCATGCTTTCCCTTGGGCACAGTCCTTGAGGAGGTCACCTGTGCCATTGTGATGCGGCAAGCAGGGTCAGCCACCAGCAATCTGCACAGAAGGTCGCGGCACTCCAAGGAGACTGGCACATCTGGAGGGATGGTCCACTGCATGCCCAGGATCCGGCCCATCATCATCTGCACACGCTGCTGCGGGTTCAGACCGACAGCCCCCCCTGCACCTGCCTGCGATGTGATGGCAGCGGCAGCAGCAGCAGGTGGAGCTGGAGCAGCAGGGGCAGCGTGGCTGTTGCCGCAGCAAATGCAGCAGTGCAGGGTGTCATGCAGGGTGCAGAATGCAGGGTGACATCCTCTTCTACCCACAGTCTTCCATCATCCTGAAGTAGGGCACACACATGATGGACGGCAGGCTGTCCCCCAAGCTGTTGGACGTAATGGCGCAGCAAATCTCAGGCGGTGTGAGCCCCACCAACCGTGCGCTGCTGGTGCTGGATGGGCACGCCTCTCGCTTCAACAATGACACCAAGGAGGCAGCCCGGGTGCATGGCTTTGACCTGGTCATCCGCGCAAGGCACGTCCTTCCCCCAGCCATGGGACCAGCTTTTTGGCAGTGTCATAGCTCACTGTCAAAAGCTGTTGGGAGAGGCTGCATTCCTGGCTGGTGGGGAGGGTTTTTACCCAGCACCTACCTAGATCATCAGCCTGGTGGACACAGCCGTGCACTACTCTGTGGGCTTCTCCATGCAGCCACTACAGGGTGCGTTTGAAAAGACTGGCCTTTACCCCCCAAACAAGGACACCATGCTAGAAGGAGGGTGGTTAGCAACAACCAACCTTCAATCCCTGGATCCCCTTGGTTGTCGACGACGCAATGTTGATCGTTGCAACTCAACGATCAGCCCAACAACAGCCTGGCTTACGTCTCCCAGCAGTAGATAGGTTCTAATTCAAGCATGAGGTGGTTGCTGAGCCAGCCAAGAAAGCTGCAAGGGCTCGGAAGGGATCTTGCAAGTAACATGCTTGCATGTCCATGTGCAAGACTTCAAGTGCCTATGGGCTGCCACCCGATAATGCTTTTGACGAGCTGTTGGCTTTAGTCAGGGCAGTGGGATGGATAGCCGCTTCCACAAAAATTTCGGTACCAGTCTCTGTGAAGTTAAATAGGAGCAACGCCATATCCACATTAGGGCAGTTTAAATGTACATCAGGGATTTTGGGGTAAGGGCACTAAAACATGTCATATCTTTGCAGCTGGTGAGCATAAGAAGACAGACAAGGGCACAGTGGAGAGGTGCTAGCAAGGGTTGCATGGCAATGTGCTTGGCTTTCACAATGGTACCGGAATGGAGTAGCAATGGGCCTTAACGCCTAAACTTATTCAAATTCGGCACTTAACTGTGTAGGAGCAGGAGTGGTAATGCATGCTAGAAACCAGAATCTCAGTCATGTTTGCAATGCCAGTGGGCCAGACATGACATGACATGATGTGGCTGTCATGTTTGCCCTGGTCTAGACTGCCTTTCTGTTGCCCTGCCTGCTTGACTTGCCTCTTAACTACCAAGTCCTGCCTGGCCTGCTGCCTACCTCCACGTCAAAGGGGTACTTGCCAAACAGCATCACGTACAACATGACGCCACACGACCATATATCTGCCAGCTTGCCATCATAGTTCCCAGTGGTTCTGATTACTTCTGCAGGGCGTGGGCAGCAGGAGGGGCGGTCAAAATGTGGGGCTCAACCCCGTCTGTGGCCACCATGCACCACCAGCTCAGGTCAGCATCACATATCTACACAATAGCTGTCATTCACTGTGGCCAATGTCAGTTTCTGCTGCCCAGGGAAGTGCACGGCGGCCCACTGGCATGGCAGCCCAAACAGGCCCTACATGACCTGTATCCTTGCATACACCTGGGACTTTTTCGGTTTGTGAAAACTGACGAAGTTTTACGCGCGCGCTATTGCTCTACTGCCAATACAAGCTGTACTACCGTAATCCTCTTCTCAAATCAGACCGAGTCATATGTGGGCCGACAACTCTAAAACAACGGGGGTGCTGAACGCGATTGGACACCGCGTCAGCCTGCTACCCGGTAAGCTAAGTCGCACAAAGCTCAGACAAGCCATCCTCTATGTTCTGTTGCAGCTGGCCTATTGCTGCAACAACAACGACAGCTATATGGCAAGCCATGATGCGGGCAATAGCTGCAACCAAAGGCTGCCCACCGATGCGAAGAGAGGTTACGACGACAGATGGGCGGAGGAGGCAGGAAAGCATAGCAGCCACACTGCTTGCCCTGTTCACTTGTGGCATAGCGCGCACAACATTAAGCCGAGGCACAAAAACCTCTGGCACAACACAACGCCGAGGCACATAATCCTCCGGCTTAGCACAGCGCCGAGGCACATAATCCTCCGGCTTAATACAACGCCGAGGCACATAATCCTCTGGCATAGCAGAATGCCGAGGCACAAAAACCTCTGGCACGGTATAGAGCTGAGATACAATAAGTCAGAGGAGGCCCAGCCCAACATGCAGCAAGGGACAGCCACGCATGTGGCTTATGCTGGCCTGCTGCCCCGCACCAGGTACCCCCATGCCAACAGCAATCAGCCAAAGGATGCGCAGCTGTGGGTCCAGCCCAACATGCTGCAAGGGACAGCCATGCATGTTGCTTATGCTGGCCTGCTGCCCCGCACCAGGTACCCCCATGCCAACAGCAATCAGCCAAAGGATGCGCAGCTGTGGGTCCAGCCCAACATGCTGCAAGGGACAGCCATGCATGTTGCTTATGCTGGCCTGCTGCCCCGCACCAGGTACCCCCATGCCAACAGCAATCAGCCAAAGGATGCGCAGCTGTGGGTCCAGCCCAACATGCTGCAAGGGAAAGCCATGCATGTTGCTTATGCTGGCCTGCTGCCCCGCACCAGGTATCCCCATGCCAACAGAAATGAGACACAGGATGCGCAGCTGTGGGTCCAGCCCAACATGCTGCAAGGGACAGCCATGCATGTTGCTTATGCTGGCCTGCTGCCCCGCACCAGGTACCCCCATGCCAACAGCAATCAGCCAAAGGATGCGCAGCTGTGGGTCCAGCCCAACATGCTGCAAGGGACAGCCACGCATGTTGCTTATGCTGGCCTGCTGCCCCGCACCAGGTACCCCCATGCCAACAGCAATCAGCCAAAGGATGCGCAGCTGTGGGTCCAGCCCAACATGCTGCAAGGGACAGCCATGCATGTTGCTTATGCTGGCCTGCTGCCCCGCACCAGGTATCCCCATGCCAACAGAAATGAGACACAGGATGCGCAGCTGTGGGTACAGCCCAACATGCTGCAAGGGACAGCCATGCATGTCGCTTATGCTGGCCTGCCGCCCCGCACCAGATACCCCCATGCCAACAGCAATCAGCCAAAGGATGCGCAGCTGTGGGTCCAGCCCAACATGCTGCAAGGGACAGCCATGCATGTTGCTTATGCTGGCCTGCTGCCCCGCACCAGGTACCCCCATGCCAACAGAAATGAGACACAGGATGCGCAGCTGTGGGTACAGCCCAACATGCTGCAAGGGACAGCCATGCATGTTGCTTATGCTGGCCTGCCGCCCCGCACCAGATACCCCCATGCCAACAGCAATCAGCCAAAGGATGCGCAGCTGTGGGTCCAGCCCAACATGCTGCAAGGGACAGCCATGCATGTTGCTTATGCTGGCCTGCTGCCCCGCACCAGGTACCCCCATGCCAACAGCAATCAGCCAAAGGATGCGCAGCTGTGGGTCCAGCCCAACATGCTGCAAGGGACAGCCATGCATGTTGCTTATGCTGGCCTGCTGCCCCGCACCAGGTACCCCCATGCAAACAGCAATGAGACACAGGATGCGCAGCTAGGGGTCCAGCCCAACATGCAACAAGGGACAGCCATGCACGTAGTTCATGCTGGCCTGCTGCCCCGCACCAGGTATCCCCATGCCAACAGCAATCAGCCAGAGGATGCGCAGCTGTGGGTTCTGCCCAACATGCTGCAAGGGACAGCCATGCATGTGGTATATGTTGGACTGCTGCCCCGCACCAGGTACCCCCATGCCAACAGCAATGAGACACAGGATGCGCAGCTGGGGGTCCAGCTATATTACACAGAGATGCCAGCTACACATGCTGTCATGCAGGCTGACAGGCGACATGCTGCTCAGCCCCACCACCACCACCTGCCAGCCCTGACCGCAGCAGGTTGGCATGACCAGCCGTACGACACAGAGATGTCAGCTACACATGTTGTCATGCAGGCTGACAAGCAACATGCTGCTCAGCCCCACCACCACCTGCCAGCCCTGACCGCTGCAGGTTGGCATGACCAGCCGTATGACACGGATATGCCAGCTACACATGCCGACATGCAAGACACCCACCAACAACCATATCCTCCTCACCAACAACCACAGCCCACACATATCGGGATAATCATAAGACAACAAGAGAAACTGGTGAACATGCTCATGCTCACTTTGATATGCACACACTTGCTTACCACTATGTATCAACGCATGAACCACCCCCTAAAGCCAACAAAAAAGGATTCCAAACGTTGCCTCAAGAAGCACAAGAAACTACTTAGCCGTATCAGAGCGACGGTTAGTACCACATGTTACAACCTCATGATAGGGATAGACGGCACTCAAGCAGCCTCTTGTGCCCTCTGCAAGCTGGCCAACAGGTTTCACCTCTCCACACACGGCGCCAACAGCAGCCACCCTTTCACAGTCAATCAGTTCAATAGCACCCTGCATGTCTACTGCACCTACCAGGTTGCAGCGAATAGGAATAAAACAGTAAATACACCGTCCACTATGGACCCCCTATCTGCCGCCCGGGCGGTCTACCTGGCCTGGCTCCTGCTAGCCGCTGGGGATGTCGAAGCCAACCCTGGCCCAATCAACGAGCATTATCAACAGGCCCGGCACAGCTCCGCGTGTCAGATCTACTCCCTGAATAACGCTGCAGGCCACGAATGGGTCACCATGCATGACATTGACCATTTTTACGAGAGTAGGCTATTCCAACTAACAGATTACTCCGAACGCGGCGCGTGGCTGAGGGCACGAGGCGCTGCCGGCTACTCGGACGAAGTCATTGAGATGTACCTGCGGGTCCACTATGGCCTAGCGGTACAAAGCATTGCCCAACTCAACCAACCCAATGATTGGACTGCTAACAACCTTGGGAACCTCGCTTGCCAGTACGGCACACACACATTTCTATGCAGAAGGCCAGGCCACAGCATGGCCATGACATGCAAAGACGGCACATGGCACCTACTAGACTCCATGAAATCAACACCGACGCCCATCTCGCGCATCCCTGCTGCAGCCAAGCGGACTGTGCACCAGCTCTTTGTCATCACGCCCAACATCCGCTCACGGGAGCAGATACGCCTGTGCGAAGAAAAAGGCATCCTGAACATCATTAGCCACGCGGAACATACAAGCAACCACAATCGCAACACCACAGCCGTCGAACCCACCCCCCACAAAGTTACAGCCCAGAACCTAGCTCATCCCTACATGGAAAGGCAATACGAAGAGTGTTGCCTAGTGCATGCTTTCAACATGGCCATGGGAAAGAAATGCATAGACTACCATGCAGTCATCAACCACTGCAAGCAACTAGCAGAGCACCTACAACACCTTGCACAAGCAGCACGAGACATAGGGCACACCGTACGCACCTTTAGAACAGAGCACATCTACCATGCGAATGGTAAGTTCTCATCTGATACACTGAACCACTACCTCTACCGCAAACACCAAGAGCTACACACGTACCTGCACCCTGCCTCAACCTACCTGCCCACCCAGAGCATCACCCCCGAGGTGATCACAGCCGCTATTGCAAGTACGGGCGCCACACGCAACGATGCTGTCATCCTGCTCTCCTACCAACACGCTACAACCATTAAGCACACGCAACAAGGGTGGCACCAGCTGGACTCATTCAATCGCATGCCCAAACCACTCTCCACACCTGACGACTGGGGCAGCCTCCAAGGGAACCTGGTCACCATCTGCACGGGCAATGTGAGACACACAAGATTCATTAGGAGAGAAATCTGGATAGCGGACCCGCTGGAGGCCGCTACACCATCGGCACTAGCAGAACACTTCCAAGACCACGTCGACCCGATAGACCTCACCACAGACCACACAGAGGCAAGAAAGACCCCAGGAGAAACTCCCGCACCCCTGCGCGATACCGGCACTGACGCAGAGGATAGACACACATCCAATATCAAGCGCGAGGCCACAGTGGAGGACAAAAACACACACGACGAGCACATCAGGTCACGACAGCGTCGGGACACACCCACGGTCACTCTCCCCTCGCACACAGCGAAAGGCAAGCCACGACCCACTACGACTCCCGCCAACGCCACTGGCCCGACCAATAAGCGGGCACGCGCCACCAAGGCACACCAAAGCGACACCCACACTCAAACCCTCATGTTCAAATACCTGCGCACACCTATTCCCGAGGTCCACACCACAGGGCCAGTCCCCACCACAGTCGAGGCGCCCAAAACCACGCCCGACAACGCCCTAGGCACGAGCCAACACCACAATCCCCCACCGCCACCAACCCATAACAGGCAACACATTACCCTCACCACATTCAACGTCAGAGGCCTACACAGATCTAGAAACGAAGTTCTGAACCTTGTGCACAGCCAAAGCCCGGACATCCTGATCCTGACTGAAACCATGACCCAACCCAGGAGCAACAACCCTAGCTCTGGCTGGCTGAAGCGGGTTATGCCCAACTATACTGTCCACCGCCACCAAGGCCACAGCGAAGTCCTCATTGGCATCAGACACGATCTAGCCATCCAGATGCAAGCTACCATGATACAACCGTGCACAGAGGCGGATGTCAACACCCGCTGCGTCATCCTAAGCCTCCGCCAGCGGCAAAGTGAAGAGCTCACACTCGTCGCCACGTACTGGCCCTCGGGGAACAACGACGACGCGCTTCCATTACGGAGGAAGATGCAAGAGCATATACGAACAGCCACTGAGCACCTGCCCGGCTCACTCATCCTGGCGGGAGATATCAACGCCACGATGAAAACAGAGGATCGCTCCGAACACACCGAATACACACAAGACACCATGATGAGGGAGTTCGCCACAGAGATGCGCCTGTCCGAAGCTGACTCCGGCGACCGGGCCTGGACCTACCAACAACCGCACTGCAACAGCCGCATCGACGCCATACTGACGCGCGACGCAAGACACGGCCCTAAGCACCGCACGCACGTCGACACAAACGCATATCTTAGTGACCACAGACCACTCACCGCCACACTGAGTACAGCCCGACTGGGCATAGACCTGGCAGCCCCACAAAAACCTCAGAAGCACAGCCACACCATCCTTACCACCCCCATTACCAATAAGGACAGGGAAGCCTACCGCCTGGCAGTGCAACAACCCAGCTCAGGTGCCCCTCAACTGCATGCACACTTGACAGCATACCTAGCTCCCATGTACACCGATGCTATCCACTTCCTGACCACAATCGACAAGGCCAACCCACAACAACCACAGCGCCTAACGTTGGTAGCAGGCCTTCCAGCCAGGGAAGCTATAGACACCGCAGCTACCATGCTCACAACCCTACTGCAAACCTGCGGGACGACAGCTATTAAGACTTGCAATACTAAGACCCTAACAAGGGGAGGCCAACACTACCAACGCAGGACCATGTGCAGGATTAGACAGGCACTAGGCAAAAAGCTCAAAACCACCAGAGAACTCAGCCGGAAGGCTAGAGTGTTCTTCAAGCAAAACAACGTGCACCCAACCATCGATGAACTTATCCCAGAGACAGATACGACAAATGCGGAAACAAGGGAGGCGGTACAAGCGCGCCAGGGCGACGACACAACCGAAAATCACGTGCAGGCCGCGCTCGCCCAGCTGACCAACTCGTACCGCGACCAAATTCACAAGCTAGACGACGACGACTCCGCACTCGCCATCGCCCAAGCCCGTGTCAGAATGCAACAACTAATAAGCACCCAGCCTAAGAAAGCGAACAAATACATCCTACGCCCGTCCCGCACTGATCACAAAGGCCTGCAGGCGCTAGCCGACCCCATCACCAACAAGATACACACGGCCCCGGCCGACCTGAACCGGATAATTACCGAGGCCTATGGAACGAAGCTGGCGCCGCCGACCCCCAAAACTGGCAACTACACAAACACGCAGACTCGAAACTACCCGTGGGCCCGCGCCAAAGCGGACGACCCTTTCACGATGCACACCTGCCAAAACGTACATTGGCTACACACAGCCATCATGGACAAGGCAGGCTTCCAGGAATGCCTCAGTAGGCTGTCAGGGGGCAAAGCCCCAGGACCGGACGGCATTGAGAACGAGATCATCAAGATGCTGCCGTGGGAGATGAGGGACACCATACACCAGCTGTTCATCACCATGTGGGCTACAGGCTGCACACCAACCACGTGGAAGACCAGTGACACATGCCTGCTCTACAAAGACAAAGGACAAGAAACGGACCTTAACTCCTACAGGCCTGTAGGCCTAGCCAACACCGTGTACAAGCTGTGGACCAGCCTCATAACTAAGATACTTTCTGAGTATGCTGAAGCCAATGGGATGCTTAGCAAGAACCAAGCTGGGTTCCGCTCCCATAGGAACACTACACAACAGCTACAGATGCTTGTCATGGCCCTTGAAGATGCTAAGCTGGCTAAGGCAGATATCTACGCGCTCCTGGTCGACTTCACCAGTGCGTTCAACACCACCTGCCAGGACAAACTACTATGGATCATGCACGACCTAGGCTTCCCCACGGACGCGACGGACGCAGTGAAGGACCTATACACGGGCGCTACAACGCGCTTCAGAACTCCCTACGGCCCCACTGACCCGGTACCCGTCAACCGGGGCACCATACAAGGCGACTCTCTCTCGCCCTTCCTATTCCTCATCTATATCGAACCCCTACTGCGCTGGCTGCAGGTGGGCGCGAGGGGCTATAAATTCAAATCCGCGACGGCTGACAGCGGGGAACGCGCCACTGTCAGCAGCATTGACTATGCCGACGACATAGCAATCCTCTGCAACACACTCCGCAACCTCCGCTGCCAAGCGGACAAACTCTCAGCCTTCTCGGACTGGGGTCACCTCATCATCTCACACAGTAAAACCCTCGCAACAGCGGCGCTCCACCACTCGATCGAAACCGGCATGTGCAGCAACGCGGCCGAAGCGGATAAGTGGGCCCGCCAACAACTCCAAACTGTAAGCCTACAAGGGAAACCCGTCACATACCACCGCCCGACCTCACCCTTCACCTACCTGGGTGTGCTCATCACCATGACGCTGGACTGGAAACCACAACACACCGCTATGATTACCCAGCTACGCCAAAAACTAGAGAGACTCAGACGCTCCTTTGCTAGCGCTAGACAGGCCATACACATCATCCGCACGGCCATCATACCCAGTCTAGCCTACAGCTTCTGCGCCGTGCCCTGCACCCCAGGGGACCTTGAGCTATATGACATGTCCATTAATCAATGCGTGAAGCTTAAACTCAGACTCCCCCTGGGAACGCCCAACGCCATCGTCAGAGAAGACGCCGGGAAACTAGGCATGGGCATCAGCTCCACAGCTCAGGAATACCACGCTCGCAACACAACAGCCCTCACACAAAGCCTCCAGTCCACAGATGTGACGCACGCCCACATCTCAAGGAGCATGCTACACAAGCAAATCACATGGCTCAATACCCAGGCCAACACTCAAGGACACCGCATGCTCACCCTCTTCCACCATACCCTCAGGGCACGGCAACTAGTCTATACCTCACTAGCCGGGCTGGCAGCCACGGAAGGGGGACTACCCCTCTACCCCGAGGAATGCCACACACTCGGCCGCCTCATCACGCAAGCCAACAGTTCTCATGCACACGACGTCGTCAGCGCCAGCATCACCTGCCTCAAAAGCCTAGGCATTACCCACGCATGTGAGCTCAGCTGCGAGGGCAACACGCACATCATCACGGGTAGCATGCTCACATCGAAATACGGGAAAAAGGTCAAACAGAAACACATTATCGCCCTCAACAAACTTGCGGCCATGGCGGCCCAGCCCTCATGCCCTGACGCGACCGCAACGCGCACCATCCGGGACAGCCGCAACACATCACTCACCCTACCGCCCGCCCAACGCAAAATCACACCCTGGGCCGCGGGTCTCACGGAACTTGCGCCCACACCCGCCGTACCAGACACCAGAACCCGCTATATGGATATGAAAGCGTATGCGGCCCTGCAAGCAACGCAACCAGCAACGGCGGACCGGGCCGCAGCGGCACCCGCAGTCCATGATGCCACTAGGACGAGCTCACGACTGCTGAAACGAGAGCAACGAGCGACACAACCGCCCCCGACGAAGCCCACTCTACCCAAGGCGGGCACGAAACGGAACAATGAGGGCAGACAGACCCAAACTATCCCGCAGGATATAGTGCGCATAGTAGGCCTTGACCTCCCAGGGCTCTCTAGCTGGAAGGTGGATAAAGCCTGCCGTTGTAAACCCAAGAACCTAGGCTGCATACTAGGGGCCATGTACGGCCACCAAGAGGCAATTACCAGCATAGATGGCTGGCAATGGGACGGCATCAACAAAGAAAGCTACTACAAGGTGCATTGGAAGCCCACAATCATAGATAGATGGGCATTACCACTATGTGCAGAAGAAGGCTATACACCCACACACATAGAGACCATCAGCAGGGAAGAGGCTAAGGACGTGTGCACATGTGAGCTGTGCTGGCTACCAAGAGGAGACAGCCCAACGTGCCACAACTGCAAGAGGGCCTACCACCCAGCCTGCCTGAGGAAGCCCACCTGTCAGGGCATAAGGAACCAGGATACTGGCTGTGCCCTATATGCAAGTTCGGCAGCAATGACTTCAAGACTACCATGCGTCAGTCAGCGCACTCGGACCTCATACGAGTACACTGGCACCCCACTCTCGAACCGGCGCCGCTCATCACGGCACACCTGGACTACATAGCAAAGCGCAACGACTACGACGAGGAAAACAGGCAGATACAAGAGGCCAGACATGCGAGGCCCGACACGCACCTGCCGGCCCACACCCGACAGGGACTACCGGACCCGCACACCTGGCTACCCCGGTGCACCAACCTGCACTCGAAGGCCACCTTCCACACCTACCCCATCAACCCGCAGACGGACATCATCGGGACGGGCAAGTGCGAAACCTTCCTCCAACTTCACCCCCACATGACCACCCCCGCGATGAGCCTCAGCACGGGAGAGCCCATCATGCCACAGCACGACCTAGTGCAACACGTCACGGTCCACGACGAGTCGGGTCGCACGATTGGCCTCCTGACAAAAGACCAACACCAACACCTACACGCTTGGCTACAACACACACCACACACACGCAACCTGGCCACTGAGGTAGTGGCCCTACTACGGAGACAGGACGCACAGAGCAGCCACCACCCCATGAGAGGGGCACAAGACAAAGCCCTTAACACCCTACACGCCACACGCAGCTTTCCAAGTACCGTCCAAAGATGGGCTGATCCACTCACAGTTAGACCAGAAACCACCACCTATTGGAGCCCTGACATCAACGACACGGCCTTTGGGGCACACCACAACTGCCTACTGGTACGCCACACTGGCTTATCCACATGGAATGTACCGGCAGACGATGTAGTGGCACTGAAATGCGTCAACCATGCTATACACTCAGCTACACAGGAGGAGGCCATGGCAACCATCATGCTGATCCCTGGGAAAAAGGGCATCTCCTACCCTAAACACATTGACACCCTGCGGCGCTACCCTGAATACTGTCAGCACCTGGCTAGCATACCCCCCACCAAGACCAGATGCTCCAAGCCAGGCAAGCACGCCAACCTCCACATCTACGTCATCTGGAATGCATCGGGACAACAGCTTGTCACCAAAGGCAATCCCCAAGGATGGCTGGCTAGCACTGCCACTGCCCTCCACCCACAACGGGACACACACCCAATCCGCAACAGACCGACGAATCAAAGCCAGCCAGCCACACCCCCTAGCGGCCACAAACAACACATGCGCCTGCCGTTGGACAAGGACCTCCCCACCTCGGGGCACCAGCGCGGCCACCAACAACTCACGCACCATTCCACGACGCAGCCACGGATGGCCATCACCGAATGGGCCACGCTCGCGTACACGGACGGCAGCTGCATTAAGACCTCGGGGGCAGCACCAGCGAGCGTCGGGGCGGGGGTTTATATCCCGGAGACCAACGTCCTCATCACCGTCGCCCTGGACGACCCAGAAAGCAACACCATCAACAAGGCGGAACTCACGGCGATACACGTGGCACTCACAGCGGGGGCCAAACGCATCGCCACCGACAGCCTCTGCTCTATCTACCAGATCCGCCGAGCCCTCGCTAACCCGATGTCGCTCATCACACACAGACACAACGACATCCTGACCGCTATCGCTACCCTCATCATCGATAGCCCCGTCACGATCCACTTCTACAAAGTCCGGGCACACTCGGGAATCATCGGCAACGAAGGCGCCGATGCCCTCGCCAAGCACGCGGCGTTACACCCAGAGCTGGCCAACACCCCGGCCTACCACCCGACCACACGGACAGAGACCAACACCTGGCTCAACAACGAAGCCGACGGCAACACCCCCGCCCCACTGCCGGATTGCCGCCACAGCGTGAGAGCACACATGCACCGCAGGCACAGCCTCGGTCTCGCCAATCAAGACAGTATCTACTACCAGATGTCCCAGGAGATCACCAAAGCCGCGGCGAAAGGAGCCGGCGAAAGGGTGATGACCGACACGAACATCTCCATACCCGCGCAACGAACTGCCCTTCTCTACCGTACCGGCGGGCTCTATAACCAAAAGCTGGCCATGCGTTGGAAACGGGCGACCGACGACCGGTGCCCACTCTGCGGGGAAGCCGATAGTGCCACTCACCTCCTCTCGGGCTGCAGCGAGACACTACCGATGGTGCAAGAAAGGCATAACGGGGCTGGCCGCCTCATCGCTAAAGCCATAAGCAAGGGTACCCTAGGCGGGTACATCAGCTTTGCGGACACCGGCAGCTGGGAGAAGGGCGCAAAAGAAGACCTCGACCTCCCTAACGAAACACTACACACACCACTACGAGCACTCGGACTACAGATAGCAGCAACCAAAAACACCACCAGACCAGACATTCTCATGGTGATGCCAACAAAGAAGACGGGCACACGTGGTAAAGCCATTAAACGGGTCATTATTATAGAAATCAAATACTGCTCGGACTCAAGGTGGACGGATCAATTAGACAAGGCACTCAATCAACACACCAATCTAGCTCAAACCATACGCAAGGAAGGCCACATGGTGGAGATTAGACCCATCCTCCTGGGCATAGGTGGCATAACGTATGAAGCACACACACAGCAACACCTCCTGGACTTGGGGGTCTCACAAGATAAAACTACCAAACTGTTACACAAGTTAACAAGACACGCGGTGGAGACAGCCCACTCCATTGCAAAGACAAGCTACAGACTCAGGGCTACTAAGAGGGAGGGAGGGTAGGGGGGTCTCTTCCTTGGCTCGATTGGTGGGAGCAGGCCGCGCCCCAGGCGGTAGCTCCTCCCTTAATGCACGCCGGTGAACACCGGAGTAGTCTTCTTCTTCTTCTTCATACACCTGGAGACCGGAATTGCGGTGCGGCCAGCTCATACCACCTACCCTATGATCTGTGAAGTTGCACAAGCTAATGCAAGAGCACACACGGCAACCCTTCAGCACCCACTACCCTAGTCCTGTAGACCTGTACCTCCTACATGACCTTGGGTACAAGCCATATATCTGCCTCCTACATGACCTCTTCTCCTTCCTTCCCCCTTCACGATGCATCAGGGGCTGGGCACTCGGGAGCACATGAAGTACACCATCTCCCAGCTCTGCTACCCCACCCTATGTGAACCCCTCATGTGAGCTGACTCGCCTTGAGGCGCATGAGGCATGCAGGTCGGTGGTGGCCAGTGCAGTCAATGTGTTGATGCCAGATGTGCACATGCTCTGCAATATGATGAACATGTTACACTGAATCTGTAGCTGAGTGAGATTACCCACATCACTCCTAGAACTTCATCCCTGATAGATGGTGTAACATGTTTTGTTTTTGGGGGTTTTATTTTTAGGGTCTCGCGAATCGAAAGAGATAGTACGGTATTCAAAAATGGCAGTGTATTTTTCGCATTATACGGACCGTTTATACGGTGGTCTTTGGCGGCACGGAGCGATGCCGTTTCCCAAGGAGCTACATACAGCTATACATGTTATCACCATCTATACATGTTATCACCATCTATACATGTTATCACATGTTATCACCCAAGGAGCTACATACAGCTATACATGTTATCACCATCTTCAGCAAGATGGCGGGTCTCCGAGATACCAGTGCCGAAGCTGCAATTTGGAGTTCGCCGCATCTGGCGTCACGCGCCTATGCCAGCATACCACTAGCAGCGGAAGAGATGTTGTTGTGGATGAGCCAGCTCTCAATAGGATGATGGCTGGCGATGCGATGTTGTTGCAAGTGGAGGAAGCGGCTTGGAAGTAGGCTGTGTCCGCTACTATTAGTTCTGAACCAAAATGTTGATAGTAGCTCATACACGAGCTAGTAATAGCTACATGTTACGTGGGTATGTAATGCATCGGATGTGCACCACTAACATCTCGCAAGATCTCGCACATCTCGAAGATTTACTGTGACCGCTGCGTGACCGCAAACTTTTACTAGAAAAGTGCAGGGGCCGTCGACAGAGCTGGGCGACGCAGCCTCTTTGATGCTACCCGCTTATCTTGTAATCGTACTAGCCTGGAACTAACCCGTAATCTAAAGGGATAGTGTATAATGCCTCGACCCGCGCTGTATACGTAGTAGATAATGGGGTCGCGGGCCGTTTTAGGTGGTTGTAAAACGCGAGGCCGAGGCACTGGCGCGTAACAGCTCGAGACCGAAGCCAGCAGCCGCGGAGCGTAGCGACGCGGCTGCTGGCTGAGGTCGAGAGCTGTTACGCGCCAGTGCCGAGGCCGAGTGTTTGCAGCCGCCTAAAACGGCCCTGGCGACCCCATTATCTAGTGTAATGGTGTTTTACAGCGTCGAAGCTTCATTTGGCGCGGCGGAGCCGCGTCTTCGGGATGTCACACATTTCGTATGATTTTTGGAGTTTGGTATTGCGAACTGGTATTGTGCCCGACCAGCAGGCCACAAGATTGGAAGAACCATTGTACATCGGCGTTGTGCCTTGGGACAGGACCAGCAGCCTCTCAGCGGGATTACCTTCGATGGTCACAAATTCGATGTTCGCTTCGCAGCTGGTCGCTAAAGGTGCGTGGGAGCATCACTGCAACCCGCCAGCTTCATTTCGCAGCCTTCCAGCAGGATGCACTTGGCTCGGAGGTGTTCCGTTCGATTACCTCCTTTCGATTGTCGTAAAGGTGAAGTATTAGTAACTCTGTCGCTGTCTACTCTATGTCCTCTATGTCCTCTATGTCCTCTATGTCTATGTGTTCTGATCATTTTCTGATTCCTTGTCGTAGGTTCTGTCTTTGCCCGCCAAGAGGTGCGCCAAGAGGCTGTTTGTAATGCGCTAACAAATGCGGTAGGTAGCCTGATTGATTCCTTGTATCGTGTCGCTGTATTGCTTCCTTTTGCACTTGCTTCTCGTTGTGCGGGTTGTCTTGCGATGAGTTGCTGCTGCATGCTCGCTTCGATCGGGGCTCCCGAGCTGGCTGCAGTCCTACCGCAATGCTTCTGACATCTGCAAGGCGCTGGTTGTCCTGCAATTAAGGGCAGCCATCCTAGATACTGTTGTGATTGGTGTAGGGGCAAGTGGAGTCAATCTATCTGATGATTGTGGATGTGGGATGAGAGGATGTGGCTTATGGCCTGGGCTAGATTGGGGGGCTTTGATGAGCTGCAAGCAAGAAGTGCCCTGCTACAGCCACTTAGGGACTTACTAAGGGACAGTATGGTAACCCACAATAGGCTCGCCATTTGTAGAATAGGGTTGCTACTGCCCCCAATGCCTCTTTCCCTCACCCTTAGTGTTGCACCCTTGCCACACCTTGTCCTGCCTTATACCGCCTCCCCTTGCCGTGCAATCCAGGACCTACAATTAATGGCGCCATTGCTGAGACCTTGGTGGGTTATGAGGGAAGGGATGGAGTTGATGACATTGTGCAAACGGCAGGGCAGGCCGCCATTTGACACAACCTCCACACCATCGTGATGCCGTTTCCACACCACCATGATGTCAGCATAGTCTAAGGGGTCGGTGTTGCTTGAGTTGCTTAACCACCTATCACTTGGTACCCGTCTTGTTTGCCCTGCACTTGCTGTTGCCTGCGGTGTTGTCCTTGTGGTTATTGAATGAGCAGGGGCCCCTCTGGATGCTGCTGCTGGAGAGGCACTGGAGAGCGTGGGCGTAGCAGTATCATAGTAGTGATAAGTTTAGCCGAATAGTGGAAACGGTTGCATGTGAGCTCTATTAATAGGTGCACTTTTTTATAATAGAGATGCACTTTTTGTTAATAGCAGTGCGCTTAGCCTGTTAACTGCGTTTTACACGTTTGTAAAACGGGGGGTTTTAACAGTTACAAAGCAGTAAAACTCCATTACGTTCAAATAACAACCTCGGCCTCGTCGCAAGCCGCTTAAACGACTTGGCTACGCCTCGTCGTTTCCTGCAACTTTCGACGAGGTCTCGGTCGTTATTACGTCCGCCCTACATCGAAGATGCGCCAAAACAAACGCTGCCAAAACTCACGGCTCTATTGCAAATGGGTGAGCGAAGTGGCTGATGACGACGGTTTACGCGGCAGATACATCGCTTCACTACTTGAATTACCAGGCAGTTGATGATAATTCATATTTTTTAGGGCCCTTTCGAAAGGGCCTTGATGAATACGAAGTATTGGCCATCAACTGCCCAACAAACCTCGAAAATGGCTTCCTTTCTCGCTCTCCAGCAACGCGAAGGGCAAATGAGTTGCTGTGCGATAGCGATGCGCGCTCACAAGCCCCTCACCCCCAGCCAGTGAGTCGGGCGGCCAAAAAGTTGAGCAGTTAGGGCAATACATACAAATTATTTTGACCGCGAGTAGGGCCGCGACCTCTCAAAGTACCGTCACGACGATTGCACGGGACGGTGTATATGGTTAACACGGTATACGAAAAACTATGGTCCAGCCGTTCTTGGTAACATTGCAACAGAACCAGCCCTGAGCCAGCACTGGTACATGCGGTTCAGCACAGGCGAGTTGGCCAAGAAGGGGGTTACATTTGAGAGGACGGTAGAGACAGACGGTGGCAGCAAGTGTGCGCGCTACACACGCCCTCTCCCCAACCCTCCTCCCCCACTCGCAGTGGCAGGCCCCTCTAGCAGCAACATCCGCCCAGAGGCAGCCGCAGGATCAGCAGCAGAGGCTCCTGTGGTGGGACTCCCCCACACCGGCAAGGCCCTAGCTGAGAAGCGTCTGAGAAGCTCAAGCACACAGATTGAGGTGGGCATTCTCCCTAGCGTCACCCGAGGCAGTCGATGCAGCTTCCGGGGTGTGGGACAAGAAGTCATGCTAGCCAGTAGCAGACCAGCTGGCCTGATGGAAGCTTGTCAGGGGGAAGGTGGGGCAGGCCAGTTGCCTGAACAACGCCGGCTGCAACACCCAGCGGTGGCTAGCAACAATCCAGCCGCACCTTAGCACCTGGCAGCAACCAGCTCAGCCGGCACCTCCTTGAACCACATCACCGTCACCCTGGCCATCTGGGATGCAGTGTAGGAGGTGTGCCTGGACCCCAAGTGGGCAAGGCAGCGGCTCAGGCTGTACATGGCCAAGCTGTACAGGGCCAACCAACTCAGACTGTACGGGACTGAAGCGATACTTCAAGAGGGTGAGGATGGGTGGGTGGGTAGGTTATGTATTGGGAGGTGGTGGGTGCCCATAAAGGACAAAAGTAGTTGACTGTACCACGCCTTACCTGGTGCCACCAAGATGGCTAAGGTGTTCATGAAGCGCCACACGCGAGTCAAGCAGCTGGTGGACTATACTAGCGCAGCAGGCATTGCCACCCAGGGAAGCTGGGGTGCTGATGCGGTGTTGCTAGCCTGCTGCAAGGTGGTGTGCAGGCCCTGGGGCACAACCCAGCGTCTAGGCAGGGTGGTGCTCGTGGATGACTTGCGCACTGGGGCAGCTGCAGGTACCAGGCCTGCAGACTGGAAGCCCCCAGCTGGCCCTACCCTACCCTACCCTGCCCTGCCCTGCCCTGCCCTGCCCTGCCCTGCCCTGCCCTGCCCTGCCCTGCCCTGCCCTGCCCTGCCCTGCCCTGCCCTGCCCTGCCCTGCCCTGCCCTGCCCTGCCCTGCCCTGCCCTGCCCTGCCCTGCCCTGCCCTGCCCTGCCCTGCCCTGCCCTGCCCTGCCCTGCCCTGCCCTGCCCTGCCCTGCCCTGCCCTGCCCTGCCCTGCCTGCACATGCTCTGCGATGTGATGGACATGTTACAGTTCAATTGTAGACAGGGAGGTTAATATGATGAACATCTGAGACACCTGTCATGAGGGCGAGGAGGCATATGGCACGGGTAATGGTGGTGGTGGTGCTGATGACAGTGACACACAGATGCAACTGCCCTGTCTGCATGGAAGCTACTGGCAGCAGGACCAGCTTGCCTCACCTGGAGCCATGTAGGCCGCCGTACCGACCTGCATGCAAGCATGCATGGAAACACAGTATTTCCATTATCACCTCCAGTGCCACTGCCATGGCCCACATGACTGCATGGTCTCGGCTCACCCATGCAACCATCCCTGCCATGCACAGACTGTTGAGACCTCGGCAACACTGCTCCTGACCAGTGGCGTCACAGCAGCAGCCCCACTTCATCCCAGCCCTCCCATGTAGCGTGTGTACTACACCCTCAGTACAGGGGTGGCGGCAGTGGCCCAGTACCTTGGACTTTGGTGCTGACATAAAGTGGGCCTTGGAGTAGCCAAAGTCACAGATCTTGAGCAGAGGCAGGGGCAAGCCCTGTGGCCAAACAGGGCAGATCATACAGACAGCAAAGCCTGAGCTTGATATGTGTAGATAGTGCCTGCACTGTGCATTTCGCAGTGCTATGTGGCATCCCCCATCAGCTTTGTCTGGCTGAGCACAGTGTCTCCAACATCCCAGCCACCCAAGCAGCGGGGTAAGGCTCTGTCACCTTCCTGACCTACCCAAGCCCCCTGCTTGCTGGCCCAGCAATATAGCCTTGCAAAAAAGCAGCTCTGACTGAAGCACTCCCAGCCCAGCTCCCTGGAAATCCCAGCCTTGCGCGCACCGGCACCATTTGCAGCAGCGTGTTCTCCAGCTTGATGTCCCGGTTCACCACCCCCTTGCGGTGGCAGTAGTCCAGCCCTATGACCAGCTGCTGCAAGAACCAGCGAGCAGTTTCCTCTTTCAGCGGCCCTGCTTGCTGCACGTAGTTGAAAAGGTTGCCACCTGGCACCAGGCAGGCAGGCGGCCAGGCAGGCAGGTGTATGGGCAGGTAGACTGGCAGGGTGTGGCCAGGTAGGCTGGCAGGGTGTGGGCAGCCAAGCCGGTGTGCTGTCCTCCATGCCTGACCGGCAGCGACTCCACAGCCATGGACACCATGGCGTTGAGTGCTATTCCAACGTCAGCACACACACTGTAGGATTCGACGCAGCCGCTGCATAGCCCTGGGTGGCACAGCTGTGAGCATGCAGCTGCCTGACAGGGCAGGGAGAAAGAGTGGCCTGCCATTTGTAGGTGTAGCCCCTCCTGCTTTGCTCACAGTACCCTGTGCCTACTTCAGTGTCTCTGTGTGCCTATCTAGGCTAGGCATCACTGCCCACGACAGCCACACTGGATCACTGCCAAGCAACCAGCCTGCTCATGCACTCAACACCCTGCTGATCCACACTGATGTGGCCTGCTGATCCACTGTGCTATGTGTCATAAGCAGGTGTGCTCGACAGTTTTCCTTCCACACAAAGCCCAGCATATGCAATGGAACGGCTGCAACAAGCATGGCGCCAGAGCTGCTACTGCACACCTGTTGCGTACTCCATGGCTATGCAGATGTACTCCTTGGTGACAAACACCTCTTTAAACTGTGAGCCACAACACAGCAGCAAACATACATGAGCAGCTGCAACACGTGGGTAGGTGGAATACTGTGGACAGAAAAGCTCTTGGCAAATGCACAACTGCTCACCAGAAACTAAGCTTCTCTCTCCCCCACCCAGCCCAGCTCACCTCCACAACATGGGGATGCCGAAGAGACCGATGGTTCAATATCTCTGTCTGCACATATTTGGTTACCCTGTCACCCCTCTCCATGAACTTGATTGCCACCTGCTCGCCTGTTGCCTTGTTGCGGGCCGACTGTAGGCCCATGGCATCCAATGCACAAACGTTACGCCAGCTTGACTGCTACACAGGTCCCGTGCCTGGGGAGTAGCGCGGCCGCACCTGCACGAAGCCGAAGGAGCCCGAGGACAAGTATTGGATCTTCTCGTACCTCTCGTGCCCAGCGAGTGGATCTTTGGCCGGGGGGGTGACGGGCATCCACGCTCCAGCTCACTCAATGCCACCGAGGTTCGCGCGCGTGAGCCGAGCAGAGATAAGAAGTTGCAGCTAATGTGCGACGAGTTTTGCAAAGCAAACACCCATTGGCAGGTAATTACGCGTCAGGTTCATCTCCATGTCCGACCAAGTCATGCGAGGCGGTTGCGCCTTTCAAGCCACCTTCTCACCAGCCCTATCTTAGCATGCACTCTTCTGAAAGGTTAGTGTTCTGTGTGCGCTCCTGGCACCATCGCAAAGCATTGCTTATGGCGACATGGCACGGCCTTCTGCCCCATCTGTAAGCATGCACTGGTGTCTGATTCTCAGCTGGCCCTGATGTGCCAGACAAGCGAAGGCTGGGTCAAAGCAAGAAATTGGGGGTCACCCCCCACACAAATCTTGAAAGAAACCCGTAGTGGGCGCATCCGGCATGTACAATGGCGCATCGCGCTCATGACGCTATAACCACGTCGAATGCTGCGATCACATACAAAATGTGTCCTGGCTGTCATGTCTTTGTGTCTCATCGCTGCGGGTGCAGCCAATGAGGAGGTGCACCCCAAGCTGAGCGAGGAGCGCGTGGTGTTTCAGCTGGACGCTGGCGACATCGTGGGTGGCTGTTCACCCTGAAGTGCATGGACTTCCTGGGTTGTACTAGCTGAGGCCAAGAGCCATGTTTTGATTCCCTTACTGTCATAACGTTGCGCTCGAGCATTTGAGGCCATCAAGCCTCCTGCCAGCCTTACTGTCATAACCTTGCGCTCAGCCATTTGAGGCCTTCAAGCCGCCTGCCAGCAGAAAACAGCATGCATTGATACCGGAAGATCAAGCACAGGCTGCCACTTCATGACTGGTGATAGCTGACTGCTAGCGGGCCCTCCCGCTCCAGCTCTGCTGCTCTGGTGTGTGTCCACCTCCCACCACTAGCTCGTACCTCCTGCTCTCACACCCCTCCTTTCAGCGGGGATGATGACTGTAACCACCACTTGCAAAACAGGGCCTTGGCGAGCACATGCACCCACTCCTGGCCTGGCCTGCCTGGCTGCGGCATGGCTGAACGGCCTACCTAGTGGCACAGCCCAGTGGGGCGTGGCCCTGGACTGACTACACAGCACAGGATATTGAGCACCGTGGGCACATTGGAAGCATCACACTTGGTGGGCCTCCCCCCCCTTTCTCTGGGCCTTCCACTCTGCCTGGGCTTGGCCTCGAGCTGGCTCCTAGCTGCCCTCAACACTAGCTGCCCTCAACACTAGCCGCCCTCAACACTAGCTGCCCTCAACACTAGCTGCCCTCAACACTAGCTGCCCTCAACGCCAACACTAGCTGCCCTCAACACAGCTGCCCTCAACACCAGCTGCCCTCAACACCAGCTGCCCTCAACACCAGCTGCCCTCAACACCAGCTGCCCTCAACACTAGCTGCCCTCAACACTAGCTGCCCTCAACACTAGCTGCCCTCAACACCGTGGCATTTGGCATAGTTGCCGCCATGATCACATGATCATTGGCTGTTGAAGGGGCAAACATGAGGTTAAGCAGGGGCGAAAGACATCTGGCCGTTTGATGTTTGGATGTCCTGTAGGGGTAGGGGTGTGATGTTCCTGGCTGCTGGCTGGCCTTGCCACACCTCATGAGACGTGATCGGCAAAACTGTTGCTGCATATGTCACGGCTGAAAACATATTAGTGTGTATGGCTGTGTATGGCTGTATGTGAAGTCAACTGTGCACATTAGTGGAAGCCAGGTCAATGTCATGGGCTGGGCCTTGTATGTGTCAGTGTCTTGCATCATAGCATTGCTCTAGCTTCAGAAGCAGACCCGCTGGTAGCATGGGAATGGTGGGCTGGTAGTTCGTGCGGGTCGCGTGTGCTGCGAGCTGCACTTGAGCTGCAGGGGCGGTGCCAGCCACACATGAGCCACACACCAGAAAGGCATGCTCACGCCATTATTACGACCTTTCTTCATTGTTGCAATCTAGTATCTGCATACCGCCATCCAGTACTTTATCATATTGCCATCCAGTATGAGCATTGCCATCATCCAATCATCCAGCCACCTAATCCCTCTTACAAATGGGGGAAACCCACATTCAGCATTGCAGCAATCAGCACCAGCACCGCCATTGCCATGAGCATTGCCAGTGCTGGAGGGTCCAGCTCAACATGGCTGCAGCTGGCACTCCCCCAACAGACCCTCAGCAAACCGAGTGTGTGCTGGTGGGCCTGCAGGAGTTTGCCTTCCTGCCTGAGGTCGCCCCCGTCACTGCAGCCCACATCTTCAGGCTGGTGCAGCTGGGGCTGTACACCACCAACCAGGTGGGCAGGGCCAGGCTCATTATAGCACTGGGGCGGGGGGCACATGCAGGAGCAGCCGCCATGTGTGGGGGTACGGCAGCAATACTGGTTCCAGGTCAGGGTGCAGGTCAGGGTGCAGGTCAGGGTGCAGGGCAGGGTGCAGGTCAGGGTGCAGGTCAGGGTGCAGGTCAGGGTGCAGGGCAGGGTGCAGGTCAGGGTGCAGGGCAGGGTGCAGGTCAGGGTGCAGGGCAGGGTGCAGGTCAGGGGGTGCAGGTCAGGGTGCAGGCGGTCAGGGTGCAGGTCAGGGTGCAGGTCAGGCGGGTGCAGGTCAGGGTGCAGGTCAGGTCAGGGTGCAGGTCAGGGTGCGGGTCAGGGTGCAGGTCAGGGTGCAGGTCAGGGGTGCAGGTCAGGGTGCAGGTCAGGGTGCAGGGCAGGGTGCAGGTCAGGGTGCAGGTCAGGGTGCAGGTCAGGTCAGGGTGCAGGTCAGGGTGCAGGTCAGGTCAGGGTGCAGGTCAGGGTGCAGGTCAGGGTAGCAGTGCTGGGGTGTGTGTCAGGCCTGATGACAACCTGGGGCATGTGAGGGGCCACTCACGGTGTGCTCCTCTTGCAGCTGGGGCAGTTTGCTTCAACAGTGAAGCCGCATGCGCACAGTCACACTATGCAGTATGCAGCCTGGCCCCCTGGTTCATCAGCCCTCAGGTCAAGTTGGCAGGGATATGTCTCATTTGATGCTCGTTGCACACGCAGGAGGAACATCGCTAGGGACATGGAGGAAGCCAAGGCAGGGACAAGGCCCTGCCCCCAGATCAGGCTGGGGAGACAGGCAGGCTGGGGGCGAGCAGCTCAGCAGCGCGCGCCTCACCCCCTTCACGTTGCTGAACAACGCGGGTCAGTGCAGCCTTCCATTAGGCCCCCCACTGCTACCCCTGCTGCTTCTGCTGCCGCTGCCCCTGCTGTTGCCCCTGTTCTGCTGCTGCCCCTGCAGCTGCTGCTGCCCCTGCTGCTGCCCTTGCTGCTGGGTCAGTGCACCTCAACCTAGATCCCGCTGTGGCCACTGCCTGCAGCCCCAAGCAGAAACACCTCTGCCAAGGCAACTGGGTTGTTGTTGCGGCACACCAGCCTGCCCTCCTCGGCCCTATGGCACCCTGGCAAGCTGCCGCAGCCGCTCCCGCCTCCCCCTCTACCCCACATGGTCACCTCACCCGGGGCAGCTCCGCCTTCTATCCTTCCCCTACTACCACCCCCACACCACAGCGGCCACAGCAGCAGCAGCACCTGCGGGAACCTACCCAGTCGGCCACCACCTCAATGCAGCCGGGTACGCCCGTGACACCTCCCCACAACACCACGCCGTCCCCCCTGCCGCTGCTGGGGAGGCCGGCAGAGGTCAAGGGGCCTGGCAGGCTCCCTGGAACAAAGCGTGCATCATGTATATTTGTGACAAGTTACATCTGTGACATTTGCAGGCGAATTTAACAATCTGCCTCATGCTCTGCCACATATGAAAGAGGCTCTGTCAGAAGGCTACGACTAGCGTACGATACAAGAGAAAAGCGGCAGTGGCTAGATGCATGGGTCATGGCAATATGGTGCCGGTGCTGTTTTTCTTGGTGTAAGGCGTGTATTGCTCCATGAACACTGGTTATCAGGTGAGAAATACAATGCTAGATGAGGTAGGGGACAAAACAGCAGGCTGTTAATCTCAGCTAGGAGGTGGTGGAGGAGCTGGCATTGTGGCATGAAGTGGGGCTGAGGGCGGGCGTAGGGCAAGAGGAAGCACAACACTAACAGTGTGATGTGTGCCCTCCTTCAATGGGCCAGCAGGAACAACGAGTGGTGATGCAGCCAGAGATGACACCTCTTCGCAAACTCGACAAACAACGAGGGCATCATACGGGTTGATGGTAACCATCATGGCTGCAGTTGCCCGTCC
>JASKMD010000009.1:4422284-4559623 GCA_030144725.1 Haematococcus lacustris
TGGTGTGGTGTGGTGTGGTGTGGTGTGGTGTGGTGTGGTGTGGTGTGGTGTGGTGTGGTGTGGTGTGGTGTGGTGTGGTGTGGTGTGGTGTGGTGTGGTGTGGTGTGGTGTGGTGTGGTGTGGTGTGGTGTGGTGTGGTGTGGTGTGGTGTGGTGTGGTGTGGTGTGGTGTGGTGTGGTGTGGTGTGGTGTGGTGTGGTGTGGTGTGGTGTGGTGTGGTGTGGTGTGGTGTGGTGTGGTGTGGTGTGGTGTGGTGTGGTGTGGTGTGGTGTGGTGTGGTGTGGTGTGGTGTGGTGTGGTGTGGTGTGGTGTGGTGTGGTGTGGTGTGGTGTGGTGTGGCGTTGTGTTCTTGTGTTGTCACCATGGTGTGGTGTGGTGTTGTTGTTGTTGTTGTCGTTGGTGTTGTTGTTGGTGATGTCATTGTTGGTGTTGTATGGTGTTGTCACCTTGTCACCTTATGCGGAGGTGTTGCAAATCGTTGATGCATCAATGCATATGCTTAGCATGCCCATAGGGAGGTGTCTCGGGGTGATGGTGCACTAAGACATGTGTATATGAGTAGTGTAGTGAGGTGTTGCGGGGTGTTTGGGTGTCAATACATGTGTTTTGCGGGGATGTTGCGGGGTGTTTGGTCGTCAATACATGTGTTTTGCGGGGGTGTTGCGGGGTGTTTGGGTGTCAATACATGTGTTTTGCGGGGGTGTTGCGAGGTGTTTGGGTGTCAATACATGTGTTTTGCGGGGGTGTTGCGAGGTGTTTGAGCGTCAACACATGTGTTTTGCGGGGTTGTAGCGAGGTGTTGCGGGGTGTTTGAGCGTCAATGCATGTGTTTTGCGGGGTTGTAGCGAGGTGTTGCGGGGTGTTTGGACAAGGAGATATGTAACAAGCGTCCGGACAGATACTCAAACAAGCGTCTGTACAGATAGCAAAACAAGCGTCTGTACAGATAGCAAAGCAAGCATCTGTACAGATAGCAAAGAGGCATCTGTACAGATAGCTCAGACGCATCTGTACAGATAGCTCAGAGGCATCTGTACAGATAGCTTAAAATTGCATCTGTACAGATAGCTAAGGAGGAATCTGTACAGATGCTATTGACTATCTGTACAGATAACTTTGCATACATCTGTACAGATAGCTGCCTAGCGTATCTGTACAGATTGCATGGGACAGAAAGCCGCGGCCAAAATACGTCGCAACGGATGCACGGAGTTACGTAAGACTTGTACCGTTCGAACGGCCTTCTACTCCTCTTTCCAATGAGCTATGGTCGGTCCAATCGCGACCGGTCCTTGTTTATCGTGAGTGTATGTATGCTCTCCACCTAATACAGGGTGCAATGCAACTCTGCAAGGAGCAGGTCGTGAAAGGATGGTTGCAGGTTCAAGGCACAGTAGTGAGCTGCAACTTGAGTGCAAGTGAGTGCAATGTCCTCCCATAAGGCTGGGGTGGTGGCGGGGCTGTGGAGGTTCTCGCCTAATGCGGAATGTTGTGGTGCAACGATGCAGCTATAGCTGGTGTGCTACAGGTGCGCTGAACTCCCGTTTGCTGGGGTGGTGGCGGGGCTGTGGAGGGTCTCGCCGTGAGGCGGAAGGATGCTGCAGCCTCAGCTGATAACGCTGGTGCTAAGGCGCTGCTGCTGAAGACTCGCAATGCTGATGCACTTGCGGGCAGGCTAAGACTCTGCGGGTGACAGGTTGCAGGTGACAGGCCGAACCTGAGGAAGGGATTCTCCGCAATAGAAAAAGCGGCCTCCGAGAAAAAGCGGCCTCCGCGATGATGCGAGCAGGCTCATTCTGCACAGGGATGATCGGACCACGGAAACCAAATGTAACAGTTGTTTTGCTTCGCCAGTATGCATGCTGCGTCCTAGTTTGAAATGCTGCCAAAGCTGCCAGAACTGCAGGGACTCGCAGCTGCTGCTGTGGTTGCTGCTGTCCACATACTCGTCGTTTTCCGAATAGCGTAGAGTGGTAGTGTCTTACATGGTGTACAGTCCTCCAACTCCAACCACTCCTGACTCTTCCCCCCACGGGAACTAGCTAGAACAAAACAGAAGGTCAGTTTAAGAAGAAAAGAAACCACACCTTCTCATACCATTGTGCCACGTTGCCATATGTCACGTTAGTCATGTGCAACGTTGGCAAGAAAACATCCATGCATGCTCACGCAAAACGAGAATCATACCATTCATCCTAGCTATGAAACAGCTCTGTTGCAGGGAGGCACAGCGTGCAGGGAACCAGCCAGAGGCTCAGCCAAGGCCGTGGCAAGCCGGCAGGCAGCGTGCTGCGCAGCTTGGCCATGGGTCCCCACACGTGCGCCGCTACGGGTTGCTCAGCCCCTCTGCTAGCCTGGCCAGCTCGCTGGGGGCCTCTTGTGACAGCCCTGCAGCTGAGTCAGCAGGGGTCCGGGAGGGCAGGCCCAGGGTGGCTAAGCGACAACAGCCGGAGGAGGCAGGGCACGCTGGGGAAGAGGTCGAGCAGCTCGGTCCTCTGCCCCTGCGGCCCCCGCTGGCCATCTATTCGCGTGAGCCTCGGGTCCGCCTGCGCCGCCCGGGGGCCAAGTTGGCGTGCATTGAGGCCACCCCGGCCCTCCTCCTTTGCCAGGTCCGCCTCCCCTTCCCAGCCCACCCTCCCTCCTCTACACACGCGTAGCCCGCGCGGGGGCAAGCCAAGACTAGCCATGCAGCGCCCAGGTGTGGCCGCCAGGTTCTTGACAGTCACCCTCAACGTGCAGGGCCTTGCCCAACCGCACAAACTGCAGGCCCTGCTTGACTGGGCCGCTGACAGCCCGGCGCAAGTGGTGTTCCTCCAAGAGTGCCATAGGTTGGAGAGCGTGTGGCAGTGGGCAGAAGCCCACTCGGGGGCCAAGCCCGCCTGGCGGGGGCAGTGGTTTTACACTCCTGGCACCGGCAGCTCCCAAGGCTGCCTGGTTTTGGTCAAGCCCTCCACCATCCTCCAGGGGTGCACCCAGGTGCAGCTGCAGGCAGAGGGAGCCCAGGGGCGGGTGCGGCGGGTAGACGGGGAGCTCGCAGGCAGGCCGGTGTCCCTAGTGTGCGTGTACGCCCCGGCGCAGCAGGCAGAGCGGCCAGCATTCTACGCAGAGTGTCTCCCCGCTTGCACTCCTACAATTTAGTCCCTGCATTTCTCCCTGCGCTTTAGCCGACTTTGTCCGTTGGGGCTGAAATTCAGCCAGCTTGTAGCTAATGATGTAAGGAATCCATCCCAAAAAGAGTCAAGTCAAAAAAGGCAAAGACAGAGGCTAGGCGGCCCGTGGCGTTCACGCAGGGACGAATGCAGGGATTGAGGGGGGGGTGCAGGGACGAGTGCAGGGATGGAAGTGGGGGTGCAGGGACGAACGCAGGGATGACTTGGGGGTGCAGTGACAACTGCAGGGATGGAGGGGGGGGTGCAGGGACGAGTGCAGGGACGGAAGTAGGGGTGCAGGGACGGATGCAGGGACGAGTGCAGGGATGACGGGCGCAGGGACGAGTGCAGGGATCAGTGCAGGGACGAGTGCAGGGACGAGTGCAGGGACGACTACAGGGATGACGGGCGCAGGGACGGATGCAGGGACGGATGTAGGGAAGAGTGCAGGGACGAGTGCAGGGATGACGGGCGCAGGGACGAGTACAGGGATGAGCGCAGGGACAGATGCAGGGACGAGTGCAGGGACGAGTGTAGGGACGAGTGCAGGGACGAGTGCAGGGACGAGCGCAGGGACGAGTGCAGGGATGACGGGCGCAGGGACGAGTGCAGGGATGAGCGCAGGGCTTAGTGCAGGGACGAGTGCAGGGATGACGGGCGCAGGGACGAGTGCAGGGATGAGCGCAGGGACAGATGCAGGGACGAGTGTAGGGACGAGTGCAGGGACGAGTGCAGGGACGAGTGCAGGGATGACGGGCGCAGGGACGAGTGCAGGGATCAGTGCAGGGACGAGTGCAGGGACGAGTGCAGGGACGACTACAGGGATGACGGGCGCAGGGACGGATGCAGGGACGGATGCAGGGAAGAGTGCAGGGACGAGTGCAGGGATGACGGGCGCAGGGACGAGTACAGGGATGAGCGCAGGGACAGATGCAGGGACGAGTGTAGGGACGAGTGCAGGGACGAGTGTAGGGACGAGTGCAGGGACGAGTGCAGGGACGAGCGCAGGGACGAGTGCAGGGATGACGGGCGCAGGGACGAGTGCAGGGATGAGCGCAGGGCTAAGTGCAGGGACGAGTGCAGGGATGACGGGCGCAGGGACGAGTGCAGGGATGAGCGCAGGGACAGATGCAGGGACGAGTGCAGGTACGAGTGCAGGGACGAGTGCAGGGACGGATGCAGGGACGAGTGCAGGGATGACGGGCGCAGGGACGAGTGCAGGGACCTTCCATGCGTATCCCTAACACTTGCATACTCTGTGTAACCCAACCATTTCAATCATGGTTATGAAGTCTCACATGTAGTCCATGTCAATCATGTCGACCTCTCTTACTGCTCCCACCCCTGCTACCACCACGGGCTGGCTTTCGCTTGGCCTTGTCACTGTGACGGTGCGCTTATGCGTATCCGTAAACCACACTTTGGCAGAGTGACTGAGGAGGTCAATGGTGGGCTGCTACCAGCTCACCATTCGGGTTCGACTCCCGAGGGTCCCGTTCTAAACCTGGGCTCAGTTGCTGTGCGAGAGTGTGGATAGTAGAGACTGCGTTGGACATTTCTAAGTGGACATGCCGCTCACACTGTAAGATTAAAGGCAGCGGCTACGCCGTTACAAATGGTTTCCGACCGACGTCGGTACAGCAACATGACAGACAATCCAGGCAATGGCGGGCCATCCGCCGTAGCCGAACCCCCCAACAATACCCCTTCAGAGCCCGGCGTTGATATGCTAGATAAGCTCCTGGAAGCAGCTCGGACTAATCCAGTGCTTCGGGCGAAGTTCAACGCCGTTGTGGAAACTTTCTCAGGTGGCTCTAAAGCCCCTGGTGACTCTCCTTCTGGCGATAACCCAGAGGATACCCCTGGTGGCGAGGTGGAAGAGGGCGAGATGGACGAGCAACGACCTCGCTACATCGGAGGAGACGAGGACTACATCCTCGAGCTGGAGGCGCAACAGCTGCAGATTCAGGCCGAGAATGAAGCTCTCCGCCAAGCGCTGTCTTCCATCACTGCTAAGGTGCCGTCTCGACCCCTTCCACCTCGCAGGGTAGATCCAGCAGGCAGGGCAGGTGCCCCTGCGTCGACTGGACAGCCTGGTGCAGGTGCTGCAGGACTAGATCGAGGCGCCCCTATGGGTCCTTCTCCTCTTACCCTGCCGTTTCCCTTGTCCTTGGGTTCCAGGTCTATACTTGGCCCAGATAAGTGGACTGATGCGTGCAGCAACACTCATCGCAGAGCCTTAGCGTTCTGCGACGATCTTGAGCGTCACTGTGAACGCTACCGCCTTGATGTTGCATCCACGCTGCCTGCTTTCTTGACTGGCGCTGCTCGCAACACTTGGTATCCATCCATCAAGGAGTCCTTTGCTGCCTTGTATGCTGATGTTCCTGACTGGCCTTACCTGCGTGCCGCCTTCTGCGAGTACACAGGAGACGACCTGCGTGACGACTGTAATGTCGCCCGTACTAAGCTGCTTGATGGTGCCATCAAGATGTCTGCAGGAATGCTCCTGGGCCAGTACATCACTCAATTCAGAAACAATCTGCTGTTTGCAGGAAATGACAGCATGTGTCAGCCTTTGCTGGCCATGGTGTTCACCAGGGGTCTCAGCTCTGCTTTACAGCCTGCTGTTCTCAAGGACCTGGCTGCATTTAAGAGCCCCACACTGTCACAGGCTATGGAGGCTGCTAAGCAGGCTCAGCGCAATGCTGTCATGCTGTCCACCACCACACCTACTAAGGGTGCTGGTACCTCTGGTGTTCATGCTGTGCAGGCGTCAAGTGCCCTGGGAGGGGAAGCCCACCCCGGCAGGCGTGGCTCTAAGCCCCCTGTTTCTGGTGGTGCTGGCAAGAGGCCCAGACATGATGAGCTGTGGTCCAAGAAACCCCTTTTGTTTGGGCAGTATTGCTTCAAGTGCAACCATCCCAGCCACCTGACCAACCACCCCTGCCCCTTCCGCCACTTCACGGCTGTTGAGGCCCAGCGCAGGTCTGGGTATCCTCACCCACCTGAGGGTGCCAAGAAGCCTGGCCAAGCCAAGTCCAAGCCTCCTTCTGAGTCTGGAGCTTCTGAGTCAGACCAGCACTCCTACAATTTAGTCCCTGCGTTTGTCCCTGCGTTCTACCGACCTTGTCCGATCGGGCTGAAAATTTGATAGATGGCAGTTTTCAGAAAACATAACATATTTTGCAAAAAAAATTTTGAAAAAATCCACAGCTGTTGCGCTGTGGCCCGCAACCTATCCGTGCACTCATCCCTGCACTCTAGCCACAGGGCCACAGCGCAGCCGCCTTTGATTTTTTTAAAACATTATTACTGAAAAATATGTTTTATTTTCTGCAAACTACCATCTATCAAAATTTCAGCCCGATCGGACAAGGTTAGTAGAACGCAGGGACAAACGCAGGGACTAAGTTGTAGGAGTGAGGAGCCAGAGACCCAGCCCCCACCTAAGGCTGCTAAGCCTAGGGATCAGGGCATGCGCCGTGGCGTCAGCCGGGCCCGTATTGCTACCAACCGCTAGGGTGTTGCCCAGCCAGCCAGCCAGGACTGTGCTGTGGATCAATCTGAACAACTGTTGCATGATGCTGCTGTTGTAGGAGCTGATGATGGTGTGAGTGTGCCCAAGGCCAACTCAACAACAGTTCCACTGCCTGCCTGCCCTGTAGAGCCCCTGCCTGCCCTGTCAGCAAGACTGTGTAGTCCTGCTTTGAATGATGTGCCATGTAAGACTGCTGCTCCCTTTGTGGCTCAGCCTCAACAGGCACATGTGCTGGGCATGGTGGGACGTGATGGCAAGGTGAGGTTCAGATTTGCTGGCACCCTAGACCGTCAGCATGCATGCTTCTGCCTTGCTGATGGTGGCGCTGATGATTCATTCATCAGTGATATATTTGTGTCTACACACAAATTGAGACTCTATGAGTATCCTGTGGCACTTCGTTATGAGGTTGCTAACAACCAATCAGTGTACTGTACACAGTATGTGAAAGTGCACTTGTCCATTCAACAGTTTAGCTGCTTCTGCACCTTGACTGTGATGCCAGAGCTGGTGCATGAATATGACATCCTGCTTGGTGCTGACTGGCTGACTGTGCAGGGGGCCTTGCTTGACTATGTTGACAAGTCCCTCACCCTGCGTACCCCTAAGGGCCAGCCTACCCTTCTACCTTCAGCGGTAAGCAAGAAGGGGTCAGTTAATTGTACAGTTGAGTCTCAACAAACTGTAAAACCTGTAAAAGAAGCCTTTAGTATTCCTTCTGGTTTCCTGATGCCTGGCACAGAGGTGGTCTCTACCCCCCTGTCTGCCAAAACGGCTGCTAAGTGGCTCAAAGAAGGAGGCACAGGTGTGGTTGCACTGGTCTCTTATGAGAACCTGCAAGACCCACCTGGTGTTCCCCCTGAGCAAGCTGCACAACTAAAGAGCCTCCTTATGGAGTTCTCTGATGTGTTTGAGCCTATTACTGGGTTGCCTCCTGCACGAGATGTAGGGCACTCTATACCCCTGCAGGATGGTGCTAAACCTCCTGCCAGGCCCAGTTATAGGATGAGCCAGCCAGAACAGGAAGAGGTTAAAAAACAGGTTACTGACATGTTATCCAAAGGGCTGATAGAGCCTAGCTCCTCCCCATTTGCAGCACCAGTTCTTTTTGTAAAAAAGAAGTCCGGTGAGCTGCGCATGTGCGTAGACTACCGTCAGCTAAACAAACTCACTATACGTGACCAATACCCTCTACCCAGAATTGATGATCTATTTGATAAATTATCGGGTATGACTGTGTTTTCCTCCCTGGATCTCCAGGCTGGCTATCACCAAATCAGAATACCTGATGAAGATATTCCTAAAACTGCTTTTAGGACGCCCATGGGACACTATCAATATAAAGTGTTATGCTTTGGTTTAACCAATGCTCCCGCTACATTTCAACGGGCAATGAACCAGGCCTTTGCCACGGTGATTGACCGGTGTGCTCTGGTATACCTTGATGACATTTTAATCATGTCCAAGTCTATCCAGGAGCACCTGTCACACCTTCGTAAAATATTCAGTTTGCTAAGACAACACCAATATTTAGCTAAATTGTCCAAATGCGAATTTATGAAAGAGTCTTTACCTTTCCTGGGGCACATCATCTCTAAAGATGGTGTAGCTGTGGACCCCAGCAAGGTGACTGCAATCAAAGACTGGCCTGTTCCTACGAACTTGACAGCTCTGCAGTCATTCCTTGGCATGGCTAATTATGTACGTAAATTTGTGCGTAATTTTAGTTCCATTGCTGTTCCACTTACTAATTTGACTGGCCCTGAAGGCAAAACATTTAACTGGGCACAATGGCCTAAACCCCAGCTGGATGCTTTCAATGCTCTAAAGCAGGCCATTATCAAGGTGCCTATGCTCCGCTTACCTGATATAACCAAGCCCTTTGAAGTCTACTGTGACGCCTCACTCTTAGGTGTTGGCGCAGTATTGACACAGGCTGGTTACCCCCTGGCATACTATTCACGTAAGCTGTCAAAAGCTGAAATGAATTATACCACTGGGGAACAGGAAACTTTGGCCATTATTGCTGCGTGTACACAGTGGCGGTGCTACCTTGAAGGTGTGCCATTTACCCTGTTTACTGATCACCGCCCTCTAGAGGCCCTACCTACGCAGTCTACACTGTCCCGTAGGCAGAGCCGCTGGTTGGAGTTCTTATCCCGATGTAGTTGGGTGTTACTAGCGTTTAAAGACTCATTTACGGCTCATTTAGGAGGCCATAACTTCAATTTACCCGGATCTAAACGGTTTCTGCCCGCATTTTAAAAGGCTGTAACATAGGCAACCGACAGCCAATTATGTCCTAACCGTCAATTATAGCCAACCGTCAATTATAGCCAACCGTCAATTATAGCCAACCGTCAATTATAGCTAACCGTCAATTATAAGCAACCGCCAATTATGCCCAAGCGCCAACTACACGCAAACGTCAATCATAACTTTCCATCAGTTCAAGCCCTCACGCATCATCCTGCCACCCTCACCATGACTATTATGGTGACATCCTGCGCTCCATGCGCTTCATGCGCTTCATCATGCGCTCAATAGAGGCTTGCTGCAGCTGATGCATTTGCTGCATTTGCATGCTCTGCATCATTGCAAAGCTACCTTGCATGCTCTGCATCTGAGCTTCCAAATGATGGCCAACATACCCCATAGACGGCTGGGCCACACTTTGCACAAAAAAAGGCTGAGGGCCACCTGGCATGCCAAAGACCTGAGGAGGATAGGGCACCATGAACACCGAAGATGAGCTGCCACTTGCGGCACAAGGCTGAGCCGCACTTGGCACAACCACAGACTGAGCACCAGCATGAGACAGGAGCGGAGATGCACCATGCACGATGCCTTGACCCGTAAACGACAGGCCACATGCGGGTGATGTGGGGAGAGCCATGGGAGGGCTGGGAGGGCTGGGAGGGCTGGGAGGTGGTGGGGGAGCAGGCACTGTTCCCACTGCCAGTGATGAGGGCGAGCCTAGAGCCAGAGGAGAAGGCAAAGCTGCAGGTGTGGAAGACACCTCTACACCACCCCCCACATGAGCTGCCACCACAGTAGAGGCACTGACATGGGTCGCGTTGCTGCTGTTGACAGCAACATCGGAAGGGGTGATGGCAGCCATCATGGCTGCAGTTGCCAGTCCGCGCTTGGCTGTGCCATGCACGGTGTACGACTTCATGCTGCCAGGATCAGCCCAGCCACCCATCGACTGACGGAAGGCATCAGGGAAATCAGCAACACCTGTCGCCCCTGTGCGCTTCATGGAATGAGATGTAAAGGACTCCTCCTCAGTATCAAACATGCTGGAGACACGGTCCTTCAAACTGTGCTCACCGACTTTTTGGTTGCAGTACCACTTGCCGCTGACCTCATAGGCAGGGTTAGGCTTGATGAACAAACCAGCAGCATCTGCTGGGAGCTTGCTGAGAAGAAGGTTCAGGGCCACGACCGGGCAGCTCTGAAAAAAACACAAAAACATAAATGGGTTGATACGCCACACACGCCTTGCCACAACATGACTGAGGAGGACATGCAAAGGCACAACCAACAAGAGCAATCACGCCTCACCTTGGCTTCGACAAGCTGGTTGCCCACGCGGATGGTGTTGGAGTTGGGCACCACCTCCTTGGACTCAGGCGGGTTGTTGGCACCACGCAGACCACCCTGATGGTTCTTGCACGCAAAAGGGTCCACCACAAACTTGAAGCCCGGAGAAGTGCCAGACACCACCACCTTGGTGAAGTGCCTGGGCTCCAAAGCATGGAGTTCCTTGCCGCGCATCTGTGAAAGCATGACAAGCATGATAAGAATGTGAACAAAATGAACGATGCAGGATAGTATGAGATGTAATAAAGGCTCATCACCACATCATGAAACCTGTCACATCCTGAACTATTGTACCAATCTAAACACACCTGAAGAACAGTACCAAGCTGGACAAGCACAAGGTTCTGCAACCCCGTCGGTGTCTCTGGATTCATCAAGGGTTGAGCTCGGTCCATCGCCTCAGGTGTTATAAGCGCAGCCCGCTTACGCTGCACACTGACCTACAACAACACACACAACATATGGTGAGCAAGAGTCATCAACACAATACAACACCCCATTACCAATGACATGCAAGCACATGCATGTACACAAGCATGAGAAACGAGATAAGCACTAGCATGAGCACATGCATCACTAACGTTGCAATAAGAAACACCTCACCTCTCCCATCTTGAAGGCCAGTTTGCTTGCCCCATCCGTCACCTTCCAGACATGCCGCCACAGATGATCTTGCTCGTTGCAAAAGGGGGGAGGCTTCCAGTCAGATGACACACCAGGTGTCTTGGCCAGCACCAGGTCAGAGTGATACAGCTTCAAACAATGCGCCAAACGCGTAAAGCGATGCTTGAAGGCTTGAGCTGAGAACTTCAGTCCCAGCCCATCCTCCCCTCTCTCCTTGGAGTTGCGCGCATCTGCACAATACAACATGCAACATTGCAACAATTACAATACTTATATCATACAACGAACCAACAAGTAGCATAATAATGCATCACAATAAACATGACATACACTAGAACACTTTGCCAAGCCTGATTACATAGCCAAGACAAGTGACTAATCTAACCACTCACGTGTGGAGAACAGGCTGAACATCACCACCAGGTTTTCCACAAATGGTGGAGAGCACCAGCTGTACATGCGAGCACACATCTCCTCATGTGAGTTGAGGGGACCAGCAACAAACGCTTTTACCACCTCCATGATGGCCGGGGGAACTGGCAGTTGGTCCATGAAGCACCCCTTTGCAGAGGCAGTTTGGAAAAAGGAAAAGAAGCTCTTGAGCTGAGATTGATCTTGTTTCATGGTCCTGGGATTGCGCTCTGAGGACTGATGGTTTTGATACACCAAGGCATCTTCCTTAAGCAAGGCAACGCCGCTTGGTCCTGCAGCCAGGCATTGGCAACAATCAAATGGCAACAATCAAAGGGCTAGTAGCAAACATGCAAATTGCAACGATGGCAATCAGCAACAAGCACGTACAACAAAGCTTACCAGCAACATCATGAACAATAGGCGGCTGCGGCTGCGGCAGCGGCTGCGGCTGCGGCTGCGGCTGGACATGCGACCCAGGCATCGACAGTGACGCTGGGGAAAGAGGCAACGGTAGCGAAGGCCCAAAGGTAAGCGAAGACACGGACGACTCCTCATGAAGAATAGGCGGCGGAAGAGGAGATGACGGCGGGAGAGTAGGATGCACATGACCTTGCTGCAGCTGATTAGGCCTCCACAAATGCGCAGGCTGGGTCACCTGCACCCCTACGAGCAGGTTGCGGGCGGCAAATGTTTTGGCAAAATGAAACCCAATGAAGTAGCGTAGTGAGCGGGATAAAACGCACCATCACGGAACATCCGAAGGTCGAAGACGCCAATGTCTGGATCGTTTCCACAATCGTTGCCATCATCGTCCTCCCAGCTGCCGAAGGAAGCCAACGACGCTTCGTCCATAACCAGAGCAATATGAACAGCCAACCCGCACACGAACAAAGAATTGCCTCAAATGTTACACTAAAGACAATGATAGGCTCGGCTCCGCCGAGCTCAGAATCGATTTATCGCCTCTGTAAATTGAAGTTATACAAGTTAACTGCAACGCCTCACCTTTTCCGGGTTTGTAAACGACCTCGGCCTCGCAGTTCCTCGTGAACGCTCTCGACCTCCGCCAGGGGCCTCCGGCCCCTGGCGTCGGTCTCGAGCGTTCACTCGGAACTGCTTCGGCCTCGGTCGTTTACAAACCCGGAAAAGGTTCGGTGTTGCAGTTATCCTCATCATAATAGGGGGGTGAGGGCAGTTTAAGGTACGCTTTTCGCTGTTTAAAATACGCTTTTCGCTGTTTAAGAACCGTTTGAAAATTTAAACATGCGTGTTTAAGAAACGTCGCACCAGCCAAAGCTCTCTAATCCTTACGCATGTTCGGCATGAACAAAGCACCCCGCAGCAGCTAAATCTGCGCTAACAGCTATTACGCTTGCAGCTGCAACAGTTGGGCTTGCATGCTGGAAACATGCCCTAACAACCCTGACAGCAGCCCCGGCACACACGCACACGCACTCGCACACATGCGCACGCGCACACACACGGAGCCTCGCCACACACGCGCACACACTCATACACATGCGCACGCGCACACACACGCCGTACACACACACCACGCACACGCTTGCTGCCAACTCGACACCACGCACGGAGCTGGGCACCACGCACACGCACACACACACAACCCGCCACGCACTCACACACGCACACGCAGCCCCCTCACACACGCACTCACACACATGCGCACGCGCACACACACACCGCACACACCAAGCACACACCAAGCACACACACACATGCACACACACACGCACACACACACACGCACACACCAAGCACACACACGCACGCACACGCACACGCACACACACGCACGCGCACGCACAAGCACACACACACGCACACCAAACATACAACTCTTACCGCCACATGAAGGCTAGAGGCAAAGCAAGAAAAGGCAAGCTAAGGCAAGCATGGCAACTATTCCTAGGCTATGCAAGCTAGCAGTCCCTAGGCTGTGCATATAGCTGACTCCGCTAAAACATCAGGAGGCACTGGAGCGCCGTCAACATAAACACTGTCCTGCGTTGCAAAGGGCACATCTCCGTGTCCTTCGTCTTCTTGTTCACCGTGCTTGTTTACTGAGCCTTGCACACAGCCGGGTCAGACCGTAACAGCGTGAACAATCCTGCGCACACGCACATGTAACGGCGAGCCTCGAGCGACACCGTTCCCCTTTGCCCGCGACACCTGGTGTACTGCCTATGGCGGGCGCAGGTGGGCGCATTACTTTTACCGAGTGAGTAGGGCAGGTTAAAGCCTAGCAGCTCTGCTGTGAGGACAACTGGTTCGATTCCAGGGGGCCCCGTTCTAAGCCCTAGCCCTCTCACGAGGTTTTCCTGTAAACTTCTCCATGGCAGTTTCCCTCGCAACACGCAAGACGGTCTCTCGGCTAACAACGTTCACTGCACGTTACAGAGTGGTTTCCGACCAGACTTGCGTCTGCGAGGGCATCATGCCTCCAGCCTTCGGCTGACTTCTGGCTTTCACGCTAGTGGAGCTTCGGCTTTGGAGAACGCTGACAGTGGAGGCGAACAACCAACGCTGCCCACCATTATCGGGGCCAGGTGGTCGTTCCTGTTTCTGCCTGACAAGCTGGTTGCCCTTTACGGATTTGTCCGTAGTTGCCACATTTCGCCCTCCGACGATGGCTACTCCCAAAGGCTACTCTCGCGAAATGAGGTTCCTGTGGCAGGTCCAGTGTTGCGCCTTGTTGCATTTCATTGCACTCTGGCAGGCTAAATCTGTAGCGCTTGTCGCACCTCCTCAAGTCCTTCTGGCCTGCATGCCCTTTTCAGCGGCTGCAGGTTGCGTCTAAGCTTCTGGCTCAGACCGAACAAAGGACAACACGTCGTAAACGTGAATCCAAGCAGATGGACAAGATAGCTACCTTGGTGCTATGCATGTTGTACACATCTGTGTTTGTTGTGCACAACTTCAATGTGCGTACAACTAGTCCTTTGCCAGCCCTGAATGTATCAGGTTTGCATATGCTTGGCCATTGCTGCCAGCCATGCTACAGCCGTGCTATTCTTAGTACATGCTGCTGACAGCCTCAAGCCCTTAGGCTTGCTGATGGCCTTGATGATGGCCTTGGTGATGGCTATGGTACATATCTGACCTTTGCCTTCTACTCACCATGCTAATGTGGCTGCCCCAAGTACAGGTGTTCTCACAGGTCGTCTATGATCTCTATGAAACCTTTATGGCAGCCTATGGCAACGCCTATTACCAATGGTGCAACCTCTATGGCAGCCTATGGCAACGCCTATCACCAATGGTGCAACCTTTATGGCAGCCTATGGCAACGTCTATGGCAGTTCTATACATGGACAGCCCTAATCATGGTGCGGCATGACACATAGTGTCATCTTCTGCCATAAGCATCTGCTTGCACCATGCATACTTGCTTATCAAGGCAATGTGTTACTCGACGTTGTCGTCTTGCTACTGAGGCACTCTGCTGGTCATGAAGCACAGTTCAAGGGAACCCTATTGTGAGCCATTGTGCCCTGATGGGTTGCATGACAGCCTTGTAGGCTCAGGTCCATGCGATGGTGGCCATGCCCCACCCTCCTGATCAGGTTACCCATGGTCCTTGTCACCCTGAACCTTGTGTCAACTTCGACCATTTCATGTGACCCATGTGTTGCGCTTTGGCGCACTCCTCGCATACAAGGATATCTTGTCATGCATGAGCTTGTTCTGATCATCAGGTCTACCATGCAAACGTTTGTCATACTTTGCCATTGGCACCATGCCACTTTGATGTTTAGCATGCACTTACAGCTGCTCTGATGACCTCAGATAGAGCTCTTGTGTTGTAAACAAGCTTGTAGGCTACGTCCTAAATCCATTTTATGTATGGTTGTGTGTCCAACCCTTATGGGTAAGACATCCAAACACATGTACACGCATCACTTGATCATGACATGCCTTCATGGTATGTGCATGCACATGGTGTCATGTTGTACACACTTGCTACTATAATTGTGGCTGACAACATAGTTGTGCACCGCTATGCCATTGAGCACACGAGGTTTTTGCAAACATGGCATCTTGTCATGAACTTTGCCTTTGGCCTGACAAGCGCATGTCATAGGAGCAAACACCATGCAGGCGCCAAGGTATACTATGCCTTTGGCTACTGGTAGACAATGCTTCCTTGTCTTGCAATGGTTTTGTGTCAGTACCATTGTCTTTGCCAGGTCATGAGGCAAGATGCAAACTGACGGTCATGCCCCAGTTTGTAAAGGGCTATGACGTGCTGCTGGGTGATGATTGGTTGTTTGCCAACCAAGCTACACTGTCATATGAGCATAAGACTTTGTCTTTAGCTCGCCCAGGTGAACCTTCCGTTCACTTACCATGCCACTCTGCAGTACCTCCTGCAGCAGTCCCTGCTATCAAGCAACTCATGGTTACTCCTCCACCTGCCTTTCTCATCAGTGCCATGAAGGCTACTGTACCAATGGCTACTGCCAAGGTGGCAGCAAGGTGGTTGAGAAAAGGCGGTCGTGCCGTTGTGGCTGATATCAGCCCTGATGGCTCTGCCACACCTGAACCTGAGGTAACCCCTCATGGTCTCTCTGATGCTATCAAAGCTCAGTTGGATTCTCTGCTGGCAGAATACAGTGATGTGTTCACACCTCTCACTGGCTTGCCATCAGATCGCCCAGTGGGTCATACTATACCCCTGGAGCCTGGTAACCGCCCTGCAGCCACTCCCATGTACAGGCTAAGCAAGCCTGAGCATGACGAGCTGAAGCAACAGATACAGGACCTCTTGGCTAAAGGTATGATTGAGCCAAGCTCTTCTCCTTATGCAGCTCCTGTACTGTTTGGTCAAAAGAAGTCAGGTGAATTGAGAATGTGTATAGACTATAGGCAGCTCAACAAGATCACATTGCGTGACCAGTATCCACTGCCTCGCATTGATGACTTGTTTGACAAGCTGTCTGGCTGCAAAGTCTTCTCATCCCTAGACTTGCAGGCTGGTTACCACCAGATCAGGATCACTCCTGAGGATGTGCCTAAAACGGCCTTCCGTACACCTGAAGGTCACTTTCAGTTCAAGGTGTTATGCTTTGGACTGACCAACGCTCCAGCCACATTTCAACGGGTCATGAACGACGCCTTTGCTACTGTGCTGGGTAAGTGTGCCTTGGTGTATCTGGATGACATCCTTGTCATGTCTAGGTCAGTCCAGGATCACCTGCTGCACCTCAAGCAAGTATTTGAACTGCTGCGTAAGAATAAGTTGTATGCTAAACTATCTAAATGTGAGTTTATGCGTTATACACTTAAATTCTTAGGCCATCTGGTCACTGCTGGAGGCATTGCTGTAGACCCTGATAAGGTCTCAACAATATCTAACTGGCCTATTCCCCAGTCCCTCCAGGGATTACAGTCATTTCTTGGCGCTGCAAATTATGTGCGCAAGTTTGTCTGTAATTTCAGCAATATTGCTGCACCTCTCACAAATCTTTGTGGTAAAGGCGGTCTGTCCTTTCCATGGCATGACTGGCCTGAGGTACCTTTGACAGCATTCAATGCTCTCAAATCTGCCATCGCTGCAGTACCCATGCTGAGACTACCCGATCACACCAAACCGTTCCAGGTGTACTGTGATGCGTCCCTTCAGGGACTGGGTGCAGTCCTCATGCAGGATGGCTATCCATTGGCTTATCTAAGCCGTAAGCTATCACCTGCTGAGATCAACTACACAACTGGTGAACAGGAGTTCCTCTCCTTAGTCACAGCATGCAAAGAATGGTGTTGCTACTTAAAAGGCGTGCCGTTCACTCTCTTCACCGATCACCAGCCTTTGGTTGCCTTGCCTACCCAGACAGTGCTATATAGGCGCCAGGCTCGGTGGTAGAGTTCATGAGCAGGTTCTCATACAGTCTTGTGCATATTGCCGGCACTGTGAACCCTGCAGACCCTTTGTCCCGGATTGTGCACGATTCTCCAGAAAGTGTCTCGGTGTGTGCTGTCACCACCAGGAGGCAGGCCAAGCTTTCTTTGGAGGGGGGGGGAGCTCGTGAGGCTGGCCTTCGTGCCGCTGCCCCGGCTGCCATTGTTGCGAAATCCCCCCTTGCTCTGTCACAATTTGAGAAAGATACCACGTGTGTTGAAGCCATGTTGGACCCGATAGGGTCTGAGACCCCTGTTACACAGATTGAGACAGCGCAGTATCCTGCGGCTCCAGCTGCTCCTATGGGACTTTCTGATCAACTGACCCTTGGATACCAGCAGGACCCGGCGTTTACTGCCGAAGCTGATCATTCTGGAATGTACCAGGACACCGATGGTCTCTGGCGGATCTCTGGTAAGGACTTAGTGGTGGTCCCCAATGTGCCTGAACTGCGTGAGCACATTCTGCACGAGATGCATGATGCTGCCTATGCTGGCCATGTGGGAATGACCAAAACCCTAGAGCGTGTCACACGTGTATTCTGGTGGAACACTGTGCGTGCTGATGTAAGGGACTATGTTGGGACATGTGATGCGTGTCAACGCGATAAGTCCTCCAACTCTAAGCCGGGTGGTCTGTTGAGACCCCTGACTGTCCCAGGGTATCGGTGGGAACATGTGTCTATGGACCTTGTGACCAAGCTGCCTACTGGGACCCATGGCTATGATGCCATCTGTGTCATTGTTGACCGCCTGAGCAAAATGGTGCACTTTGTGCCCTGCAAGGAGGCCATGAATGCCATGGCCTTCACCCGGCTGTTCAAAAACAATGTATTCAGGTTACACGGTCTTCCGGCCGAAGTACTCACCGATCGTGGTGCACACTTTAATAATAAGTTCTGGCATGCTGTTAAAAAGCTGCTGGGTATGAAGACTAATATGTCTACTGCCTACAGGCCACAGAGTGATGGCCAGACTGAGAGGTACAATCGTGTACTTGAGGAAATGCTTCGTCATTACATCTCTCCCACTCAGGCTGACTGGCCTGATCACCTTGCCTTGGCTGAGTTTGCTGTCAACAACTCATGGCAGGAGTCTATACACTCCACGCCCTTCTTCCTCAACACAGGCCAGAGCCCAGTCACTCCTGGGCTGCGTGACCTGCCTGATGGCGGCCGCTGTCCCTCTGCCCATGCCTTTGCCACTTGGTGGAAAGAAGGTGTTGCCCATGCAAGGCGACACATGGCTGATGCTCAAGCCAGGTACAAGCGTCATGCTGACACTGGTCTGAAAGACGTGGAGTTTGAGGTGGGTGCACAGGTCTTGCTGAGCACCAGGAACCTGCGCATTAAGACAGGCAAGGTCCGCAAGTTTGTGCCACGTTATGTGGGACCCTTCGTGGTTGAGGCTAAGATCAATGCCAATGCCTACAGACTCACTCTGCCTGCCAACATGAGCAGGTTGCACCCTGTCTTCCATGTGTCACTGCTCAAGAAGTACTCTGGCAGTGACGTGGGTATCATGCCTCCTCCTGTGGAATGGATGGATGAGACTCCTGTGTACTATGTTGAGCGTCTGCTTGACCACAGATACGTCCGTGCAGGAAAGGCTGGAGAGTTCCTGGTTCAGTGGGAAGGTTATGACGCCTCCTTCAATACCTGGGAGCCACGAGCCAACCTGACTGGCTGTGACAAGCTTCTGGCTGAGTACAATGCCATCCACTGTCTCAAGTGAAGACCCAGCCTGATTAGTGTTCCTGCTACGGTGCTGTGGTGTGCTATGGGTTGTGCTGTGTGTGTGAGCAGCCTTCTGGCTGGATGGTTGCATTCTTGCACCTGAGCTATCATGCTCCTGGCTATCATGTGTGTTAACCAATCATGGTTCACACTAGCCCCAATAAGCAGTATTGGCTGCGAGTCCTTGGATCTCCTTGGGCGGAACGGACCTCTTCTGGGGGGGGTGAATGTAACGGCGAGCCTCGAGCGACACCGTTCCCCTTTGCCCGCGACACCTGGTGTACTGCCTATGGCGGGCGCAGGTGGGCGCATTACTTTTACCGAGTGAGTAGGGCAGGTTAAAGCCTAGCAGCTCTGCTGTGAGGACAACTGGTTCGATTCCAGGGGGCCCCGTTCTAAGCCCTAGCCCTCTCACGAGGTTTTCCTGTAAACTTCTCCATGGCAGTTTCCCTCGCAACACGCAAGACGGTCTCTCGGCTAACAACGTTCACTGCACGTTACAGCACAGTACAGATGTACACCGTTCGTCTTCCGACAAACCAGCTCCGAAGCACATCACCTGCTCGTCAACTAGCTGCAGCTAGGCATGCCTGGCCCGCACGCCTGGCCCGCTGCAAATTGTGGAGCAGCGGGCGACGCGACTACGAGCACTGCTACTGTACGAAAGACTAAAACACAACTAGAGCTCAAGCAACTAGCTCACCTGCAGCTCCGGCTGAACCAGCGGCTGATTTTTCGGCTGGGCTGGAGATAAGTGCGGCTGCAAATGTAGAACAATGCATGTTTAGCAACGCGAATAGCAAAGCAGCCGCTGATGTACGGTTGGCTTACTAGCCCGAAGAGCGCCAAGCGCTGTGTTGAACCACTACTCGGCCACTCCAGCGGCTCTTCTATGCCGCCAACACAAGTCGGCAAGAGAGGCCAGGCTTCTGCGGCAAATCTGCGCCTCACTTTTGAAATGTGAGATTTGAGCGGGGTGGAAAACGACCAAACTAGCGGCAACGAACGTTAAAACGCGCGTAACACCCAACTACATTAGATAGTTGGCAAACATGTGCGTGTTAAGCGCGCCTAAAGACGCTCGGCCTCGGTCCGAGCGCGTAACAGCCCTCGACCTCAGCCATCGGCCGCGTCGCTACGCTCCGCGGCCTCTGGCTTCGGTCTCGGGCTGTTACGCGCTCGGACCTCGGCCTCGCGTCTTTAGGCGGGCTTAACACTCCATGTTTGCCAACTATCTACTACTTAATTACACCATTAAATACCTACCTGGCAACACTAATCCTGCCGATCCACTGTCACGTATTCCAGTAACTTCAGCGACGGCTAAGACTGATACTGACAAAATCCTGGTGACGACCAGGCAGCAGAAGCGGAGATTACAGGAGGGGGAGGACGTCGGTGCGGGTACACCGTTGAGCAGCGGCAGCGGAGGCAGCGAACAGCAGCCTACCGCTGGATCAGACCCTGACCATGATGCTGACTCTGATGATGCTCTAAAGCCATCAGAGCCTAAGCGGTTAAGGTGGGCTGACCCGGTCTCTAATGACTGTGAGGCACATGTCCCTGAGTGTCCTGGTCACCCTTCTCAGGTTACAGATTGGCTGATTAGTGCCTATAGCACTGATCCCGCCTTTGCTGAGCCTAATGAGGAGTGGGAAATGACCCAGGAGGGACTGTGGCGACACCTTGATAAAGGTACTATTATAGTTCCTAATGATATCCAGCTACGAGAGCATATCTTGCACGAAATGCATGATGCTAAGTATGCTGGCCATGTGGGCATCACCAAAACCCTTGAACGTGTGCGTAGAGTGTTCTGGTGGAAGACCATGCGTGCTGACGTTAGACACTGTGTGACTAACTGTGATGCATGCCAACGAAACAAAGCGTCACGCCAGGTACCTGGTGGGCTGCTAAATCCCTTGTCTATACCGGGGTACCGCTGGGAATCTGTCACCATGGATTTGGTGGTTAAGCTTCCAGTCGGTGTGCATGGCTATGATTCTATCTGTGTGGTCGTGGATCGTCTATCAAAGATGGTTCACCTAATCCCATGCATTGAAGCCATGGATGCTAAAGAGTTTGCCGAATTATACATTGACCATGTATTTAAATACCATGGCCTTTCTAAAGTGACCATCTCTGATCGTGGTGCTACCTTTAACAACCAGTTCTGGATTGAGGTCAGAAAGCTGATTGGTGTAGACCCTGCTTTCAGCACTGCGTATCATCCTCAGTCAGATGGTCAGACTGAACGTACAAATCAAATCGTGGAAGAAATGCTTAGACATTATATCCTACCTACTCAAGAAGATTGGCCTAGGCATTTAGCCTTTGCCGAGTTTGCTATTAATAATTCATGGCAAGAGTCTATTCAGTCCACACCATTCCTGGTGAACTATGGACAGTCACCCATTACACCTGTGCTGCATAAGCTGCCCAGGCCGTGCCTATCTCCCTCCGCTGAGAGCTTCGCCAAGAAGTGGGAGCATGAGGTAAAGCATGCTCAGGAGTGCATGAGGGTGGCTCAGGACCGCCAACAAAGCGTAGGCGTGATGTCACGTTCAGCTTGGGTGACAGCGTCCTGCTGAGCACCAAGAACCTGCGCAATGCACCTGGCAAAGCACGTAAGTTCTTGCCCAGGTATGTAGGGCCTTTCAAGGTCACAGGCAAGCTAGGTGAGGCTGCCTACCGGTTGGAGTTACCTCCCACCATGAGCAGGTTACATCCTGTGTTCCATGTGTCACTTCTTAAGAAGTACACTGGCAGCCAGGGGTTTCACCCCCCTCCTGTGATGGAGTGGCTGGAAGATGCGCCTCACTATGAAGTGCATAGCCTGCTGAACCACAGGCATGTACGTTTCAAGAAGCGCATGGAGTACCTGGTCAAGTGGACAGGCTACGATGATACCTACAACACCTGGGAGCCAGAGGCTATGCTGGCTCCCCAGATCTTGTCTAGGTACAAGGCTGTGCATAACCTGCCTTGATGTTAGTATGTCTCAGTGACCTATGTCACTTGGCCTGGTCCTATGACCATGGCCCCCATGCGGCACCTTATAGTGATGCATGTGTTTCTGTGGGTGGCTGGTACCCTTATGGGTCAGCCTGTATGTCAGTGGTCTCTACAGACTGCGAGTCTCGGTGCTCTGGGCTATCCCGGGCACCTTGGCGGAACGGATCTCTTAAGAGGGGGAGGAATGTGACGGTGCGCTTATGCGTATCCGTAAACCACACTTTAGCAGAGTGACTGAGGAGGTCAATGGTGGGCTGCTACCAGCTCACCATTCGGGTTCGACTCCCGAGGGTCCCGTTCTAAACCTGGGCTCAGTTGCTGTGCGAGAGTGTGGATAGTAGAGACTGCGTTGGACATTTCTAAGTGGACATGCCGCTCACACTGTAAGATTAAAGGCAGCGGCTACGCCGTTACAGTCACCCTTGCCAGGCTCAACCTCCTGCTCTTGTGGCTTTGCCGGTGGCCAGCTTACTCCTGCTGCCTCATACCACTGCTGCTCCAAGGTCACACGCACCACCTCCTGGGCTGTCATCCTCTTCAGGTACTCCTCAAGAGCAGCCTGGCACTCAGGGCTCTCGCCCGGACCGTTCCAGACACTCCTACAATTTAGTCCCTGCATTTCTCCCTGCGCTTTGGCCGACCTTGTCCGTTGGGGCTGAAATTCAGCCAGTTGGTAGCTGATGATGTAAGGAATCCACCCCAAAAAGAATCAGGTCAAAAAAGGCAAAGGCAGAGGCTCGGCGGCCCGTGGCGTAAACGCAGGGACGGATGCAGGGATGGAGGGGGGGGCGCAGGGACGAATGCAGGGATGGAAGTGGGGACGCAGGGACGGATGCAGGGACGAAGGGACCGACGCAGGGACGCGCGTCGTAGACATTCGTCCCTGCGTCCGTCCCTGCACTTTGACCGACCTTGTCCGATCGGGCTGAGACTTAGCACGCTGGTAGCTTGTGATGTAGAGAACCCAGCGCAAACGAAATCAGGTCAAAAAAGTAAAAGGCGGAGGCTCGGCGGCCCGTCCAGTGTACGCAGGGACGGATGCAGGGACGGATGCAGGGACGGATGCAGGGACGAGTGCAGGGACGAGTGCAGGGACGAATGCAGGGACGAATGCAGGGACGAAGGTACCGACGCAGGGACGGATGCAGGGACGCGCGTCGTAGACATTCGTCCCTGCGTCCGTCCCTGCACTTTGACCGACCTTGTCCGATCGGGCTGAGACTTAGCACGCTGGTAGCTTGTGATGTAGAGAACCCAGCGCAAAAGAAATCAGGTCAAAAAAGTAAAAGGCGGAGGCTCGGCGGCCCGTCCAGTGTACGCAGGGACGGATGTAGGGACGGATGCAGGGACGAGTGCAGGGACGAGTGCAGGGACGAATGCAGGGACGAATGCAGGGACGAAGGTACCGACGCAGGGACGGATGCAGGGACGCGCGTCGTAGACATTCGTCCCTGCGTCAGTCCCTGCACTTTGACCGACCTTGTCCGATCAGGCTGAGACTTAGCACGCTAGTAGCTTGTGATGTAGAGAACCCAGCGCAAAAACAATCAGGTCAAACAAGTTAAAGGCGGAGGCTCGGCGGCCCGTCGAGTGTACGCAGGGACGGATGCAGGGACGGATGCAGGGACGGATGCAGGGACGAGTGCAGGGACGAGTGCAGGGACGAATGCAGGGACGAGTGCAGGGACGAATGCAGGGCTCGAGTGCAGGGCTCGAGTGCAGGGACGAGTGCAGGGACGAGTGCAGGGACGAATGCAGGGACGAATGCAGGGACGAGTGCAGGGACGAGTGCAAGGCTCGAGTGCAGGGACGAATGCAGGGACGAGTGCAGGGACGAGTGCAGGGCTCGAGTGCAGGGACGAATGCAGGGACGAGTGCAGGGATTGTAGGAACGTGCATGATGCTTACAGCAGTGTCTAACACAAGCACAAATAACCTTCTCCGTGTTTGCTACATCCAACTACATACATCACATCCATTTACTGCGATCATTTAGGCTGGAGGCTGGCTGCTGCATGTCAGCTGGCTCCTGCATGTCAGCTGGCTGTCACCAAGCTGCTACGGCCTCGTAGCTGCTGATCCTGGCTTGCACCACTGCTCCATTGCCACACCACTGCCAAGAGGCTGCTGCACCCCTGCACAACAACAACATGCGCACAAGGGGACATGGGCACAACAGCACCCACCACACTGATGAAGGACGCACCCACGACGCTCAACTGCAATCAGGCAGGCAACATAGATGTGGTGGAACGTGACGCTATATAGATGAAGCAAGAGGGGGAGGCTAAGGTGGAGGCGGTGCAGCACCTGGGAGAGGCCGCAGCCCTGGCGGGGGTGGGGGCGAGGGAGCAGGGGGCCCAACAGTCCCTGCTGGCCAGCGCGGTTCTCGACCAGCACTACAGCGACCGCTCTCCTTCTACTTCAACCATCGCGACCAGCCCGCGCACACCCCCACCCTCATCTCCTCTCTCCAGCTCCCCGGACAGCCAGGTCAGCCAGCAGACCTCACCACGCCGGCCCCCGTCCCTTGCCCACTACCCGCGTGGGCGATCCAAAGGCGTGGGCGATCCAAAACCATCGGAGAAGGCACGGCCCCAGCCCCAGCCCCAGCCCCAGCCCCAGCCCCAGCCCCAGCCCCAGCCCCAGCCCCAGCCCCAGCCCCAGCCCCAGCCCCAGCCCCAGCCCCAGCCCCAGCCCCAGCCCCAGCCCCAGCCCCAGCCCCAGCCCCAGCCCCAGCCCCAGCCCCAGCCCCAGCCCCAGCCCCAGCCCCAGCCCCAGCCCCAGCCCCAGCCCCAGCCCCAGCCCCAGCCCCAGCCCCAGCCCCAGCCCCAGCCCCAGCCCCAGCCCCAGCCCCAGCCCCAGCCCCAGCCCCAGCCCCAGCCCCAGCCCCAGCCCCAGCCCCAGCCCCAGCCCCAGCCCCAGCCCCAGCCCCAGCCCCAGCCCCAGCCCCAGCCCCAGCCCCAGCCCCAGCCCCAGCCCCAGCCCCAGCCCCAGCCCCAGCCCCAGCCCCAGCCCCAGCCCCAGCCCCAGCCCCAGCCCCAGCCCCAGCCCCAGCCCCAGCCCCAGCCCCAGCCCCAGCCCCAGCCCCAGCCCCAGCCCCAGCCCCAGCCCCAGCCCCAGCCCCAGCCCCAGCCCCAGCCCCAGCCCCAGCCCCAGCCCCAGCCCCAGCCCCAGCCCCAGCCCCAGCCCCAGCCCCAGCCCCAGCCCCAGCCCCAGCCCCAGCCCCAGCCCCAGCCCCAGCCCCAGCCCCAGCCCCAGCCCCAGCCCCAGCCCCAGCCCCAGCCCCAGCCCCAGCCCCAGCCCCAGCCCCAGCCCCAGCCCCAGCCCCAGCCCCAGCCCCAGCCCCAGCCCCAGCCCCAGCCCCAGCCCCAGCCCCAGCCCCAGCCCCAGCCCCAGCCCCAGCCCCAGCCCCAGCCCCAGCCCCAGCCCCAGCCCCAGCCCCAGCCCCAGCCCCAGCCCCAGCCCCAGCCCCAGCCCCAGCCCCAGCCCCAGCCCCAGCCCCAGCCCCAGCCCCAGCCCCAGCCCCAGCCCCAGCCCCAGCCCCAGCCCCAGCCCCAGCCCCAGCCCCAGCCCCAGCCCCAGCCCCAGCCCCAGCCCCAGCCCCAGCCCCAGCCCCAGCCCCAGCCCCAGCCCCAGCCCCAGCCCCAGCCCCAGCCCCAGCCCCAGCCCCAGCCCCAGCCCCAGCCCCAGCCCCAGCCCCAGCCCCAGCCCCAGCCCCAGCCCCAGCCCCAGCCCCAGCCCCAGCCCCAGCCCCAGCCCCAGCCCCAGCCCCAGCCCCAGCCCCAGCCCCAGCCCCAGCCCCAGCCCCAGCCCCAGCCCCAGCCCCAGCCCCAGCCCCAGCCCCAGCCCCAGCCCCAGCCCCAGCCCCAGCCCCAGCCCCAGCCCCAGCCCCAGCCCCAGCCCCAGCCCCAGCCCCAGCCCCAGCCCCAGCCCCAGCCCCAGCCCCAGCCCCAGCCCCAGCCCCAGCCCCAGCCCCAGCCCCAGCCCCAGCCCCAGCCCCAGCCCCAGCCCCAGCCCCAGCCCCAGCCCCAGCCCCAGCCCCAGCCCCAGCCCCAGCCCCAGCCCCAGCCCCAGCCCCAGCCCCAGCCCCAGCCCCAGCCCCAGCCCCAGCCCCAGCCCCAGCCCCAGCCCCAGCCCCAGCCCCAGCCCCAGCCCCAGCCCCAGCCCCAGCCCCAGCCCCAGCCCCAGCCCCAGCCCCAGCTGCCGGTGCTGTTGCCGCTGCTGCTGCTGTTGCTGTTGCTGTGGCTGTTGCTGCTGACAGGAGGGCTGGGCGGGAGGAGAGGCAGCGGGAGGCCCAATGTAGGTCGATGCGAGTCAGCTCGCAGCCAGCTACCCAGCCTACCAGAGGGGGGCCTCGCCGGCGCCGATTAAGCATCCCTTCTTCCGGTTCCAGTTCTGGGGATTGGGAGGCACAGCGTGCAGGGCACCAGCCAGAGGCTCAGCCTAGGCCGTGGCAAGCCGGCAGGCAGCGTGCTGCGCAGCTTGGCCATGGATCCCCACACGTGCGCCGGTACGGGTTGCTCAACCCCTCTGCTACCCTGGCCAGCTCGCTGGGGGCCTCTTGTGACAGCCCTGCAGCTGAGTCAGCAGGGGTCCGGGAGGGCAGGCCCAGGGTGGCTAAGCGACAGCAGCCGGAGCAGGCAGGGCACGCTGGGGAAGAGGTCGAGCAGCTCGGTCCTCTGCCCCTGCGGCCCCCGCTGGCCATCTATTCGCGTGAGCCTCGGGTCCGCCTGCGCCGCCCGGGGGCCAAGTTGGCGTGCATTGAGGCCACCCCGCCCCCCCCCCCCCGGCCCTCCTCCTTTGCCAGGCCCGCCTCCCCTTCCCAGCCCACCCGCCCTCCTCTACACACGCGTAGCCCGCAGGGCTCGCAGCATGGGGAGGCCTGGGTGGGCAGCCGGGGCCAGGGAGCGGAGCAACTGCGGCAGCTGGTGGGTGAGCGGGGTCTGGTGGACTCGTGGCGTCATCTGCACCCCTCCAAGAGAGACCTCACCCACTTCAGCGAGCGCTGGCAGACGGGTGTGCGCCTCGACCGGTGGTACATCTCGGAGGAGCTGGTGCAGTGGCAGATGGACAACGCCATCCAGGGGGTGCTGCCAGTGCCCACCGACCACCGGCCCGTGTCAGTGGCAGTGTGCCCCCCCGACCTGCCTCTCACCGTCCCCGCTCCCTGGCAGCTGCACCCCGCCCACCTTGACAACCCCGACCTGCTGGACTGCCTAAAGGACTTCCTCCAGACGGAGGCCCTATACCACGAGGCTGCGAGTCAGCTGGGGCTGCCTAGGGATGGGCACAGGGCCAGGTGGGCCCGCCTCAATCAGGGCCTGGCCATGCGTGCCCAGCACTTCCTGCGGGCCCAGCGCCGCGCGCAGCGTGACCTGCAGCAGCGCAGGGAAAAGGCGGCGGCAGTGGCCAGGGCTCACCTCGTGCGGCAGCTGGTGCGGGTGAAGCGAGAGGGGGAGGCTGAGGTTCAGGCGGCGCAGCACCTGGGAGAGGCCGCAGCCCTGGCGGGGGTGGGGGCGAGGGAGCAGGGGGCCCAGCAGTCCCTGCTGGCCAGCGCGGTTCTCGACCAGTACTACGGCGACCGCTCCTCCTTCTACTTCTACCATCGCGACCAGCCCGCGCACACCCCCACCCTCATCTCCTCTCTCCAGCTCCCCGGCCAGCCAGGTCAGCCAGCAGACCTCACCACGCCGGCCGGGGTGAAGGCAGCGTGCAGGGCTTTCCAGCAGCACTACTCAGCTGCCGGGCCCACCGGAGTCTACGCAGCCAAGCCGGTGGACACAGCTGCGCGCGCCGCGCTGCATGGCAGCCTCACCTCCTACCTCACCCCCACCCAGGCCAGAGCTGCCGAGGGCCCCGATGGCAGCCCTATGCTGTCAGAGGAGGAGCTGGGCCGGGCTCTGCAGGGCTGCGCGCACAGCAAGGCCCCGGGGCTAGATGGGCTGCCCATGGAGGTCTATGACCGGCTGTGGGTGGAGCTGGGGCGGCCGCTGTGGGCCATGTTGCGAGAGGCCCTAGCAGACACTGCTGACCCTGCCCCCCTGGCTGAGTTCCTGACTGGCATCATCACCCTCGTGCCCAAGGCTGGCAAGCCGAGGGACCAGGTGGCCGGCTACCGCCCCATCACGCTCCTCAACTGCGACGTGCGCCTGGTGGCCAGGGCAGTGGAGGACCGGTTGCAGCTGCCCTTGGACCTGTTGGTGTCCCCCTTTCAATCGGCCTTCATCCTGGGCAGGGACATCAGCGACAGCGTGCAGTTCCACCTAAGCCTGCTGGAGTACCTGCAGCAGCGGGGCAGCCCTGCTTGGCTGTTGTTGCTGGACCTGGCGGGGGCCTATGACAACGTGTCCTGGGGCTTGCTCCAGGACACAATGGAGGCCATGGGGTTCTGCCGGGAGGGGCATGTGCGCTGGGCTCAGCTGCTGCACCGGGGGGCCACGTGCCAGGTGCTGGTCAACGGCCACCTCACCGACAGCTTCCCCCTTGCGTCGGGGCTGCTGCAGGGCAGCGGGGCCTCCCCGCTCTACTGGTGCATCGTGCTCCAGCCGCTGGTCAGCTACCTCAGCTCGCTCCAGCTGGCAGGCCCACCATCCGCATCCAGCTGGCAGGCCGCATCAGCACCCCCACCATCCCCTCCAGCCCTCTGACCATGCACAGGGCCGCCCTGACCCCCGCGCTCCCCTCCAAGGATTATGCGGACGACCTCACCATCGTGGTGCTCGATCGGGTCAGAGACGGGAAGGTGGTAGTGGAGGCCCTGGGCCTGTTCCGCGCCGCTGGGGGCCCTGCCCTGAGTGTGAGCAAGAGCTCAGCCCTGCCGTGCGCCCAGCCAGAGCCCGGGCTGGGTAACCAGTGGTGCTCGGGCCCCGAGGGGGCGGGGAGGGGAGGAAGGGTGGGTGACGGGGGGGAATGGGGCGGGCAGGGGCAGGTGGGCGAGCAGGGGCTAGGGGGTGGGCTGGGGGAAGGTGGCGGGCTAGGACAGCAGCAGGGCGGGCGGGAGCAAAGTGGGGAGCAGGAGCCGGAGGTGGTCATACCAGCTGTCCGAGCGGGGGTGCCAGTGCGCCACCTGGGGGTCTACGCTGCCACAAGCGAGGCCGCCTTCGGTGGGGCGGCTGCGGCCATGATGGCAGCCTCCCTCCCTTGGCGGCCCCAAGGCCTCAACCTCCTGGGGCGGGTGCAGGTGGCACAGCAGTGCCTTGCCTCCAAGTCCATCTACCAAATGGCCTTCGTGCAACCCTCCGCTCCTCTGGCGCAAGCCATGGCCTTGGCTGTCAAACGTGTTGTGGCAGCCTCAGACCTGCCCCAGGAGCGCAGCCCCAACAGCAGCCGCCTCTACCCTAGCAAGGCCATCTGCGTGATGCCCCGGGGGGAGGGAGGGGTGGGGCTTCCCGACCTGGGGGTCACCAGCACGGCCATGCTGGCGAAGATGCTGGCCCAGCTCTGGTCGCCCCGGGTTCGTCCCTGGCAGCCTCTGACCCACAGCCTGCTGGCAGACCCCTCCCACGGCCTCAGCACGTGGGTCATCACCGACCCCACCGCCCCCCCCTCGCGAGGCATCAGCCCGCGGCTGCAAGCTCACGTGGCGGCCCTGGCTGAGCTCAAGCTGTTCCGTGCGGTGCCCCCGGCTAGCCAGTCCTTCTTCTCGGTGCTGGCGGAGCCGTTGTGGTACAACGCGCAGGTCCGCATGAACCCAGCAGCTAGGGAGGCAGCAGCTGAGCAGGGTTGGACCCACGTCCGCCACGTGAGGGAGGCCCTGCATAGCCCCCAGCTGGAGGGGGAGGCCCGCTGGGCTGCAGACCTGGTCAGGGCTTGCCTCCCCGAGCCCACGCAGGGCATGGTGGACCGCCTGCAGCCTCCTCAGCGGAGGGAGGGGCGGCCTGGGAGCCAGCTGCGGTGGCCCGGCTCAACAAGCCCAGCTACAGGCTGACGCCGGAGGAGCGAGCCACCCACCTCCGCCCTCTACCCGCCCAGCATCACGTGGCGCAGGAGCAGGCTCAAGGGCAGGAGCAAGGAGGAGCCAGGGCGGTTGGCAGGTGGGGGGGGCGGGCTAGGGGGCGGGGCGGGGGCAGGGGGCGAGGGCGTGGAGGAGGTGGAGGGCGTAGGGGCGCAGGGGGCGCGGCGGGAGGGCAGGCTGCCGACCCAGCTGACGAGGGGCCTGGCACCTGGCCTAAGGAGGAGTGGCTCTTGGGCCCCTGGGCTCACCTGCAGCTGGACCCTCAGGTGTGGGGCATGGGCACCACCACCCTGCTGGACTTCTCTGTCAAGCATGCCAGGGTGCGCCTCCACCAGCTCCAGCGCGTCAGTGCCGACCCCCTCTACCCACCCAGTGGGAACCTGTGGCCTGCGCTGTGGGGTGTGCGCCCCCCCCGGGCAGCGGGCGAACCGGAGGTGGCAGCGGTGGCTGATGGGGCCCTGAGGGAGCTGGAGCACAAGTGGGAGGCCAGAGCGCAGCAGGTGGCAGGCCAGGGGGCAGCGGGGAAGCGCGAGCAGCAGGGCAGGGATGTGGAGGAGCGGCTCCCCGAGGAGGTGCAGGGCAGCCAACCGCCTCATTGGCTAGACTACTTCGCCATGGCGCACCAGCGACCCTCGCCGCAAATGAGGGCGGCCCAGCAGGCTGAGCGGCAGTTGGAGGCCCAGCAGCGGCGTGGGGGCAGGCAGCCAGTTGCTCAGCCCGCCCCCCGGGCCGACACCGTGGACCAGCTGGCTGTTGTTGTTCAGGCGGGCCAGCCGTGTGCGCAGGTGTGGAAGGAGCTGCTAGACCCCACCCTCCGTCGGGAGCACGTCATCGTGGCCTGGCGGGTGCTTCACGCCAGCCTCATGGTCGGGGCTTTGTGGGGCCACATTATTAAGGGTATGGCTGCCCCGGGCTCGTCCGCCTGCCGCTTCTGCCAGCCGGGGCACCTGGAGACTCTCACCCACGCCTTCCTGCCCCGCCGTGGTCCCAGCCTGGGAGTGGGTGCTGGACGTGTAAGGCCGCCTCACAGGCACCCGCCCCCCTCAGGCGACGCCATGCTGCTCCTCAGTGGGCGCCCCACCCGCGGCGAGGCCCTCCCCTTCCAGCCCCCTGACAGCCTGCTGTGGCTGCGGCTGCGCGTTGCCTACCTGGGCGCAGTGTGGCGCCTCCGCAGCTCAGGAGCCGCTACAGCCCTGCAGCCACAGCAGGTGGCGAGGCGGGTAGTGGAGGAGGTCATCTCCACCCTCACCACGGCCGTCAAGCGTGACTGGCATCGTGTGGGGAGGGACATCCGCGTGGGCCTCTGCGGCGCTGTGCCCTCCACCTGGTTCAAGGGCAAGGACCCGGAGCTGGACGCGGCCCACTTCGACCAGCTGTGGCCCGAGGCGTCGGGGGGCTGGTTTGCCACGCAGCCTAGGAGGGAGCGGAGGGGAGGGCAGGAGGGGGCAAAGGGGAGGGTTGGGGCAGGAGGAGTGGAGGAGGAGAGGGCAGCAGGGAGGCTTAGGCAGGGGGACGGCAGGGCGCAGGGGGCGGGAGAGCTGTTTGTTCGCCTTTCCTTGCAGTGGCCCGTCCCCTTCCCCGTCGAGCCAGCCTGAGCTGCAGGGTTGCTGGTGAGGCCTTAGTGCGTTCCGTGGGTGGGGTGGGCTAGGCTTCGGGGGGTTGTCTGGGTGTCAGGGGACCGGGGGCTTAGGTGGTCTTGGTTTGAGCGTTGGGGGTAGCATTCTAGGTTCTAGGTCGAGGGGCGGGGCTTAGGCTCGTGTGGGTAGTTTTGTGGGGAGGGTTTGGGGAGGTGAGTGGAGCTAGGGTGGAGGGCGTTGGTGTGGGGGAGTGTCTTGACGTTGTCCTAGGGAGGGGGTTGCTGCGGTTATGTGGACCTTTGCTTGGGGTGTGTGGACCTTTGCTTTGGGTGTGTGGACCTTTGCTTGGGGTGTGTGGACCTTTGCTTGGGGTGTGTGGACCGCTGTGTTTGAGTGGGGTGCTTGGAGCCCCAGCCCCAGCCCCAGCCCCAGCCCCAGCCCCAGCCCCAGCCCCAGCCCCAGCCCCAGCCCCAGCCCCAGCCCCAGCCCCAGCCCCAGCCCCAGCCCCAGCCCCAGCCCCAGCCCCAGCCCCAGCCCCAGCCCCAGCCCCAGCCCCAGCCCCAGCCCCAGCCCCAGCCCCAGCCCCAGCCCCAGCCCCAGCCCCAGCCCCAGCCCCAGCCCCAGCCCCAGCCCCAGCCCCAGCCCCAGCCCCAGCCCCAGCCCCAGCCCCAGCCCCAGCCCCAGCCCCAGCCCCAGCCCCAGCCCCAGCCCCAGCCCCAGCCCCAGCCCCAGCCCCAGCCCCAGCCCCAGCCCCAGCCCCAGCCCCAGCCCCAGCCCCAGCCCCAGCCCCAGCCCCAGCCCCAGCCCCAGCCCCAGCCCCAGCCCCAGCCCCAGCCCCAGCCCCAGCCCCAGCCCCAGCCCCAGCCCCAGCCCCAGCCCCAGCCCCAGCCCCAGCCCCAGCCCCAGCCCCAGCCCCAGCCCCAGCCCCAGCCCCAGCCCCTGCTGCTGTTGCTGCCGGTGCTGTTGCCGCTGCTGCTGCTGTTGCTGTTGCTGTGGCTGTTGCTGCTGACAGGAGGGCTGGGCGGGAGGAGAGGCAGCGGGAGGCCCAATGTAGGTCGAGGCGAGTCAGCTCGCAGCCAGCTACCCAGCCTACCAGAGGGGGGCCTCGCCGGCGCCGATTAGGCATCCCTTCTTCCGGTTCCAGTTCTGGGGATTGGGAGGCACAGCGTACAGCCACCTGATGACCCCCTTGCTCTACCTCCTCCACCCCCCCTTGCTCAACCTCCCCCACCACACCCAGCTCAGCAACCTACCCAGTCACCAGGTGACCCCCCTGCCCAACCTCCCATACCTCCCCCTGCCCATCCTCCTCACCTGCCTCTTGCCCAGCCCCCTGCTCAACCTCCTGGTGACTTTCCGGCTCAATCTCCCCCGTCTCCCCCTGCTCTACCTCCCCCTCCACCCCCTGCCCATCCTCCTCCACATCCCCCGGCACAGCCCCCTGCCCAGCCTCCTGGTGACTCCCCGGTTCTACCTTCACCCCCTCCCCCTTCTCAACTTCCCCCACCTCCCTCTGCCCAGCCCCATGCCCAGCCACCATGTGCTTCCCCTTCGCTACCTCCCCCCCCACCCTCTGCTCAGCCCCTCGCCCAACCTCCAGGTGGGCCCCCTGCCCTACCAGTCGCAGAGGGCCAGGTAACAGGCAAGGGCACTACAGGTGATGGGTCTCTTCGGGAGGGGCTCGGAGTTCAGTGGCAACAGCACCAACACATCTCACCAGTGAAGGGATTGGCTAAGCTACCTCACCACCGCACCCAGCGGTATATCACTCCTACAAATTAGTCCCTGCGTTTGTCCCTGCGTTCTACCGACCTTGTCCGATCGGGCTGAAATTTTGATAGATGGTAGTTTGCAGAAAATAAAACATATTTTTCAGAATTAATATTTTGAAAAAATAAAAGGCGGCTGCGCTGTGGCCCTGGGGCGTAGGTGCAGGGATAGGTGCAAGGATAGGTTTCGGGCCACAGCGCAACAGCTTTAAAATTGTTCCAAATATTTTTCTTGAAAAATATGTTTTATTTTCTGAAAACTGCCATCTTTCAAATTTTCAGCCCGATCGGACAAGGTCGGTAGAACGCAGGGACAAACGCAGGGACTTAATTGTAGGAGTGATAAATTGGGATGCAACGGGACAGCCTTCCCAGGCTTGAACGGGCACCGCTTTGTCCAGCGGAATACAAATGAGGTCCGGGTGCCGCACACGACCGTTGCGGGTCATCGAGCTGTTGTGGAGTTGCTGGCGTCGTCAAGGAGGGAGCAGAGCTACCTCAACGCGGGACGTTGGCTGACAGCTGAAGTTTGGACCTTTGGAGCCTGAACTTCAGCTTTTAGTGCGACATCCGACGGACAAGGCGGGAACTGCTCTCGTCAACGAGGAGAAGAGATAGGTCCAGCTGCCGAGTGCACTGGTCTTTGCTCCTCTCATGCCTCTTTGTTTGCCTTGGCTGCAAGCTGTGGTCTGTGGCTACAGCTAGGGCAGCTTGGTGGGGACATGTCCAGCCTATGTCCAACATTTGGAGGTGGGAGCAGGCCGCGCCCCAGGCGGAAGCTCCTCCCTTAATGCACGCCGGTATATACCGGAGTAGTCTTCTTCTTCTTCTTCACCAGTGAAGGGTGGCGCTTTAGGAGTTGAGGGGGCCCGGGTGGCGCAGGGCGCCCAGGGTGCTCAGCAGCAGCAGTCGCTGCAAAGCCCTACCTCCCGGGGCCCTCACCCTGCCTCAGCTGCTGCCGCCCCCCTCCAGCGCACCTCAGTTGGGGGTGGCACGGCTGGGGGTGAGGGGGCCCAGGTGGCGCAAGGCACCCAGGGTGCTCAGCAGCAGCAGACGCTGCATAGCCCTACCTCCTTGGGCCCTCACCCTGCCTCAGCTGCTGCCGCCCCCCTCCAGCGCACCTCAGATGGGAGCTAAAGGTCCTGATGTTGTCTCGTTGTCCACAGTAGAGCTTGTGTCAGCTGACGGTGAAGACATCGTCCAGGAATGAAATGAGCCGAATGGAGAGAAGCAAAAGAAAGCAAAGATAGTGGTAGCAAGGGAAGTTGGTATATGTTGTGATTGAGAGAGGTGGTGGTAATCGTGTACAGTTGGGTAATCATTTTGGTAAGCTTGTCGACACAGACAACAATGGCATCGTGTCCAGCTGCGGTGGAGGGCAGCTGAGTGATGAGGTCCATGCTGACATGTTCCCAGCGGTGCTGAGGAATAGGAAGGGAATGTATGAGGCCGATGGGTATGGCTGTGTTGGATTTGTTTCGTTGGCAGTGTGTGCAGGTGCGGACGTAGTTGTGAACTGATGCTGCCATGCGGGGCCAAAAGAAATGGCGTGATAGTTGTGCGTAGGTATTGTCCCTACCGAGATGTCCGGAGATGGGGATGTCATGTGCTTCACGGAGTAGGGCGGTGCGCATGGGTCCCACCGGGATGTAAAGCCGGCGAGTCCCCCGTCCCATGTGGTACATGAGGTTTCCCTGGATTTGAAAACTGGCGTGCTTTGCCAGCCAGTGCAGCCGCTAGGAGGCGCTGGTACTGTGGATCTGCAGTCGCTGATTGCTCATCGATGTGCAGTTGAGGATGGGGTGCGGAGAGCGACTCCGTTCCCGTGGCAGTCGGAATGCCTGGAGTATTTGGGTATGTATGCCCAGGACGACGGAACGCCCTTCAGTGTGTGTTCACTCCCAAGACGGAGGTGTACAGATGGAAGTTAGCTCGGCGTGACAGCGCGTCCGCTGACTGGTGCTGGGCGTGTGAGTGTGCGCAAGCTATGCAGCTAGCGGCTTGATTGTTGTGGCTGGCTGCTGAGCTGGCCTAGCTCTGCTTGTCATGCCATTGATGTGCTGACCTGCTGTGCAGGTTGTCCACGGTATTGATCCTGGCTGGGTAGCAGGAGATGCTTGTTGTAGCTAGATGTTCTGTCATGATGGTGCGCTCAGCTGGGCAGCTGTAGTTAGCTGGTGACAATGGATTGCTCACAGCTCGGCTGTTGGTGTCATAGGGTCAGCTGGTCTCAGCTATGTGGTCACAGCTTTACAGCTGGCGATGTGCTTTCAGGTAGGCAGCTGGAGACAACAGCTTGCATTGGCTGGCTGTTTAGTGGATGCGTATATCCGTCGTGGTTGCTTGCGCTCTGCTGTGCCTCTGTGGTGACGTTCAATCTGTGAGGATGCTGACCAGTGAGTTGCTTGTTGCTTCTGTGTCATTGCTTCTGCATGCTGATTGTGGTGGTATGTCGTGTTTTCTGCAGGTGGAGGTGAAGAAAGGACTGTGGCGGTCTCATGACGTGTAGTGTCTCATGGTTAGGGTAGTGATGTGTTTGCTGCCAGTGTGTTGTAGTCAGTGGTCTGATGTTGTGATGTTGTGCTCTGGTTGTGCACTGTTACCACATGTAGAGGGTTGTGGTTGCTGTGCTTCTGTGGCTGCAAGGCCTGATGATGATCTCTGCAATAGTGTAGGTTGAGACTGTGGCCTGAGATGGTTGTAACCGTGATGGTTGATGCCTTGGGTTGTGTGGTGTGTAACGTGGCAGAAGGTGAGGAGGAAGTTACCTCCTAGTGGGTTGGCCTGATGGTAGATTGAGCCAGTGGACTGTGATCAGTGGTGTGTAACTGTGCCTTATAGCTCTGTGGTTGGAGGTCTGATCCTGACCTGGCCAGTGATTGGTGTGCATACCTGGCCCGGATCCAAGTAAGGTGTGGCAGTGTGCCAAGTAACAATGGAGGGTGGAGACACAGCCTTGTAACATGACTGGTGTTGTGTTCTGTGGTCTGAGGCTCATGGTTTAACTTGATGATGATGACCCAACAAGAGGTCGACGTGTATGCCTGGGCGGTGTGCCAGGTTAAGGTGTGGGTGCTGTTTTCAACGAGTGTCAACGTATCGTGATAATGGGTGGTGGTGGGGTTGATGGTGGTGTGCTCAGGTTGTTGAGCCAGTGAACAGTAATGGTTTGTTACTGTGCTGATGGCTTTGATGGTACCGTGCTTGGTGCTTTGGCCCGACTGTGCACCCTAATGGACTGGTAGAAGCTGAGACACAGCTGGCTTTACAATGTCAACGTATCGTGAGGGTGGTGGTGGGGTTGATGGAGGTGCACGCAAGCTGCTGGCAAACTGGAACTAGGCTGCATGTAAACGAAGGTGACGAAGGGCTTCCAGCCCGCCTGTCTTGGGCTGCGTGTCGAACTTGGGCTGCGAGGTACGGATGTCGAGCGATGTTGTCCCTAGTTCACTGCAAGCAGCAGGTAGCACTGCTGTCGCAGGTAAAGCACTGCTTGCGCAGGTAATCACCGCTCTCGCGGGTAGTCACTGGTCGCACCGCTTTCGCGGGTAGGCATTGAAACACTGCAGGTACAAACACTGCAGGTCAGCGCTGCGAATGGAGCAGCTGGGCAAGCTTACATTGCGATGGTGCTGGTGGGTCAGCGGTAGCTTGAGCCTTCGGACTTGTTGCATAGGAGGTGCTCTCGAAGGCTCTGCGTTGCGAGGCAAGAACACAGGCTGATGATCGATGGTCGGAAACCAAATGTTAGAGTATAGCCGGGACAGCAGTATACATGGCTGGCGGTGGAGGCCAGAATCTATTCCGACAGTGGTAGTGGCTGCTTAGTGGCTGTTGCTGATGCTTTCGTACTCTGGAAGTAGCGCGCTTCAGACATCGAGTCGCCAGGATCCATCCTTACATGTGTTTACATTCTTCTTAGTTCTCCAATCAGTGATCCCGAGGAGTATGATTGAATGCCATCCTCCGCGAATCCCAAATCCTGCCTGGCCTCAACTTAAGCAAACCGAAAGTCACATCTCACGCATGCAAGGCTAAAAAGACTTGCAAGCGCATTAAAAGCTCATGCATACCAGGTCTGAAGTTGAACTGTAACACGCCCCCCCTCGGGTGACGCCATGCTGCTCCTCAGTGGGCGCCCCACCCGCGGCGAGGCCCCCCCCTTCCAGCCCCCTGACAGCCTGCTGTGGCTGCGGCTGCGCGTTGCCTACCTGGGCGCAGTGTGGCGCCTCCGCAGCTCTGGAGCCGCTACAGCCCTGCAGCCACAGCAGGTGGCGAGGCGGGTCGTGGAGGAGGTCATCTCCACCCTCACCACGGCCGTCAAGCGTGACTGGCATCGGGTGGGGAGGGACATCCGCGTGGGCCTCTGCGGCGCTGTGCCCTCCACCTTATTCAAGGGCAAGGACCCGGAGCTGGACGCGGCCCACTTCGACCAGCTGTGGCCCGAGGCGTCGGGGGGCTGGTTTGCCACGCAGCCTAGGAGGGAGCGGAGGGGAGGGCAGGAGGGGGCAGAGGGGAGGGTTGGGGCAGGAGGAGTGGAAGAGGAGAGGGCAGCAGGGAGGCCTAGGCAGGGGGAGGGCAGGGCGCAGGGGGCGGGAGAGCTGTTTGTTCGCCTTTCCTTGCAGTGGCCCGTCCCCTTCCCCGTCGAGCCAGCCTGAGCTGCAGGGTTGCTGGTGAGGCCTTAGTGCGTTCCGTGGGTGGGGTGGGCTAGGCTTCGGGGGGTTGTCTGGGTGTCAGGGGACCGGGGGCTTAGGTGGTCTTGGTTTGAGCGTTGGGGTAGGGTTCTGGGTATCAGGTCGAGGGGCGGGGCTTAGGCTCGTGTGGGTAGTTTTGTGGGGAGGGTTTGGGGAGGTGAGTGGCGCTAGGGTGGAGGGCGTTGGTGTGGGGGAGTGTCTTGACGTTGTCCTAGGGAGGGGGTTGCTGCGGTTATGTGGACCTTTGCTTGGGGTGTGTGGACCTTTGCTTTGGGTGTGTGGACCTTTGCTTGGGGTGTGTGGACCTTTGCTTGGGGTGTGTGGACCGCTGTGTTTGAGTGGGGTGCTTGGAGCCCCAGCCCCAGCCCCAGCCCCAGCCCCAGCCCCAGCCCCAGCCCCAGCCCCAGCCCCAGCCCCAGCCCCAGCCCCAGCCCCAGCCCCAGCCCCAGCCCCAGCCCCAGCCCCAGCCCCAGCCCCAGCCCCAGCCCCAGCCCCAGCCCCAGCCCCAGCCCCAGCCCCAGCCCCAGCCCCAGCCCCAGCCCCAGCCCCAGCCCCAGCCCCAGCCCCAGCCCCAGCCCCAGCCCCAGCCCCAGCCCCAGCCCCAGCCCCAGCCCCAGCCCCAGCCCCAGCCCCAGCCCCAGCCCCAGCCCCAGCCCCAGCCCCAGCCCCAGCCCCAGCCCCAGCCCCAGCCCCAGCCCCAGCCCCAGCCCCAGCCCCAGCCCCAGCCCCAGCCCCAGCCCCAGCCCCAGCCCCAGCCCCAGCCCCAGCCCCAGCCCCAGCCCCAGCCCCAGCCCCAGCCCCAGCCCCAGCCCCAGCCCCAGCCCCAGCCCCAGCCCCAGCCCCAGCCCCAGCCCCAGCCCCAGCCCCAGCCCCAGCCCCAGCCCCAGCCCCAGCCCCAGCCCCAGCCCCAGCCCCAGCCCCAGCCCCAGCCCCAGCCCCAGCCCCAGCCCCAGCCCCAGCCCCTGCTGCTGCTGCCGGTGCTGTTGCCGCTGCTGCTGCTGTTGCTGTTGCTGTGGCTGTTGCTGCTGACAGGAGGGCTGGGCGGGAGGAGAGGCAGCGGGAGGCCCAATGTAGGTCGATGCGAGTCAGCTCGCAGCCAGCTACCCAGCCTACCAGAGGGGGGCCTCGCCGGCGCCGATTAAGCATCCCTTCTTCCGGTTCCAGTTCTGGGGATTGGGAGGCACAGCGTGCAGGGCACCAGCCAGAGGCTCAGCCTAGGCCGTGGCAAGCCGGCAGGCAGCGTGCTGCGCAGCTTGGCCATGGGTCCCCACACGTGCGCCGGTACGGGTTGCTCAACCCCTCTGCTACCCTGGCCAGCTCGCTGGGGGCCTCTTGTGACAGCCCTGCAGCTGAGTCAGGAGGGGTCCGGGAGGGCAGGCCCAGGGTGGCTAAGCGACAGCAGCCGGAGCAGGCAGGGCACGCTGGGGAAGAGGTCGAGCAGCTCGGTCCTCTGCCCCTGCGGCCCCCGCTGGCCATCTATTCGCGTGAGCCTCGGGTCCGCCTGCGCCGCCCGGGGGCCAAGTTGGCGTGCATTGAGGCCACCCCGCCCCCCCCCCCCCGGCCCTCCTCCTTTGCCAGGCCCGCCTCCCCTTCCCAGCCCACCCGCCCTCCTCTACACACGCGTAGCCCGCAGGGCTCGCAGCATGGGGAGGCCTGGGTGGGCAGCCGGGGCCAGGGAGCGGAGCAACTGCGGCAGCTGGTGGGTGAGCGGGGTCTGGTGGACTCGTGGCGCCATCTGCACCCCTCCAAGAGAGACCTCACCCACTTCAGCGAGCGCTGGCAGACGGGTGCGCGCCTCGACCGGTGGTACATCTCGGAGGAGCTGGTGCAGTGGCAGATGGACAACGCCATCCAGGGGGTGCTGCCAGTGCCCACCGACCACCGGCCCGTGTCAGTGGCAATGTGCCCCCCCGACCTGCCTCTCACCGTCCCCGCTCCCTGGCAGCTGCACCCCGCCCACCTTGACAACCCCGACCTGGTGGACTGCCTAAAGGACTTCCTCCAGACGGAGGCCCTATACCACGAGGCTGCGAGTCAGCTGGGGCTGCCTAGGGATGGGCACAGGGCCAGGTGGGCCCGCCTCAAGCAGGGCATGGCCATGCGTGCCCAGCACTTCCTGCGGGCCCAGCGCCGCGCGCAGCGTGACCTGCAGCAGCGCAGGGAAAAGGCGGCGGCAGTGGCCAGGGCTCACCTCGTGCGGCAGCTGGTGCGGGTGAAGCGAGAGGGGGAGGCTGAGGTTCAGGCGGCGCAGCACCTGGGAGAGGCCGCAGCCCTGGCGGGGGTGGGGGCGAGGGAGCAGGGGGCCCAGCAGTCCCTGCTGGCCAGCGCGGTTCTCGACCAGTACTACGGCGACCGCTCCTCCTTCTACTTCTACCATCGCGACCAGCCCGCGCACACCCCCACCCTCATCTCATCTCTCCAGCTCCCCGGCCAGCCAGGTCAGCCAGCAGACCTCACCACGCCGGCCGGGGTGAAGGCAGCGTGCAGGGCGTTCCAGCAGCACTACTCAGCTGCCGAGCCCACCGGAGTCTACGCAGCCAAGCCGGTGGACACAGCTGCGCGCGCCACGCTGCTCGGCAGCCTCACCTCCCACCTCACCCCCACCCAGGCCAGAGCTGCCGAGGGCCCCGATGGCAGCCCTATGCTGTCAGAGGAGGAGCTGGGCCGGGCTCTGCAGGGCTGCGCGCACAGCAAGGCCCCGGGGCTAGATGGGCTGCCCATGGAGGTCTATGACCGGCTGTGGGTGGAGCTGGGGCGGCCGCTGCGGGCCATGTTGCGAGAGGCCCTAGCAGACACCGCTGACCCTGCCCCCCTGGCTGAGTTCCTGACCGGCATCATCACCCTCGTGCCCAAGGCTGGCAAGCCGAGGGACCAGGTGGCCGGCTACCGCCCCATCACGCTCCTCAACTGCGACGTGCGCCTGGTGGCCAGGGCGGTGGAGGACCGGTTGCAGCTGCCCTTGGACCTGCTGGTGTCCCCCTTTCAATCGGCCTTCATCCTGGGCAGGGACATCAGCGACAGCGTGCAGTTCCACCTAAGCCTGCTGGAGTACCTGCAGCACCGGGGCAGCCCTGCTTGGCTGTTGTTGCTGGACCTGGCGGGGGCCTATGACAACGTGTCCTGGGGCTTGCTCCAGGACACAATGGAGGCCATGGGGTTCTGCCGGGAGGGGCATGTGCGCTGGGCTCAGCTGCTGCACCGGGGGGCCACGTGCCAGGTGCTGGTCAACGGCCACCTCACCGACAGCTTCCCCCTTGCGTCGGGGCTGCTGCAGGGCAGCGGGGCCTCCCCGCTCTACTGGTGCATCGTGCTCCAGCCGCTGGTCAGCTACCTCAGCTCGCTCCAGCTGGCAGGCCGCATCATCACCCCCACCATCCCCTCCAGCCCTCTGGCCATGCACAAGGCCGCCCTGACCCCCGCGCTCCCCTCCAAGGAGTATGCGGACGACCTCACCATCGTGGTGCTCGATCGGTCAGAGACGGGAAGGTGGTAGTGGAGGCCCTGGGCCTGTTCCGCGCCGCTGGGGGCCCTGCGTTGAGTGTGAGCAAGAGCTCAGCCCTGCCGTGCGCCCAGCCAGAGCCCGGGCTGGGTAACCAGTGGTGCTCGGGCCCCGAGGGGGCGGGGAGGGGAGGAAGGGTGGGTGACGGGGGGGAATGGGGCGGGCAGGGGCAGGTGGGCGAGCAGGGGCTAGGGGGTGGGCTGGGGGAAGGTGGCGGGCTAGGACAGCAGCAGGGCGGGCGGGAGCAAAGTGGGGAGCAGGAGCCGGAGGTGGTCATCCCAGCTGTCCGAGCGGGGGTGCCAGTGCGCCACCTGGGGGTCTACGCTGCCACAAGCGAGGCCGCCTTCGGTGGGGCGGCTGCGGCCATGATGGCAGCCTCCCTCCCTTGGCGGCCCCAAGGCCTCAACCTCCTGGGGCGGGTGCAGGTGGCACAGCAGTGCCTTGCCTCCAAGTCCATCTAACAAATGGCCTTCGTGCAACCCTCCGCTCCTCTGGCGCAAGCCATGGCCTTGGCTGTCAACCGCTTTGTGGCAGCCTCAGATCTGCCCCAGGAGCGCAGCCCCAACAGCAGCCGCCTCTACCCTAGCAAGGCCATCTGCGTGATGCCCCGGGGGGAGGGAGGGGTGGGGCTTCCCGACCTGGGGGTCACCAGCACGGCCATGCTGGCGAAGATGCTGGCCCAGCTCTGGTCGCCCCGGGTTCGTCCCTGGCAGCCTCTGACCCACAGCCTGCTGGCAGACCCCTCCCACGGCCTCAGCACGTGGGTCATCACCGACCCCACCGCCCCCCCCTCGCGAGGCATCAGCCCGCGGCTGCAAGCTCACGTGGCGGCCCTGGCTGAGCTCAAGCTGTTCCGTGCGGTGCCCCCGGCTAGCCAGTCCTTCTTCTCGGTGCTGGCGGAGCCGTTGTGGTACAACGCGCAGGTCCGCATTAACCCAGCAGCTAGGGAGGCAGCAGCTGAGCAGGGTTGGACCCACGTCCGCCACGTGAGGGAGGCCCTGCATAGCCCCCAGCTGGAGGGGGAGGCCCGCTGGGCTGCAGACCTGGTCAGGGCTTGCCTCCCCGAGCCCACGCAGGGCATGGTGGACCGCCTGCTGTTACGTGTCAAACCAGCGAATAATAGGACGTGTGGCTCAAGACCTCAGGGCGTAGTCAATGGAGAGAGCTCCGGGAGTCGAACCCGGCTTTTGACACCGGTCACCACACTTCCTACTACCACACTGGTTATTAGAGGGTATACGAACGGCGGCCTTATTGGCATAATAGCCTGGCGCATTCCCACGTTACATTCCCCCCCACCAGGTTCATTGTTGAATCAGCTGTCCTCAGCTGGTGTGCTAGGTGATTGCCCCGCCCCGGCTACTTGCAGTAGTGCCGGGACTCGCGCCTTTGCGCTTAGTGTCAAAAGCATTAGTAAAGAGTATGACATCTAGAGCTCTGGCAGTGCTCCATGTTGTTCAATGTAAGCTTGCATTGCCTCTTCACAGTTCAGGAGGTTCTTCTGTGGCTCCCACGTGTCATGCTCCTCAGAGTAGCCAGCCCACCGAACTAGGAACTCCAAGCCTTTCTTCGCCTCTTTGCTCTTGGGCCGGCCCTTGCCCCGGTTGCGGCCTTTGAGCTTCACGACCCTGTGAGCCAGCAGCTTCTCAACCTCATAGACAGGTTCTCCTTCTAGCCACTGCACAGGAGGCGGTGCCGCTAAGTTAGGCGTTTGGTTCCCACAGTAGGGCTTGACTAGTGACACATGGAACACGTTGTGCATGCGGTTCCAGCTAGGAGGCAGATGCAGTTGTACTGCCACCTTGCCAATCATCCGCAGCACTGTGAAGGGCCCCACATAGCGTGGTTTCAGTTTTCGCACTCCTTGCTCATTTTGGTTGTTTCTCATGTTGACAGTACTGAGCAACACCTGTGCACCCGGGTGATACGAGACATCACGTCGCTTGCCATCGACCAAAGCTTTCATCCGCTGCTGAGCCACTCGCCAGCAATGTTTGGCTTTCCGCACAGCCTTTTCGATACCCTCCACGAACTCAGCTGCCTTAGGCACTTTGCGTGGTAGGTCCATCACAGCTGGCGTCAGCGGATGCTGGCCATAGTTCAGGAAGAATGGCGAATTGCGCACCGTCTCGTGCCATGAGTTGTTGATGGCGAACTCAACCCAAGGCAAGTGGTCTGCCCAGTCACTGTGGTTCTCATCGACATAATGTCTTAGCATTTCTTCAATGATTCTGTTAGCTCTTTCGGTCTGGCCGTCAGTCTCAGGATGGTAGGCACTGGACATACACAGCTGGGTGTGGCACAGCTCGCACACATGCCTCCAGTACTGGCTGTTGAAGATGGGACCACGGTCACTCACGACCGAGGCCGGCAGGCCATGTAGCCGCACCACTTCACGATAGAACAGCCGGGCAGCGTCTGCAGCACTGATTGCCTCGTGTGTAGGGACCAGATGCACCATCTTGCTGAGTCTGTCGACATAGACCATGATGCTGTCATAGTTCTGCTTCCCACTCTTGGGCAGTTTTACAATCATGTCCATACTTATGCTTTCCCAGCGACGACCAGGTATAGACAGGGGTTGGAGCTTGCCGGCCTTGAGACGGGTGCTGGGCTTGTTGCGCTGGCAGGCATCACATTGCCGCACATAGTCCTCCACATCCTTGCGCATGCCCGGCCACGTGAAGTAGCGGTTCACGCCATGCCATGTCTTGCTGATGCCCATGTGACCAGCATAGTTGGCATCATGGCATGACTCAAGCACCTGCCTCCTGACAAGGGGGCTCTTAGGCACAACCACCTTGCCACCGGACATCCATAGCCCTGCTTCACTCAACTCATAGGCTTGTGTGTAGGCACGATCAGCGAACCGCTCGTCGGTGCTGTAGCCTTTGATAATTGCCTCTATGAGTGAGTCACCTGTTGTCGTGCTGTACTCGGTGCTCGCCGCAGGTGTGTGTGTGGCCGAGTCCAGCTGGTTCTCCCCCCCATTGTTACGTGTCAAACCAGCGAATAATAGGACGTGTGGCTCAAGACCTCAGGGCGTAGTCAATGGAGAGAGCTCCGGGAGTCGAACCCGGCTTTTGACACCGGTCACCACACTTCCTACTACCACACTGGTTATTAGAGGGTATACGAACGGCGGCCTTATTGGCATAATAGCCTGGCGCATTCCCACGTTACACCTGCAGCCTCCTCAGCGGAGGGAGGGGCGGCCTGGGAGCCAGCTGCGGTGGCCCGGCTCAACAAGCCCAGCTACAGGCTGACGCCGGAGGAGCGAGCCACCCACCTCCGCCCTCTACCCGCCCAGCATCACGTGGCGCAGGAGCAGGCTCAAGGGCAGGAGCAAGGGGGAGCCAGGGCGGTTGGCAGGGGGGGGGGGCGGGCTAGGGGGCGGGGCGGGGGCAGGGGGCGAGGGCGTGGAGGAGGTGGAGGGCGTAGGGGCGCAGGGGGCGGGGCGGGAGGGCAGGCTGCCGACCCAGCTGACGAGGGGCCTGGCACCTGGCCTAAGGAGGAGTGGCTCTTGGGCCCCTGGGCTCATCTGCAGCTGGACCCTCAGGTGTGGGGCATGGGCACCACCACCCTGCTGGACTTCTCTGTCAAGCATGCCAGGGTGCGCCTCCACCAGCTCCAGCGCGTCAGTGCCGACCCCCTCTACCCACCCAGTGGGAACCTGTGGCCTGCGCTGTGGGGTGTGCGCCCCCCCCGGGCAGCGGGCGAACCGGAGGTGGCAGCGGTGGCTGATGGGGCCCTGAGGGAGCTGGAGCACAAGTGGGAGGCCAGAGCGCAGCAGGTGGCAGGCCAGGGGGCAGCGGGGAAGCGGGAGCAGCAGGGCAGGGATGTGGAGGAGCGGCTCCCCGAGGAGGTGCAGGGCAGCCAACCGCCTCATTGGCTAGACACCTCCGCCATGGCGCACCAGCGACCCTCGCCGCAAATGAGGGCGGCCCAGCAGGCTGAGCGGCAGTTGAAGGCCCAGCAGCGGCGTGGGGGCAGGCAGCCAGTTGCTCAGCCCGCCCCCCGGGCCGACACCGTGGACCAGCTGGCTGTTGTTGTTCAGGCGGGCCAGCCGTGTGCGCAGGTGTGGAAGGAGCTGCTAGACCCCACCCTCCGTCGGGAGCACGTCATCGTGGCCTGGCGGGTGCTTCACGCCAGCCTCATGGTGGGGGCCTTGTGGGGCCACATCCTCAAGGGTACGGTTGCCCCGGGCTCGTCCGCCTGCCGCTGCTGCCAGCCGGGGCCCCTGGAGACTCTAACCCACGCCTTCATGACCTGCCCCGCCGTGGTCCCAGCCTGGGAGTGGGTGCTGGACGTGTACGGCCGCCTCACAGGCACCCGCCCCCCCTCGGGTGACGCCATGCTGCTCCTCAGTGGGCGCCCCACCCGCGGCGAGGCCCCCCCCTTCCAGCCCCCTGACAGCCTGCTGTGGCTGCGGATGCGCGTTGCCTACCTGGGCGCAGTGTGGCGCCTCCGCAGCTCTGGAGCCGCTACAGCCCTGCAGCCACAGCAGGTGGCGAGGCGGGTCGTGGAGGAGGTCATCTCCACCCTCACCACGGCCGTCAAGCGTGACTGGCATCGTGTGGGGAGGGACATCCGCGTGGGCCTCTGCGGCGCTGTGCCCTCCACCTGGTTCAAGGGCAAGGACCCGGAGCTGGACGCTGCCCACTTCGACCAGCTGTGGCCCGAGGCGTCGGGGGGCTGGTTTGCCACGCAGCCTAGGAGGGAGCGGAGGGGAGGGCAGGAGGGGGCAGAGGGGAGGGTTGGGGCAGGAGGAGTGGAAGAGGAGAGGGCAGCAGGGAGGCCTAGGCAGGGGGGGGAAGAGCTTGTGGTTCGCCTCTCCTTGCAGTGGCCCGTCCCCTTCCCCGTCGAGCCAGCCTGAGCTGCAGGGTTGCTGGTGGGGGCTTAGGGCGTTCCGTGGGTGGGGTGGGCTCGGCTTCGGGGGTTTGTCTGGGTGTCAGGGGATCGGGGGCTTAGGTGGTCTTGGTTTCAGCGTCGGGGGTAGGGTTCTGGGTATCAGGTCGAGGGGCGGGGCTTAGGCTCGTGTGGGTAGTTGTAACGGGACTCGGAGGTGCATTGGTTCTTACATTCTTGATATCTCCTGATTCACTACTCGAGTCCCAAGAAAAGCTCAGAATACAACCTAAGTAGCTGAGTCAACCTTATCCTCACTCTTATTCAAACACGGGGATCAGCCCTACTGATCCTCTACATTCTCCCCCACTACAAGAATGTCTGGCCCCCAGACATTGCCTACCCACAACTCAACCATGCAAACTGAAAGCAAAGGTTGGGGTGTGGTGTGAACACAAACTATAAGACAGGGCTGTCACCTTCAACCATGAGGTTAGGACCTACATGTAGCCAACACGGGAGAGTACTGATGCATGGCACACGGCACACGCATGGGAGTGACAAGGAATGCACATAGGAAGTGCAGGGTGCACAAGGAAATCAGCCATGAGGTAAGCACCTACATGCAGCTGGAAACGGATCACAAGGAGGTGAGGGGATGGCCAGGTCGGTGGCTAGGAGACACGTGTACAAGGAGCAGGCCAGCCATGAGGTAAACACCTACATGCAACTGGAAACGGATCACTAGGAGGTGAGGGGATGGCTAGGTCGGTGGCTAGGAGACACGTGTACAAGGAGCAGGACAGCCATGAGGTACACACCTACATGCAGCTGGCACAAGAGTATAGGCTCATGTTGCACATGTGTGGAAACATAGCAAGGCATGGCAGGGAAGTTGTTGAAGAAACATGTGCACAACGAACTAATCAGCCATGAGGGCAACACCTACATGCAGCTGATGCTGAGCTGTTGCAAGGCAGAAGGAGAAGGCAAGAAAATGACTAAGGCTTGCCTCAGCACTGAGCACTATGCAAGCTGTACTTGGGAAGTCTTCAAAGGCTCTCGAGCTTGGAAGGACATGGGGCGAGCGGTCAAGAGCGAGGAAGAGGAGCTCCAGCTCCGGAGGCAGTGAAATGCGAAAACTTGCGGCAAAATGGAGGGATTGCGGCGTAGGCTGGCTCCAGCTGGCAACTTGCTGAGACGGACGCCGCGGAAGGCAGAGGAGATGTGCAAGTCGACGAGCTTGCAGTACAAAAAGGTCTCGACGACGAGTAGTTAACTCCAGGCGTGTTGAGCAACACGGTTACGTTGAGAAGCGTGCCCAGAAGCACGCTGGTTCTAGCTGGTTCTGGCGGAGGCGGCCGAAAAGCGGCTGCCTCCCGATTGAGTAGGCATCATTGTAACGGGACTCGGAGGTGCATTGGTTCTTACATTCTTGATATCTCCTGATTCACTACTCGAGTCCCAAGAAAAGCTCAGAATACAACCTAAGTAGCTGAGTCAACCTTATCCTCACTCTTATTCAAACACGGGGATCAGCCCTACTGATCCTCTACAGTAGTTCTGTGGGGAGGGTTTGGGGAAGTGTGCAGAGCTAGGGGGGAGGGCGGTGGGGTGGGGGAGTGTCTTGACGTTGTCCTTGGGAGGGGGTTGCTTGTGGGGTGTGGACCTTTGCTTGGGGTGTGTGGACCTTTGCTTGGGGTGTGTGGACCGCTGTGTTTGGGTGGGGTGCTTGGGGATCGTGTATGGGGAACCTTGTTTGTTGTAGTCTTTCTTTTCTTCTTTTCTTTAGTCATTCTCACTCTCTTGTAATGTTCCTCCTCGAAAAAGAAAAAAAATGGGGAGGGTAGGGCGCAGGGGGCGGGAGAGCTGTTTGTTCGCCTTTCCTTGCAGTGGCCCGTCCCCTTCCCCGTCGTTCCAGCCTGAGCTGCAGGGTTGCTGGTGGGGGCTTAGTGAGTTCTGTGGGTGGGGTAAGGTAGGCTTCGGGGGGCTGTCTGGGTGTCAGGGACCGGGGGCTTAGGTGGTCTTGGTTTGAGCCTTTGGGGTAGGGTTCTGGGTATCAGGTCGAGGGGCGGGGCTTAGGCTCTTGTGGGTAGTTTTGTGGGGAGGGTTTGGGGAGGTGAGTGGAGCTAGGGTGGAGGGCGTTGGTGTGGGGGAGTGTCTTGACGTTGTCCTAGGGAGGGGGTTGCTGCGGTTATGTGGACCTTTGCTTGGGGTGTGTGGACCATTGCTTTGGGTGTGTGGACCTTTGCTTGGGGTGTGTGGACCTTTGCTTGGGGTGTGTGGACCGCTGTGTTTGAGTGGGGTGCTTGGAGCCCCAGCCCCAGCCCCAGCCCCAGCCCCAGCCCCAGCCCCAGCGCCAGCCCCAGCCCCAGCCCCAGCCCCAGCCCCAGCCCCAGCCCCAGCCCCAGCCCCAGCCCCAGCCCCAGCCCCAGCCCCAGCCCCAGCCCCAGCCCCAGCCCCAGCCCCAGCCCCAGCCCCAGCCCCAGCCCCAGCCCCAGCCCCAGCCCCAGCCCCAGCCCCAGCCCCAGCCCCAGCCCCAGCCCCAGCCCCAGCCCCAGCCCCAGCCCCAGCCCCAGCCCCAGCCCCAGCCCCAGCCCCAGCCCCAGCCCCAGCCCCAGCCCCAGCCCCAGCCCCAGCCCCAGCCCCAGCCCCAGCCCCAGCCCCAGCCCCAGCCCCAGCCCCAGCCCCAGCCCCAGCCCCAGCCCCAGCCCCTGCTGCTGCTGCTGCCGGTGCTGTTGCCGCTGCTGCTGCTGTTGTTGTTGCTGTGGCTGTTGCTGCTGACAGGAGGGCTGGGCGGGAGGAGAGGCAGCGGGAGGCCCAATGTAGGTCGAGGCGAGTCAGCTCGCAGCCAGCTACCCAGCCTACCAGAGGGGGGCCTCGCCGGCGCCGATTAGGCATCCCTTCTTCCGGTTCCAGTTTTGGGGATTGGGAGGCACAGCGTACAGCCACCTGATGACCCCCTTGCTCTACCTCCTCCACCCCCCCTTGCTCAACCTCCCCCACCACACCCAGCTCAGCAACCTACCCAGTCACCAGGTGACCCCCCTGCCCAACCTCCCATACCTCCCCCTGCCCATCCTCCTCACCTGCCTCTTGCCCAGCCCCCTGCTCAACCTCCTGGTGACTTTCCGGCTCAATCTCCCCCGTCTCCCCCTGCTCTACCTCCCCCTCCACCCCCTGCCCATCCTCCTCCACATCCCCCGGCACAGCCCCCTGCCCAGCCTCCTGGTGACTCCCCGGTTCTACCTTCACCCCCTCCCCCTTCTCAACTTCCCCCACCTCCCTCTGCCCAGCCCCATGCCCAGCCACCATGTGCTTCCCCTTCGCTACCTCCCCCCCCACCCTCTGCTCAGCCCCTCGCCCAACCTCCAGGTGGGCCCCCTGCCCTACCAGTCGCAGAGGGCCAGGTAACAGGCAAGGGCACTACAGGTGATGGGTCTCTTCGGGAGGGGCTCGGAGTTCAGTGGCAACAGCACCAACACATCTCACCAGTGAAGGGTGGCGCTTTAGGAGTTGAGGGGGCCCGGGTGGCGCAGGGCGCCCAGGGTGCTCAGCAGCAGCAGTCGCTGCAAAGCCCTACCTCCCGGGGCCCTCACCCTGCCTCAGCTGCTGCCGCCCCCCTCCAGCGCACCTCAGTTGGGGGTGGCACGGCTGGGGATGAGGGGGCCCAGGTGGCGCAAGGCACCCAGGGTGCTCAGCAGCAGCAGACGCTGCATAGCCCTACCTCCTTGGGCCCTCACCCTGCCTCAGCTGCTGCCGCCCCCCTCCAGCGCACCTCAGATGGGGGTGGCACAGCTGGGGATGAGGGGGCCCGGGTGGCGCAAGGCACCCAGGGTGCTCAGCAGCAGCAGTCGCTGCATAGCCCTACCTCCCAGGGCCCTCACCCTGCCTCAGCTGCTGCCGCCCCCCTCCAGCGCACCTCAGATGGGGGTGGCACAGCTGGGGACGAGGGGGCCCGGGTGGCGCAGGGCGCCCAGGGTGCTCAGCAGCAGCAGTCGCTGCAAAGCCCTACCTCCCGGGGCCCTCACCCTGCCTCAACTGCTGCCGCCCCCCTCCAGCGCACCTCAGTTGGGGGTGGCACGGCTGGGGATGAGGGGGCCCGGGTGGCGCAAGGCACCCAGGGTGCTCAGCAGCAGCAGTCGCTGCATAGCCCTACCTCCCTGGGCCCTCACCCTGCCTCAGCTGCTGCCGCCCCCCTCCAGCGCACTTCAGTTGGGGGTGGCACGGCTGGGGATGAGGGGGCCCGGGTGGCGCAAGGCACCCAGGGTGCTCAGCAGCAGCAGTCGCTGCATAGCCCTACCTCCCTGGGCCCTCACCCTGCCTCAGCTGCTGCCGCCCCCCTCCAGCGCACTTCAGTTGGGGGTGGCACGGCTGGGGATGAGGAGGCCCGGGTGGCGCAGGGCGCCCAGGTGGCCCAGCAGCAGCAGCAGCAGCACAGCCCTGGGGTGGGAGCGGGGGCGGGATCAGAGGCTGTAGCGGGGGCAGGGGTTGAGTCAGGGGCTAGAGGGCCAGGGCTCAAGGGTCTCGGGATCCACCCGTCTGCTCCGCCCCGTGGAAGGCCTTCCCGGTTCGATAGCACCTGGGGCCCAGCTACAGCAGAGCGTTCTGGGGGGACTCCGTGGCTGGGCCCGTCCTGGGCTGCCCAGGTGTGCTCAAGGGGGGAGTCAGCGCAGCCGGGGGAGAAGGAGGCGCAGGGTCTGTCGCCGAGCAGCTCAGCCGCCCCCTCCACCGGTCAGGGGCCCGCGAGCCGGCCCTTCCCGCTAGGCGGTGCAGCAGCTCCTACACGAGGCAGGAGGTCCTTACTTCCCCGTATGGACATGACCAGCTCCTCCGGAGGTAAGTCGGGAGATGTGGGGGGCAAGGCTCTAGCCGTCGTGTTCTCCGCCGCTAGCAGGGCCCTCCGAGCCGGTAGGAGCACCCTAGACCCTCAGCCGGAGCTGCTCTCAGCTCTCCAATCCTCCCCCTCCGCCTCGCCCGCCTCTACCAAAGACCAGGCCTCTTGGCCCGGCTGTGGAGGGGCAGAGTCGCTGAACGGCAGGGCTATCACAGCTAGTCAGCCCCAGGCTGCCGCCACCCCCCACCAGCGCGCCTCAGCTGGGGGTGGCACTCCTGGTACAGAGGGGGCGAGGCTTGTGCCTGTAGCACAGCAGCAACAGCAACAGCAGCAGCAGCGGCAACAGCATCGGCAGCAGCAGCAACAGCAGCAGCAGCAGCAGCAGCAGCAGCAGCAGCGGGCTGGGGCTGGGGCTGGGGCTGGGGCTGGGGCTGGGGCTGGGGCTGGGGCTGGGGCTGGGGCTGGGGCTGGGGCTGGGGCTGGGGCTGGGGCTGGGGCTGGGGCTGGGGCTGGGGCTGGGGCTGGGGCTGGGGCTGGGGCTGGGGCTGGGGCTGGGGCTGGGGCTGGGGCTGGGGCTGGGGCTGGGGCTGGGGCTGGGGCTGGGGCTGGGGCTGGGGCTGGGGCTGGGGCTGGGGCTGGGGCTGGGGCTGGGGCTGGGGCTGGGGCTGGGGCTGGGGCTGGGGCTGGGGCTGGGGCTGGGGCTGGGGCTGGGGCTGGGGCTGGGGCTGGGGCTGGGGCTGGGGCTGGGGCTGGGGCTGGGGCTGGGGCTGGGGCTGGGGCTGGGGCTGGGGCTGGGGCTGGGGCTGGGGCTGGGGCTGGGGCTGGGGCTGGGGCTGGGGCTGGGGCTGGGGCTGGGGCTGGGGCTGGGGCTGGGGCTGGGGCTGGGGCTGGGGCTGGGGCTGGGGCTGGGGCTGGGGCTGGGGCTGGGGCTGGGGCTGGGGCTGGGGCTGGGGCTGGGGCTGGGGCTGGGGCTGGGGCTGGGGCTGGGGCTGGGGCTGGGGCTGGGGCTGGGGCTGGGGCTGGGGCTGGGGCTGGGGCTGGGGCTGGGGCTGGGGCTGGGGCTGGGGCTGGGGCTGGGGCTGGGGCTGGGGCTGGGGCTGGGGCTGGGGCTGGGGCTGGGGCTGGGGCTGGGGCTGGGGCTGGGGCTGGGGCTGGGGCCGTGCCTTCTCCGATGGTTTGGGATCGCCCACGCCTTCCCCGTCCCTTGCCCACTACCCTCTTCCCAACGCCCACCACCTTCCAGCCTAGCGCCTTGGGGGCCTTCGTGGCTCGGGCGCATGCGCCTTGCTCCGTCCCGCCCCGTTGCGCGCTTTCCCCACACGCCCCTCTCCCCACCCCTCTTCCCTCTGGCCCTCTCAGCCCCCCTTGGGCCGCCCCTCCCCCCCTTGTTTACCCTCCCGCTGTCCATCCCGTGCCTCTTGAGGGGTCTGTTGCCACTGGCTCCCTTGCCGGTACTCCCCCACCAGCCTCCCCGCGCTCCCCGGGGCACTTGGGGTTGCTGGGTAAGGCCCTCTCTAAGGGCGCGGTGCTGGCCTCCAAGGGCAAGCTTGCTGCCCGAAAGCTGAGAGATGCCACAGCTAGGGGCCTAGCCGCAGCCGGGCAGTGGGTGGGAGGGGAACCCTCCGCCAGCTCTCCCTCCCTTGACCCCATGGACGCCGAGGCAGCGGCCCCCACCGCCCCTTGCCGCACGGAGGTCACGGGGTCTGGCGCAGTTGCCCCTCTCCCAGCCCAGGAGCTTGGTCCCTCCACCGGGCTGGGCACCCGGCTCGGCACGGTGCGGGTTGGGTCCGGTGAGCTGCAGGGTAGTCAGCCTCCCCGCTGGCTTGACACCGCCGCGAGGGCACCTCCGCGCCCCTCCCCGGATGACAGGAGGGCTAGGCGGGAGGAGAGGCAGCGGGTGGCTCAGTGTAGGTCGAGGCGAGGCAACACGCAGCCAGCTACCCAGCCAGCCAGAGGGGGGCCTAGCCGGCGCCGGTATGGCATTCCCTCTTTCGGTTCCAGCTCTGAGGAGTGGGGAGCACGGCGTGCAGTGCACCAGCAAGCTGGCAGGCAGCGTGCTGCGCAGTTTGGCCATGGGTCCCCACACGTGCGCCGCTACGGGTTGCTCAGCCCCTCTGCTAGCCTGTCCAGCTCGCTGGGGGCCTCCTGTGACAGCCCTGTAGTTGAGTCAGCAGGGCCCCGGGAGGGGAGGTTGAGGGTGCCTAAGCGGCAGCAGCCCGAGCAGGCAGCTCAGCTTGGGGAGGAGGTCGAGCAGCTCGGTCCTCTGCCCCTGCGGCCCCCGCTGGCCATCTATTCGCGTGAGCCTCGGATCCGCCTGCGCCGCCCGGGGGCCAAGTTGGCGTGCATTGAGGCCACTCCACCCCCCCCCCCCGGCCCTCCTCCTTTGCCAGGCCCGCCTCCCCTTCCCAGCCCACCCGCCCTCCTCCACACACGCGTAGCCCGCGCGGGGGCAAGCCAGGACTAGCCATGCAGCGCCCAGGTGTGGCCGCCAGGTTCTTGGCAGTCACCCTCAACGTGCAGGGCCTTGCCCAGCCGCACAAACTGCAGGCCCTGCTTGACTGGGCCGCTGACAGCCCGGCGCAAGTGGTGTTCCTTCAAGAGTGCCATAGGGCGGAGAGCGTGTGGCAGTGGGCAGAAGCCCAATCGGGGGCCAAGCCCGCCTGGCGGGGGCAGTGGTTTTACACCCCCGGCACCGGCAGCTCCCAAGGCTGCCTGGTTTTGGTCAAGCCCTCCACCATCCTCCAGGGGTGCACCCAGGTGCAGCTGCAGGCAGAGGGGGCCCAGGGGCGGGTGCTGCGGGTAGACGGGGAGCTCGCAGGCAGGCCCGTGTCCCTAGTGTGCGTGTACGCCCCGGCGCAGCAGGCAGAGCGGCCAGCGTTCTACGCAGAGTGCCTCCCCGCTTGCCTCCCGCCAGCCGCCGACCGCCGCCTCCTCCTCATGGGGGGCGACTTCAACTGCATCCTAGCCCCCGTGGACAGAGTGGGCATCCCGCAGGGCTCGCAGCATGGGGAGGCCTGGGTGGGCAGCCGGGGCCAGGGGGCGGAGCAGCTGCGGCAGCTGGTGGGTGAGCGGGGTCTGGTGGACCCGTGGCGCCATCTGCACCCCTCCAAGAGAGACCTCACCCACTTCAGCGAGCGTTGGCAGACGGGTGCGCGCCTCGACCGGTGGTACATCTCGGAGGAGCTGGTGCAGTGGCAGTTGGACAGCGCCATCCAGGGGGTGCTGCCAGTGCCCACCGACCACCGGCCCGTGTCAGTGGCAGTGTGCCCCCCCGATCTGCCTCTCACCGTCCCCGCTCCCTGGCAGCCGCACCCCGCCCACCTCGACAACCCTGACCTGCTGGACTGCCTCAAGGACTTCCTACAGGCGGAGGCACATCACCACGAGGCTGCGAGTCAGCTGGGGCTGCCTAGGGATGGGCATAGGGCCAGGTGGGCCCGCATCAAGCAGGGCATGGCCATGCGTGCCCAGCACTTTCTGCGGGCCCAGCGCCGCGCGCAGCGTGACCTGCAGCAGCGCAGGGAGAAGGCGGCAGCAGTGGCCAGGGCTCACCTCGTGCGGCAGCTGGTGCGGGTGGAGCGAGAGGGGGAGGCTGAGGTGCAGGCGGCGCAACACCTGGGAGAGGCCGCAGCCCTGGCGGGTGTGGGGGCGAGGGAGCAGGGGGCCCAGCAGTCCCTGCTGGCCAGCGCAGTCCTCGACCAGTACTACGGCGACCGCTCCTCCTTCTACTTCTACCATCGCGACCAGCCCGCGCACACCCCCACCCTCATCTCATCTCTCCAGCTCCCCGGCCAGCCAGGTCAGCCAGCAGACCTCACCACGCCGGCCGGGGTGAAGGCAGCGTGCAGGGCGTTCCAGCAGCACTACTCAGCTGCCGAGCCCACCGGAGTCTACGCAGCCAAGCCGGTGGACACAGCTGCGCGCGCCACGCTGCTCGGCAGCCTCACCTCCCACCTCACCCCCACCCAGGCCAGGGCTGCCGAGGGCCCCGATGGCAGCCCTTTGCTGTCAGAGGAGGAGCTGGGCCGGGCTCTGCAGGGCTGCGCGCACAGCAAGGCCCCGGGGCTAGATGGGCTGCCCATGGAGGTCTACGACCGCCTGTGGGTGGAGCTGGGGCGGCCGCTGCGGGCCATGTTGCGAGAGGCCCTGGCAGACACCACTGACCCTGCCCCGCTGGCTGAGTTCCTGACCGGCATCATCACCCTCGTGCCCAAGGCTGGCAAGCCGAGGGACCAGGTGGCCGGCGACCGCCCCATCACGCTCCTCAACTGCGACGTGCGCCTGGTGGCCAGGGCAGTGGAGGACCGGCTGCAGCTGCCCTTGGACCTGCTGGTGTCCCCCTCTCAATCGGCCTTCATCCTGGGCAGGGACATCAGCGACAGCGTGCAGTTCCACCTGGGCCTGCTGGAGTACCTGCAGCACCGGGGCAGCCCAGCCTGGCTGTTGTTGCTGGACCTGGCGGGGGCCTATGACAACGTGTCCTGGGGCTTGCTCCAGGACACGATGGAGGCCATGGGGTTCTGCCGGGAGGGGCATGTGCGCTGGGCTCAGCTGCTGCACCGGGGGGCCACGAGCCAGGTGCTGGTCAACGGCCACCTCACTGACAGCTTCCCCCTTGCGTCGGGGCTGCTGCAGGGCAGCGGGGCATCCCCGCTCTACTGGTGCATCGTGCTCCAGCCGCTGGTCAGCTACCTCAGCTCGCTCCAGCTGGCAGGCCGCATCAGCACCCCCATCATCCCCTCCAGCCCTCTGGCCATGCACAGGGCCGCCCTGACCCCCGCGCTCCCCTCCAAGGAGTATGCGGACGACCTCACCATCGTGGTGCTCGATCTGGTCCGAGACGGAAAGGTGGTAGTGGAGGCCCTGGGCCTGTTCCGCGCCGCTGGGGGCCCTGCGCTGAGCGCGAGCAAGAGCTCAGCCCTGCCGTGCGCCCAGCCAGAGCCCGGGCTGGGTAACCAGGAGGGCTCGGGCCCCGAGGGGGCGGGGAGGGGAGGATGGGGGGTTGACGGGGGGCAAGGGGGCGGGCAGGGGCAGGTGGGCGAGCAGGGGCTAGGGGGTGGGCCGGGGGAAGGTGGCGGGCAAGGGCAGCAGCAGGGCGGGCGGGAGCAGGGTGGGGAGCAGGAGCCGGAGGTGGTCATCCCAGCTGTCCGAGTGGGGGTGCCCGTGCGCCACCTGGGGGTCCCTCTTGGGGCGGCCTCCTACGCTGCCACCAGCGAGGCCGCCTTCGGTGGGGCGGCGGCGGCCATGATGGCAGCCTCCCTCCCTTGGCGGCCCCAAGGCCTCAACCTCCTGGGGCGGGTGCAGGTGGCACAACGGTGCCTGGCCTCCAAGTCCATCTACCAGATGGCCTTCGTGCAACCCTCCGCTGCTCTCGCGCAAGCCATGGCCTTGGCTGTCAACCGCTTTGTGGCAGCCTCAGACTTGCCCCAGGAGCGCAGCCCCAACAGCAGCCGCCTCTACCCTAGCAAGGCCATTTGCGTGATGCCCCGGGGGGAGGGAGGGGTGGGGCTTCCCGAATAGGGGGTCACCAGCACGGCCATGCTGGCGAAGATGCTGGCCCAGCTCTAGTCGCCCCGGGTTCGTCCCTGGCAGCCTCTGACCCACAGCCTGCTGGCAGACCCCTCCCACGGCCTCAGCACGTGGGTCATCACCGACCCCACCGCCCCCCCCTCGCGAGGCATCAGCTCGAGGCTGCAAGCTCACGTGGCGGCCCTGGCTGAGCTCAAGCTGTTCCGTCAGGTGCCCCCCGCTAGCCAGTCCTTCTTCTCGGTGCTGGCGGAGCCGCTGTGGTACAACGCGCAAGTCCGCATGAACCCAGCAGCAAGGGAGGCAGCAGCTGAGCAGGGTTGGACCCACGTCCGCCACGTGAGGGAGGCCCTCCACAGCCACCAGCTGGAGGGGGAGGCCCGCTGGGCTGCGGATCTGGTCAGGGCTTGCCTCCCCGAGCCCTGGCAGGGCATGGTGGACCGCTTGCAGCCTCCACGGCCGGAGTGGGAGTGCCTGAGGGTTGGGCCAGGGGTGGGGTTTGTGATGCGACGCACCCCCCTGCTCCAGCCCTCCCACTGGGTGGGCCCCAACGGCCGCCTCTACCCCCTAGACCCCACAGGGCAGGGTCCCCTAGGGGCTTTCTGGGCGGCGGAGGGGGCGGCCTGGGAGCCAGCAGCGGTGGCCCGGCTCAACAAGCCCAGCTACAGGCTGACCCCGGAGGAGCGAGCCAAACACCTCCGACCTCTACCCGCCCAGCGTCACATGGCGCAGGAGCAGGCTCAGGGGCAGGAGCAAGGAGGGGACAGGGGGGCGGGCAGGGGAGGGGGGCGGGCGGGCAAGGGGGCGGGGCGGGGGCAGGGGGGGAGGGCGTGGAGGAGCTGGAGGGCGTAGGGGAGCAGGGGGCGGGGCGGGAGGGCAGGCTGCCGACCCAGCTGACGAGGGGCCTGGCACCTGGCCTAAGGAGGAGTGGCTCTTGGGCCCCTGGGCTCACCTGCAGCTGGACCTCAGGTGTGGGGCATGGGCACCACCACCCTGCTGGACTTCTCGGTCAAGCATGCCAGGGTGCGCCTCCACCAGCTCCAGCGCGTCCGTGCCGACCCCCTCTACCCACCCAGTGGGGGCCTGTGGCCTGCGCTGTGGGGTGTGCGCCCCCCCCGGGCAGCGGGCGGACCGGAGGTGGCAGCAGTGGCTGATGGGGCCCTGAGGGAGCTGGAGCTCAAGTGGGAGGCCAGCGCGCAGCAGGTGGCAGGCCAGGGGGCAGCGGGGGAGCGGGAGCAGCAGGGCAGGGATGTGGAGGAGCGGCTCCCCGAGGAGGTGCAGGGCAGCCAGGTGCAGGGCAGCTCCGGAGGTAAGTCGGGAGATGTGGGGGGCAAGGCTCTAGCCGTCGTGTTCTCCGCCGCTAGCAGGGCCCTCCGAGCCGGTAGGAGCACCCTAGACCCTCAGCCGGAGCTGCTCTCAGCTCTCCAATCCTCCCCCTCCGCCTCGCCCGCCTCTACCAAAGACCAGGCCTCTTGGCCCGGCTGTGGAGGGGCAGAGTCGCTGAACGGCAGGGCTATCACAGCTAGTCAGCCCCAGGCTGCCGCCACCCCCCACCAGCGCGCCTCAGCTGGGGGTGGCACTCCTGGTACAGAGGGGGCGAGGCTTGTGCCTGTAGCACAGCAGCAACAGCAACAGCAGCAGCAGCGGCAACAGCATCGGCAGCAGCAGCAACAGCAGCAGCAGCAGCAGCAGCAGCAGCAGCAGCAGCGGGCTGGGGCTGGGGCTGGGGCTGGGGCTGGGGCTGGGGCTGGGGCTGGGGCTGGGGCTGGGGCTGGGGCTGGGGCTGGGGCTGGGGCTGGGGCTGGGGCTGGGGCTGGGGCTGGGGCTGGGGCTGGGGCTGGGGCTGGGGCTGGGGCTGGGGCTGGGGCTGGGGCTGGGGCTGGGGCTGGGGCTGGGGCTGGGGCTGGGGCTGGGGCTGGGGCTGGGGCTGGGGCTGGGGCTGGGGCTGGGGCTGGGGCTGGGGCAGGGGCTGGGGCTGGGGCTGGGGCTGGGGCTGGGGCTGGGGCTGGGGCTGGGGCTGGGGCTGGGGCTGGGGCTGGGGCTGGGGCTGGGGCTGGGGCTGAGGCCGTGCCTTCTCCGATGGTTTGGGATCGCCCACGCCTTCCCCGTGCCTTGCCCACTACCCTCTTCCCAACGCCCACCACCTTCCAGCCTAGCGCCTTGGTGGCCTTCGTGGCTCGGGCGCATGCGCCTTGCTCCGTCCCGCCCCGTTGCGCGCTTTCCCCACACGCCCCTCTCCCCACCCCTCTTCCCTCTGGCCCTCTCAGCCCCCCTTGGGCCGCCCCTCCCCCCCTTGTTTACCCTCCCGCTGTCCATCCCGTGCCTCTTGAGGGGTCTGTTGCCACTGGCTCCCTTGCCGGTACTCCCCCACCAGCCTCCCCGCGCTCCCCGGGGCACTTGGGGTTGCTGGGTAAGGCCCTCTCTAAGGGCGCGGTGCTGGCCTCCAATGGCAAGCTCGCTGCCCGAAAGCTGAGAGATGCCACAGCTAGGGGCCTAGCCGCAGCCGGGCAGTGGGTGGGAGGGGAACCCTCCGCCAGCTCTCCCTCCCTTGACCCCATGGACGCCGAGGAAGCGGCCCCCACCGCCCCTTGCCGCACGGAGGTCACGGGGTCTGGCGCAGTTGCCCCTCTCCCAGCCCAGGAGCTTGGTCCCTCCACCGGGCTGGGCACCCGGCTCGGCACGGTGCGGGTTGGGTCCGGTGAGCTGCAGGGTAGTCAGCCTCCCCGCTGGCTTGACACCGCCGCGAGGGCACCTCCGCGCCCCTCCCCGGATGACAGGAGGGCTAGGCGGGAGGAGAGGCAGCGGGTGGCTCAGTGTAGGTCGAGGCGAGGCAACACGCAGCCAGCTACCCAGCCAGCCAGAGGGGGGCCTAGCCGGCGCCGGTATGGCATTCCCTCTTTCGGTTCCAGCTCTGAGGAGTGGGGAGCACGGCGTGCAGTGCACCAGCAAGCTGGCAGGCAGCGTGCTGCGCAGTTTGGCCATGGGTCCCCACACGTGCGCCGCTACGGGTTGCTCAGCCCCTCTGCTAGCCTGTCCAGCTCGCTGGGGGCCTCCTGTGACAGCCCTGTAGTTGAGTCAGCAGGGCCCCGGGAGGGGAGGTTGAGGGTGCCTAAGCGGCAGCAGCCCGAGCAGGCAGCTCAGCTTGGGGAGGAGGTCGAGCAGCTCGGTCCTCTGCCCCTGCGGCCCCCGCTGGCCATCTATTCGCGTGAGCCTCGGATCCGCCTGCGCCGCCCGGGGGCCAAGTTGGCGTGCATTGAGGCCACTCCACCCCCCCCCCCCGGCCCTCCTCCTTTGCCAGGCCCGCCTCCCCTTCCCAGCCCACCCGCCCTCCTCCACACACGCGTAGCCCGCGCGGGGGCAAGCCAGGACTAGCCATGCAGCGCCCAGGTGTGGCCGCCAGGTTCTTGGCAGTCACCCTCAACGTGCAGGGCCTTGCCCAGCCGCACAAACTGCAGGCCCTGCTTGACTGGGCCGCTGACAGCCCGGCGCAAGTGGTGTTCCTTCAAGAGTGCCATAGGGCGGAGAGCGTGTGGCAGTGGGCAGAAGCCCAATCGGGGGCCAAGCCCGCCTGGCGGGGGCAGTGGTTTTACACCCCCGGCACCGGCAGCTCCCAAGGCTGCCTGGTTTTGGTCAAGCCCTCCACCATCCTCCAGGGGTGCACCCAGGTGCAGCTGCAGGCAGAGGGGGCCCAGGGGCGGGTGCTGCGGGTAGACGGGGAGCTCGCAGGCAGGCCCGTGTCCCTAGTGTGCGTGTACGCCCCGGCGCAGAAGGCAGAGCGGCCAGCGTTCTACGCAGAGTGCCTCCCCGCTTGCCTCCCGCCAGCCGCCGACCGCCGCCTCCTCCTCATGGGGGGCGACTTCAACTGCATCCTAGCCCCCGTGGACAGAGTGGGCATCCCGCAGGGCTCGCAGCATGGGGAGGCCTGGGTGGGCAGCCGGGGCCAGGGGGCGGAGCAGCTGCGGCAGCTGGTGGGTGAGCGGGGGTTGGTGGACCCGTGGCGCCATCTGCACCCCTCCAAGAGAGACCTCACCCACTTCAGCGAGCGTTGGCAGACGGGTGCGCGCCTCGACCGGTGGTACATCTCGGAGGAGCTGGTGCAGTGGCAGCTGGACAGCGCCATCCAGGGGGTGCTGCCAGTGCCCACCGACCACCGGCCTGGGCCCCCTCTGCCTGCAGCTGCACCTGGGTGCACCCCTGGAGGATGGTGGAGGGCTTAACCAATACCAGGCAGCCTTGGGAGCTGCCGGTGCCGGGGGTGTAAAACCACTGCCCCCGCCAGGCGGGCTTGGCCCCCGATTGGGCTTCTGCCCACTGCCATACGCTCTCCGCCCTATGGCACTCTTGAAGGAACACCACTTGCGCCGGGCTGTCAGCGGCCCAGTCAAGCAGGGCCTGCAGTTTGTGCGGCTGGGCAAGGCCCTGCACGTTGAGGGTGACTGCCAAGAACCTGGCGGCCACACCTGGGCGCTGCATGGCTAGTCCTGGCTTGCCCCCGCGCGGGCTACGCGTGTGCAGAGGAGGGTGGGTGGGCTGGGAAGGGGAGGCGGACCTGGCAAAGGAGGAGGGCCGGGGGGGGGGGGGCGGGGTGGCCTCAATGCACGCCAACTTGGCCCCCGGGCGGCGCAGACGGATCCGAGGCTCACGTGAGTAGATGGCCAGCGGGGGCCGCAGGGGCAGAGGACCGAGCTGCTCGACCTCCTCCCCAAGCTGAGCTGCTTGCTCGGGCTGCTGCCGCTTAGGCACCCTCAACCTCCCTTCCCGGGGCCCTGCTGACTCAACTACAGGGTTGTGATCACAGGAGGCCCCCAGCGAGCTGGCCAGGCTAGCAGAGGGGCTGAGCGACCCGTAGCGGCGTACGTGTGGGGACCCATGGCCAAGCTGCGCAGCACGCTGCCTGCCAGCTTGCTGGTGCCCAGCACGCCGTGCCTCCCACTCCTCAGAGCTGGAACCGGAAGAGGGAATGCCATACCGGCGCCGGCTAGGCCCCCCTCTGGCTGGCTGGGTAGCTGGCTGCGTGTTGCCTCGCCTCGACCTACACTGAGCCACCCGCTGCCGCTCCTCCCGCCTAGCCCTCCTGTCATCCGGGGAGGGGCGCGGAGGTGCCCTCGCGGCGGTGTCAAGCCAGCGGGGAGGCTGACTACCCTGCAGCTCACCGGACCCAACCCGCACCGTGCCGAGCCGGGAGCCCAGCCCGGTGGAGGGACCAAGCTCCTGGGCTGGGAGAGGGGCAACTGCGCCAGGCCCCGTGACCTCCGTGCGGCAAGGAGCGGTGTGGGCCGCTGCCTCGGCGTCCATGGGGTCAAGGGAGGGAGAGCTGGCGGAAGGTTCCCCACCCACCCACTGCCCGGCTGCGGCTAGGCCCCTAGCTGTGGCATCTCTCAGCTTACGGGCAGCGAGCTTGCCATTGGAGGCCAGCACCGCGCCCTTAAAGAGGGCCTTGCCCAGCAACCCCAAGTGCCCCGGGGAGCGCGGAGAGGCTGATGGGGTATTACCGGCAAGGGAGCCAGTGGCAACAGACCCCTCAAGAGGCACGGGATGGACAGCGGGAGGGTAAACAAGGGGGGGAGGGGCGGCCCAAGGGGGGCTGAGAGGGCCAAAGGGAAGAGGGGTGGGGAGAGGGGCGTGAGGGGAAAGCGCGCAACGGGGCGGGACGGAGCAAGGCGCATGCGCCCGAGCCACGAAGGCCCCCAAGGCGCTAGGCTGGAAGGTGGTGGGCGTTGGGAAGAGGGTAGTGGGCAAGGGACGGGGAAGGCGTGGGCGATCCCAAACCATCGGAGAAGGCACGGCCCCAGCCCCAGCCCCAGCCCCAGTCCCAGCCCCAGCCCCAGCCCCAGCCCCAGCCCCAGCCCCAGCCCCAGCCCCAGCCCCAGCCCCAGCCCCAGCCCTAGCCCTAGCCCCAGCCCCAGCCCCAGCCCCAGCCCCAGCCCCAGCCCCAGCCCCAGCCCCAGCCCCAGCCCCAGCCCCAGCCCCAGCCCCAGCCCCAGCCCCAGCCCCAGCCCCAGCCCCAGCCCCAGCCCCAGCCCCAGCCCCAGCCCCAGCCCCAGCCCCAGCCCCAGCCCCAGCCCCAGCCCCAGCCCCAGCCCCAGCCCCAGCCCCAGCCCCAGCCCCAGCCCCAGCCCCAGCCCCAGCCCCAGCCCCAGCCCCAGCCCCAGCCCCAGCCCCAGCCCCAGCCCCAGCCCCAGCCCCAGCCCCAGCCCCAGCCCCAGCCCCAGCCCCAGCCCCAGCCCCAGCCCCAGCCCCAGCCCCAGCCCCAGCCCCAGCCCCAGCCCCAGCCCCAGCCCCAGTCCATTCGTAGGAATTAGCAGCCAGGCGCCTAGACCGACCTTGGTTGTTTTAGCTGAAACTTTGCCCATTGGTAGCTGGTAATGTAAGCATTCCAGCCCAAAAAAAACCAGGTCAAAAAAGTCAAAGGCTGGGACTCGGCGGCCCGTGGCGTCTGTTCAGCAATGTTCAGCAATGTTCAGCAATGTTCAGCAGCTTGTTCAGCAATGTTCACCCATGTTCACCCATGTTCAGCAATGTTCACCCATGTCAAGCAATGTTCACCCATGTTCACCCATGTTCAGCAATGTTCAGCAGTTTGTTCAGCAATGTTCAGCAATTTGTTCAGCAGTGTTCAGCAATGTTCATATTTGTTCAGCAATGTGTTCAGCAGTGTTCACCCATGTTCACCCATGTTCAGCAATGGTTAGCAATGTTCAGCAATGATCAGCAATGTTCAGCAAAGTTCAGCAATGTGTTCAGCAATGTTCAGCAATGTTCACCCATGTTCAGCAATGCTAAAGATGTTCAGATTTGTTCAGCAATGTGTTCAGCAATGTTCAGCAGTGTTCAGCTTTGTTCAGCAATGTGTTAAACAATGTTCACCCATGTTCACCCATGTTCAGCAATGTTCAGCAATGTGTTCAGCAATGTTCAGCAATGTTCACCCATGTTCAGCAATGTTCAGCAATGCTCAGATCTGTTCAGAGGTGTTCAGCCTTGTGCTCAGCAACATCAGCTATGTTCAGCAGTGCTCAGCAATGTTCAGCAATGTGTTCAGCAGTGTTCACCCATGTTCACCCATGTTCACCCATGTTCAGCAATGTTCAGCAGCCCGTTCAGCAATGTTCACCCATGCTCAGCAATGTTCAGCAATGTTCAGCAATGTTCAGCAATGTTCAGCAATGTGTTCAATAGCGTTCACCCATGTTCAGCAATGTTCAGCCATGTTCAGCAATGTTCAGCAATGTGTATAGTAGCATAGCGTTCACCCAGGGCAGGGCAGGGCAGGGCAGGGCAGGGCAGGGCAGGGCAGGGCAGGGCAGGGCAGGGCAGGGCAGGGCAGGGCAGGCAGGGCAGGGCAGGGCAGGGCAGGGCAGGGCAGGGCAGGGCAGGGCAGGGCAGGGCAGGGCAGGGCAGGGCAGGGCAGGGCAGGGCAGGGCAGGGCAGGGCAGGGCAGGGCAGGGCAGGGCAGGGCAGGGCAGGGCAGGGCAGGGCAGGGCAGGGCAGGGCAGGGCAGGGCAGGGCAGGGCAGGGCAGGGCAGGGCAGGGCAGGGCAGGGCAGGGCAGGGCAGGGCAGGGCAGGGCAGGGCAGGGCAGGGCAGGGCAGGGCAGGGCAGGGCAGGGCAGGGCAGGGCAGGGCAGGGCAGGGCAGGGCAGGGCAGGGCAGGGCAGGGCAGGGCAGGGCAGGGCAGGGCAGGGCAGGGCAGGGCAGGGCAGGGCAGGGCAGGGCAGGGCAGGGCAGGGCAGGGCAGGGCAGGGCAGGGCAGGGCAGGGCAGGGCAGGGCAGGGCAGGGCAGGGCAGGGCAGGGCAGGGCAGGGCAGGGCAGGGCAGGGCAGGGCAGGGCAGGGCAGGGCAGGGCAGGGCAGGGCAGGGCAGGGCAGGGCAGGGCAGGGCAGGGCAGGGCAGGGCAGGGCAGGGCAGGGCAGGGCAGGGCAGGGCAGGGCAGGGCAGGGCAGGGCAGGGCAGGGCAGGGCAGGGCAGGGCAGGGCAGGGCAGGGCAGGGCAGGGCAGGGCAGGGCAGGGCAGGGCAGGGCAGGGCAGGGCAGGGCAGGGCAGGGCAGGGCAGGGCAGGGCAGGGCAGGGCAGGGCAGGGCAGGGCAGGGCAGGGCAGGGCAGGGCAGGGCAGGGCAGGGCAGGGCAGGGCAGGGCAGGGCAGGGCAGGGCAGGGCAGGGCAGGGCAGGGCAGGGCAGGGCAGGGCAGGGCAGGGCAGGGCAGGGCAGGGCAGGGCAGGGCAGGGCAGGGCAGGGCAGGGCAGGGCAGGGCAGGGCAGGGCAGGGCAGGGCAGGGCAGGGCAGGGCAGGGCAGGGCAGGGCAGGGCAGGGCAGGGCAGGGCAGGGCAGGGCAGGGCAGGGCAGGGCAGGGCAGGGCAGGGCAGGGCAGGGCAGGGCAGGGCAGGGCAGGGCAGGGCAGGGCAGGGCAGGGCAGGGCAGGGCAGGGCAGGGCAGGGCAGGGCAGGGCAGGGCAGGGCAGGGCAGGGCAGGGCAGGGCAGGGCAGGGCAGGGCAGGGCAGGGCAGGGCAGGGCAGGGCAGGGCAGGGCAGGGCAGGGCAGGGCAGGGCAGGCAGGGGCAACGCAAGGCTGGGAAGGGGTGGGGCAGGGCTTGGATGGGTTGGGGCAGGGCTGGGATGGGGTGGGGCAGGGCTGGGAGGGTGTGGGGCAGGGCTGGGAGGGTGTGGGGCAGGGCTGGGAGGGTGTGGGGCAGGGCTGGGAGGGGGTGGGGCAGGGCTGGGCTGCGGCGGCGAGGGGTGAGGCTGGGCGGCGTTCAGTAGTGTTTTGTATATAATATTATTCAGTAGCGTTCAGTAGTGTTCAGTTTTTGCATCCTAAATTGCAAGCTCACGGACAAGTATAGTCCGTAGCCCGTGCAAGCCGCAAGCGTGCAAGCATGCAAGCCTGCAAGTTTGCATGCGGTTGTGGCAGATCTGTACGTTAAGCCTCTACCTTTCAGGACAGGTCACAACGTGCAAGACGGGGCCCAGCGCTATGTTGATGGACGTTACTTGTTGGTTAGCGAAGTTTTGAAGTTTACGCAATCGCAAAGGCATCGCACATCTCACAAGACACAAGCCAGTCATATACGGGCTGGTCAGGGCGAGAACAAGCCCTTTCAGAGTGCCTGAGGTAGCTAGGCGGCTTAGGTGGCCCAACGCGATCCTTGCTATGGCCTGTCGCGGCTTGCAGGCTTGCAAGATCTTGTACACTAGGCCAGGTGCGATGTCGCAAGGCGTTGTCTTGCCGGATTGCAGATCTTTACCTTCGTCGATGGCCTGACTTGCTCGTTAAAAGCATTGATAGTATAGCCAGGGGTTCAACAGAGATCGTCCGCCAGGCAAGTTGTCACTTCACCTTACATGATACACTTCACCCTACATGATGATGCTGATGGTTTTTAACCGAATGTTGTGCCCTTGCCCTGCAGGCATCAGGTTCAGTGGCAAGTATGTGTGGGGCGCGAGCGTGGTGAGTGGACGGTCAGCACACAACCAACACCTTGTACACCCCCTATAGAGGGTGCCAGACGTTGATGCAAGGTGTACCCATAACAAACAGCCTAAAGCAGAAGGCCAAAGAGGCAGCTAGATGTTCTGGTCCCCCTCTGCCGTAGCTTACATGTCCCACTATTGCATATGTCTCGTGCAAGCATGGTCATGTCAACGTTTGCCTCCCCACTCCCCTACACACCACAGCCTCCTGTCCACACTGTTGCAATCACACGACATGTCCCTTAAGACCCGACCTAACCGCTTGCGTGCCCTGTGTTTGTTGCAGGTCCAACGGGCACACCTAGCACCCTGCAGTCCTCTATACCCCCCTCTCCACCCCTCCCACCATCTCCCAGCCTGACATCCCCCCTGACATCGCAGTGCTCACCCCAGCCTTCGCTAACCCATCCCACCACCATCTCCTTACTCTCCTTCCCAAGTATGCAGCCCACATCCGTTATGGCTGCTCGTCCAACATATTATCATGTCACGTCGCTTCCTGCAGGTGGCCATCACTAGGCTGTTCCCCGTCTTCCCTGTGGGTGGCATGCCCCACTTGCTGCATGGCATGGGCTCAGACCTAGAGCATGCAGTGGCGGCAGCAGCAGGTGCAACACGAGTCCCGCCTGCAGCAAGCAAGCGGGCAGCCCCACAAGACACAGCTACTGAACATTGTTGAATGAGCTGCTGAACATTGTTGAATGAGCTTCTGAACATTGCTGAACGGCTGGCTGAACAATGCTGAACGGTTGGCTGAACATTGCTGAACGGCTGGCTGAACATTGCTGAACGGTTGGCTGAACATTGCTGAACGGCTGGCTGAACAATGCTGAACGGCTGGCTGAACATTGCTGAACGCTAGCTGAACATTGCTGAACGGCTGGCTGAACATTGCTGAACGGCTGGCTGAACATTGCTGAACGCTAGCTGAACATTGCTGAACGGCTGGCTGAACATTGCTGAACGCTAGCTGAACATTGCTGAACGGCTAGCTGAACATTGCTGAACGGCTGGCTGAACATTGCTGAACATTGCTGAACGCTAGCTGAACATTGCTGAACGCTAGCTGAACATTGCTGAACGGCTGGCTGAACATTGCTGAACATTGCTGAACGCTAGCTGAACATTGCTGAACGGTTGGCTGAACATTGCTTAACGGCTGGCTGAACATTGCTGAACATTGCTGAACGCTAGCTGAACATTGCTGAACGCTAGCTGAACATTGCTGAACGGCTGGCTGAACATTGCTGAACATGGCTGAACGCTAGCTGAACATTGCTGAACGCTAGCTGAACATTGCTGAACGGCTGGCTGAACATTGCTGAACATTGCTGAACGCTAGCTGAACATTGCTGAACGCTAGCTGAACATTGCTGAACGGCTGGCTGAACATTGCTGAACATTGCTGAACGCTAGCTGAACATTGCTGAACGCTAGCTGAACATTGCTGAACGGCTGGCTGAACATTGCTGAACACATTGCTGAACATTGCTGAATATTTCTGAACACTGCTGAACAAACGCCACGGGCCGCCGAGCCCCAGCCTTTGACTTTTTTGACCTGGTTCCTTTAGGGTTGGAATGCTTACATCACAGGCTACCAATGGGCAGAATTTTAGCCAAAACAACCAAAGTCGGTGATGGCGCCTGGCTGCTAATTCCTACGAGTGTCCCAGCCCCAGCCCCAGCCCCAGCCCCAGCCCGCGCCCCAGCCCCAGCCCGCTGCTGCTGCTGCTGCTGCTGCTGGTGCTGCTGTTGCCGGTGCTGTTGCCGCTGCTGCTGCTGTTGTTGCTGTTGCTGCTGCGCTACAGGCACCATCCTCGCCCCTTCTGTGCCAGCAGTGCCACCCCCAGCTGAGGTGCGCTGGTGAGGAGTGGCGGAAGCCTGCGGCTGACTAGCCGTGATAGCCCTGCCGTCCAGCGACTCTGCCCCTCCGCAATCGGGCCGAGTGGCCTCGTCTTGGGTAGCAGCGGGCGAGGCGGAGGGGGAGGAGAGGAGAGCTGATAGCAGCTCCGGCTGAGGGTCTAGGGTGCTCCTACCGGCTCGGAGGGCCCTGCTAGCGGCGGAGAACACGACGGCTAGAGCCTTGGCCCCCACATCCCCCGACTTACCTCCGGTGGAGCTGGTCATGTCCAAGCGGGGAAGAAGGGACTTCCTGCCTCGTGTAGGAGCTGCTGCACCGCCAAGCTGGAAAGGCCGACTCGCGAGCCCCTGACTAGTGGAGGGGGCGGCTGGGCTGCTCGGCGACAGACCCTGCGCCTCCTTCTCCCCCGGCTGCGCTGACTCACCCCTTGAGCACACCCGGGCAGCCCAGGACGGGCCCAGCCACGGAGTCCCCCCAGAAAGCTCTGTTGTAGCTGGGCCCCAGGAGCTATCGAACCGGGAAGGCCTTCCACGGGGCGGAGCAGACGGGTGGATCCCGAGACCCTTGAGCCCTGGCCCTCTAGCCCCTGACTCATCCCCCGCCCCCGTTACAGCCTCTGTTCCCGCCCCCGCTCCCACCCCAGGGTTGTGCTGCTGCTGCTGCTGGGTCACCTGGGCGCCCTGCGCCACCCGGGCCCCCTCATCCCCAGCGGTGCCACCCCCAACTGAGGCGCGCTGGAGGGGGGCGGCAGCAGCTAAGGCAGGGTGAGGGCCCCGGGAGGTAGGGCTATGCAGCGTCTGCTGCTGCTGAGCACCCTGGGCGCCCTGCGCCACCCGGGCCCCCTCATCCCCAGCTGTGCCACCCCCATCTGAGGTGCGCTGGAGGGGGGCGGCAACAGCTGAGGCAGAGTGAGGGCCCCGGGAGGTGGGGCTATGCAGCGTCTGCTGCTGCTGAGCACCCTGGGCGCTTTGCGCCACCCGGGCCCCCTCATCCCCAGCTGTGCCACCCCCATCTGAGGTGCGCTGGAGGGGGGCGGCAACAGCTGAGGCAGAGTGAGGGCCCCGGGAGGTAGGGCTATGCAGCGTCTGCTGCTGCTGAGCACCCTGGGCGCTTTGCGCCACCCGGGCCCCCTCATCCCCAGCTGTGCCACCCCCATCTGAGGTGCGCTGGAGGGGGGCGGCAGCAGCTGAGGCAGGGTTAGGGACCCGGGAGGTAGGGCTGTGCTGCTGCCGCTGCTGGACCACCTGGGCACCCTGCACCACCCGGGCCCCCTCATCCCCAGCTGTGCCACCCCCATCTGAGGTGCGCTGGAGGGGGGCGGCAGCAGCTGAGGCAGGGTCAGGGTCCCGGGAGGTAGGGTTGTGCTGCTGCTGCTGCTCAGCCACTTCGGCCCTCTGCGCCCCCCGGGCCCCCCCATCTCCAAGGGTGCTACCCTTAAGAGGTGAGATGTGTTGATGCTGTTGCCACTGAACTCCGAGCACCTCCCGAAGAGACCCTTCACCTGTCGTGCCCTTGCCTGTTACCTGCCCCTCTGCGACTTGTAGGGCAGGGGGAACACCTGGAGGTTGGGCGAGGGGCTGAGCAGAGGGTGGTGGGGGAGCTTGCGCAGGGGAAGCACATGGTGGCTGGGCAGGGGGCTGGGCAGAGGGAGGTGGGGGAAATTGAGCAGGGGGAGGCGGTGGAGGTAGAGCCAGGGAGTCACCAGCAGGCTGGGCAGGGGGCTGGACCGGGGGGTGGGGAGGAGGATGGGCTGGGGGTGGAAGGGGAGGTAGAGCTGGGGGGTCACCTGGTGACTGGGTCGGGGGCTGAGCAGGGTGTGGTGGGGTAGGTTGAGCAGGGGGGGGCGGGGGAGGTAGAGCAAGGGGGTCACCAGGAGGCTGGGAAGGGAGTTGGGCAGGGGGCTGAGGAGGAGGATGGGAAGGGGGAGGAGGGGGAGGTTGAGCAAGGGTGTCACCTGGTGGCTGGGTATGGGGCTGGGCAGGGGGTGGAGGGGGAGATCGAGCAGGGGGGTCACCTGGTGGCTGGGCACGGGGCTGGGAAGGGGGTGGTGGGGGAGGTTGAGCAGGGGGAGGCGGGGGAGGATGAACGGGGGGTCCACCAGAAGGCTGGGCAGGGGGTTGGGGAGGAGGATGGGCAGGGGGAGGCGGGGGAGGTTGAGCAGGGGGGTCACCTGGTGGCTGGGCAGGAGCCTGGGCAGGGGGGGGTCCTTGGTCGAGCAGAGGCTGTGTGTCCCCCCACAGCTGCAGGATCTGCAGCTTGCCCCAGCCAGTAGGGGTGGCATACACCTCAGGCAGCAGGGCTAGCTTCGGGTCCCCTAGAGGGGGCACCACGACAGCCTCCACTATGGCCCCGTTACCCCCTGGCGACCCCCAGAAACTGCTGGTGCGGGAATGGGCACCCAGCCGCTCGCTAAGCACGACTGCTGTGTGCAGGTCCAGGGCCTCCGGCAAGCCCGCTGTTGGGGCCGGGCTGACCTTGTACCCCACTGCCTTGAGCACCCCCTCTACCAGACCCTCCCTAGACGCCAAGGGGTAGTGGTGGTGGAAGACCAGCTTGACTGCACCTGGGGGGGGGCCATGGTCCATGGGCTCCACGGGCACACGCACGCTCCGGCCAAAGAGAGGCACCTCCAACCACGGCTGGGAGATGAATTGGGAGTCCAAGGCCCTGCCCTCCATGCTGGCAGCATCATGCACGACCACCAAACTGTAGTGGGGGTGGCCTGCAGTGTGGAGGGTGGAGAGGGAGGCAACAGCGCTGCCATGCAACTGTTTGTGAGCCAGCAGAGCTGTGCTGCAAGCCTCTGCGAGAGCCCAGGCATCTTCATAAGGGGCAGGCAGCAAGGGGCTAAGCTGCTGGAGCCGCTGCAGCTCCTTGCTGGCGACGCGCCCGATTGGCATGAGCCACGCCATGGGCCCGCCGACCAGGGGCTCAAAAAGGGGAGGGCATGGCTCCCGGGACAAGAGAGGGGCCCGGGACCACGCCAAGTGCCGAAAGACAGGCACAAGCTGCTGCGATCTGCAGCTGGCCTCCATGACGCGATAAGCCGAAGCAACCTGGAGGGCCACAGGCGAAGGCAACACGCGAGCTTGAGACGGGCACAAACTAAGGGTCAAGCGCACTGGTTGAGCACTTAACTCAGCCTTCCCCCATTGACCCGGGGGCTAGGCTTGGTTCTCAGGTACGCCGGCTCGCACTGAAATCAGTGGAGCGAACCCCGGCGGTGGGCCTTCGACCGTTGTCGTCTCCTTGACAGTGACGCGACAAGCGCCGGCAGAAGGCGAGGCACGCGGGGGGAGGGGGAAGGGGGGAGGCAAGAAGGCAGCTGAGCGGAAGCTGCGGCGGTTGAGGCGGTTGCCTCAGGAAACCGATTGCGCTGTAGGCTCCCGCGAACTGCTGGCTGTGGCTCGCAGTAGCAGCAACAGCAGCTGTACACAACGACAACAGATAAGGACCTGCGGCTGGAAGGGCTGCTGGAGGCGGTTGGAGCGGTTACACCTGCGGCAGCTGCGAGGTAGCGGCGGCTGGGATGAGGCTCTCAGGTGGCGGCGCCTGAGAGAAACGGCTGCGGCTGGCGCAACCTGACAGACGTTAGGTAGCGGGAAGCCGAAAAGCGCAAATGCGCTGCTGGCAGCTGCTGGCTGTAAAGTGCGCACCTCTGGAAGAGATTGCCGCTTCGCGTCGTCTGGGCTGTCTCGTGAATGCGAGCCGTCGCGGGACGCGGGTTACACGTGTAGAGTGAGATTTGGCAGGTAAAGACTAGCGACATTGCGTTCGTGAGTACAACTGGTTCGATTCCAGGGAGCCCCGTTCTAAGCTCTAGCCATTCTCGCAACACACCGCTGTAACCCAACACCCTATTCGGAAGTCACTGCCTCGACTGGACCGGCCTTCGAGCTTGTGTCAAAAGGTCATCTAACGTTGCGTCCCCGCACGTTACAGCTGGTTTCCGACCGGATGCCCTTGCCGTAGTGCAAGGGGTAACCTTTGGTGTGGAGGTGGTGGCCCACCCAGGTTCGATCCCCGGCAAACGCGTGGTGTTCTCCCCTAATCGATATCTTCGAATCGTGCCTTCGAGCCGAATAGGGGGGGGAGGAATGTAACGTGCATATAAGGCCACAGGCGTTGCACGTTGTCATCTCATGAGCTCCTATTAGTCGTTACATTGGTTTCCGACCCCGAGCATTTAAGCTCGCGGTCCAGTCAACATGACTTCAACTACCCAGAATGTCGCTTCGGCGAACAAGACCAATGGCGCCTCTGGCGTCCTTCCTCCAGCTTCAGCTGTTACAGCTACAGCGGAGACGGGTCCTGCACTCGGTGCAGTACCGGAGCCGGGCGAGTTGCCCGCTTCAATTCCCACAGGAGCCCAACAGTTGGGTGAAGAGGAGGAGCTCCTGGACGAGTTTGGCCTGGACCAATTCGACAGCACTGCGACTCCAGTCGACGAGCTCAACGCGCAAATTGCCACCCTCCAGGCGCAACTGGTCGCAGCGCAGGCCAACAACCAGCAAGCTGGAGCCTTGGTGAGTCCTCCTGCTGGTGCTAAGCGTGCCGCTGATGCTGCTTTGCTGCCAGCTAGCCCTAGTCCAGCTAAGAGGCCAGTCGAAGTAGCGTCGCAGCTAGTCAGGCCTTTGGCTGCTGCTCTGCGCGCACTGCAACACTTGACTGCTGCAATGCACCAGCCTGTTGCGCAGAAAGATGTTGCCTCGGGTTCACCCGGCACTTCGAACCCTCGCACACTTGCTGCTGTGCGGGACAAGTATGCTGGGGTTCGCCCCACTGCTGCGCCCCTGCCTGCCACTGTCACTGCCCCTGCTGGTCATGATTCCAACTCACGTCGCGGGTTGCCCGTGACTGAGCGGTGGACTGATGCCAGTTCGACCTCCGGTCGCCGTGCTCTGTCTTTCCTGGAAGACCTTGAGGCACACTGTGTTGCACATGGCCTGGACCCTGCTCTTGCTCTGCCCTCTTTCCTGTCAGGGAAGGCTAGGGATGTGTGGTTCCAGTCTGTTAGGGACTCATATGCCCTGACCCACTCTGGCTACCCCACATGGCCCTACCTGTCACAGCAGTTCCTTGAGTTTGTTGGAGAGGACCTGACCACTGATGCTGATGCAGCACGTGCTAAGCTCCTTGACTCAACTCACCTGCGTATGACTAATGGTGTTGCCCTGTCAGCCTACATCACTGACTTCAGGAACACCCTCACCTTGGCCGGCAAGGACTGCATGACAGACTCCATGCTTGTGAATGTGTTCCAGCGTGGCCTGTCAGCAGATCTGCGTGGTCCTGTTGCCAAGGATCTGCGTGCCCTTGTGGCCCCCACTTTGGATGAAGCCATTAAGGCTGCCATCACCAACCACAAGGCCCTTGTGGCTGCTGCTGGCTCTGGTGTACATCCTGCCTCAAGGCGCCCGGTTGCTGCTGTGCACCAGGTGGCCCAAGTGCAACGTGGGCTGCAGAACCTGGCCAGGTTCCCTGGTCCACCTCCTGGGCGTCCTGCTGCTCCCTCTGCTGGCAGTGAGGGTCCCCCTCCAGCCAGTGGCTATTGCTACCATTGTGGATTGTCATCCCACTGGACGAAGCACTGCAAGAGGAAAGCCTCTGGCATGAGCAAGGAAGAGGCCATGAAGGATGCTGGCACATGGGAGCTGATGCAAGACCTGAAGAAGGGTGGCTCTGCCCCCTACAAGGCTGCCAAGCGTGACCGCAGCCCTGACCGTGGTGGTGACCATGCTGGTCCCTCCAGGCAGTACCAGGGTAGACGCCCTCAAACTGCCAGGATGGAGGCTAATGGCATGGTGAAGCACTTCCAGAAGTATCAGCGCAAATAGGAGTTTGCTCAGCCAGTAAACCAAAACTGTGCTGAGTACTCTGAGGCATGCATTGTGTGTGAACCTGCTCATGTGCTGACTGCTGCACATGCTGATGGGGAATCCCTGCACTTTGCCTTTGCTGGTCACCTGAATGAGCACCCTGCACGTGTCCTGTGTGACACTGGTGCTACCCACAGCTTTGTCAGTGCATCATTTGTTGCTGCACATGCTGTACCTGTCCACATGTTGAAGCACATGCAAGAGTGGCATGCTGCTAACAACACTGTGTTGAGCTGTTCCCAGTTTGTCAAGGCTGATCTGAGTCTGCCAGGTGTTACTGTACCCTGCAAACTCAACGTCATGCCTTCTCTCCTGCCAGACTTTGATGTGCTGCTGGGGAATGACTGGTTGAATGAGCATGAGGCCGTGATGTCATACCAGGACAAGACTCTCAGCCTGGCATGTGACAAGGGTGAGCCTGTAGTGCTGCCATGTCCCCCTGCTGATAAGTCTGAGTCAGGGCAGTCTGCTGTAAGCAACCCTGCCTCTTTCCTGGTCAATGCTCTACGTGCAAAACCCCCTCTGGCTTCTGCAAAAGTTGCTGCCAGGTGGTTACGAAAAGGAGGCACAGGTGTCCTGGCCCCGATCACTGTGGACAATTCCAGTACCCCTGATCCAGCTCCAGCTGAACCTGACCTACCTCCAGGTGTGTCCCAGGCACTCAATGCTTTGCTGGATGAGTATGCTGATGTGTTTGCACCCATCACATCTCTTCCACCTGAGCGTCCTGTGGGCCATGCCATCCCCCTTGTGCCTGATGCACGACCCTCTGTGGTACCTCAATACCGCATGAGCCAGGAAGAGCATGCTGAGCTGAAGAAGCAGGTGCAGGACCTACTTGCCAAGGGCATGATAGAACCAAGCTCCAGTCCTTTTGCTGCTCCTATCCTGTTTGTCAAGAAGAAGTCTGGTGAGTTACGCATGTGCCTTGATTACCGTCAGCTCAACAAGATCACCATCAGGGATCAGTATCCACTGCCCAGGATTGATGACTTGTTTGACAAGCTGTCAGGTTGCACTGTGTTCTCTTCCCTAGACCTTCAAGCAGGTTACAACCAGATCAGGATCACCCCTGAAGATGTGCCCAAGACGGCCTTCAGGACCCCTGACGGCCACTACCAGTTCAAGGTACTGTCTTTTGGGCTCTGCAATGCACCTGCTACATTCCAGCGTGTCATGAATGATGCATTTGCCCCAGTCCTGAACCAGTGTGCCCTGGTGTACCTGGATGACATCTTGGTCATGTCCATATCTGTGGACGAGCATTTGCAGCATCTCAGAAAGGTCTTTGACCTCCTGAGGCTCAACAAGCTCTTTGCCAAGCAGTCCAAATGTGAATTCATGCGTACCACGCTGAAATTCCTTGGCCATGTCATCTTTGCTGGTGCAATTGCTGTGGACCCTGAGAAAATCAAGAGCATTTCTTCCTGGCCTGTGCCTCAATCCCTGCAACAGCTCCAGTCATTCCTAGGTGCTGCTAATTTTGTGCGCAAATTTGTGCATAATTTCAGTGTCCTAGCTGCACCTCTCACAGATCTGTGTGGCAAAGCTGGTGACTCATTTCTGTGGCAGAACTGGCCTGCTGATGAGCTGAAAGCCTTTGCTTCCCTCAAAGCTGCTGTTGCCCAGGTCCCCATGCTACGTCTACCTGATCACACCCAACCCTTCCAGGTCTACTGTGATGCCTCACTCCAAGGAGTAGGAGCAGTCCTGATGCAAGATGGCTACCCCCTTGCATACCTCAGCAAGAAGCTGTCTTCTGCTGAGCGTAACTACACCACTGGTGAGCAAGAGCTTCTTGCCCTCATCACTGCATGCAAGGAGTGGAGGTGTTACCTTGAGGGTGTACCATTCACACTCTTCACCGATCACAAGCCTTTGACTGCTCTGCCCACCCAGAAGGTGCTGTCTAGACGTCAGGCTAGGTGGATGGAGTTTCTGTCACGGTTTACATTTGACCTGCAGTACCTGCCAGGTGATGCTAATCCTGCTGACCCACTGTCCCGGATACCTGCTGGACCCCAGGACTGTGCCATGGTGTGTGTTGTTACCACCCGGCGGCAAGCTAAACAGTCTTTGGAGAGGGGGGAAGTGCGTGTGGCGCAGGCTCTGCCCCAGGTTCCACCTGTGGGTACTCCCTCAAATGCCCCCACTGCCGTTGATGCTTTGGCCCCCCGGCCCACAGTGTCTGATAACCCTGTTGCTGCTCACCATAGTAGGCTCCCTGAGCTTGAGGCCCCATCTGCTGCTGACACCTCAGTGCACTATCCTGCAGCTCCTGCCCACCCATTGGAACTGGCTGATCACCTGGTCCATGGTTACCGGCTTGACCCTGCGTTTACTGCTGAAGCTGACATGTCTGGCATGTACATGGACGACCATGGCCTGTGGCGGCGCACTGGCAAGGGCACAGTGATGGTTCCCAATGACCCTGAACTGCGAGAGTACATTCTGCATGAAATGCATGATGCTGCCTATGCTGGTCATGTGGGTATAACCAAAACCCTTGAGAGGCTGTCACGTGTGTTCTACTGGGACACCATGCGTGCTGATGTCAGGCACTATGTCACTACCTGTGATGCCTGCCAGCGTGACAAGTCCTCTACACTGAAGCCTGGTGGCTTACTCAACCCACTGTCCATTCCAGATTACCGTTGGGAATCAGTGTCAATGGACCTGATCACCAAGCTGCCATCTGCTTCACATGGGTTTGATGCCATCTGTGTCTTTGTGGACAGGCTCAGTAAGATGGTGCACTTTGTGCCCTGCAAGGAGAGCATGAATGCCAAGGGCTTTGCCCGTCTGTTTGTTGACAATGTCTTCAAACTGCATGGCCTGCCAAAAGACATGGTCTCTGACCGTGGTCCCCATTTCCACAACACTTTCTGGCACCATGTGCAGAAGTTGCTGGGCATGAGGGGATCCCTGTCTTCCTCCTATCACCCTCAGTCTGATGGCCAGACTGAGAGGTACAACCGTGTGTTGGAAGAGATGCTACGTCATTACATCTCTCCCACCCAAGCTGATTGGCCTGACTATCTGTCACTTGCTGAGTTTGCTGTGAACAACTCATGGCAAGAGTCCATCAAGTCTACACCGTTCCTGGTTAACACCGGACAGTCCCCCATTACCCCTATGCTCCACTCTCTACCTGACAAGGGGCGGTGCCCTGAAGGCCTGTCCTATGCTACTTGGTGGCAGGAGGCTGTGGCTAAGGCCAAGCTATGCATGCAGGCTGCTCAGCAACGGCAAGCTGCCTATGCCAACCAGGACCGTCGAGAGGTGCATTACAAGGTGGGTCAAATGGTCCTGCTCAGCACTAAGAACATGAGGTTGAAGCCAGGCAAAGCACGTAAGCTGCTGCCACGTTTTGTGGGGCCCTTCAAGGTGCTTGGGTTGGTTGGCCAGGTTGCAGTGAACCTGCAGCTGCCTGCCTCCATGTCACGTCTTCACCCTGTGTTCCATGTGTCACTCATCAAACCCTACACTGGCACTGATGTGGGCTTCATGCCTCCGCCTGTTGAGTGGCTTGATGAGGAGCCTGTGTACTATGTTGAGCGTCTGTTGGACCACAGACATGTGCATGCAGGAAAGGCCAAGGAGTACCTGGTGCAGTGGGAAGGCTATGATGCCGACCACAACACCTGGGAGCCACGTTCCAACTTGGTTGGCTGTGACAAGATCCTGGCTGAGTACAATGCAGCTCACAACCTGAAGTAAGTCCTAGGCCATGCATGCTGGTATGCTGCTGGACTTTGGCATTCCCAGCATGCTTGTACCTCTGGTCAGCTGCTACCTGTGTGGTTATGGTTTCCCTGTGTCTAGTCGGCACGATGGTCTTTGACCGCTCCCTGAGCTATGACCTGGTGCGCCCTTTGGGTTGCCCAGTAGCTAAATCAGCATGCTGTAGGCAATGCGAGTCACGTGGTTTCACCCGTGGCGGAACGGAAGCCCCTTTGGAGGGGGAGGAATGTAAAGTGCGCACCTCTGGAAGAGATTGCCGCTTCGCGTCGTCTGGGCTGTCTCGTGAATGCGAGCCGTCGCGGGACGCGGGTTACACGTGTAGAGTGAGATTTGGCAGGTAAAGACTAGCGACATTGCGTTCGTGAGTACAACTGGTTCGATTCCAGGGAGCCCCGTTCTAAGCTCTAGCCATTCTCGCAACACACCGCTGTAACCCAACACCCTATTCGGAAGTCACTGCCTCGACTGGACCGGCCTTCGAGCTTGTGTCAAAAGGTCATCTAACGTTGCGTCCCCGCACGTTACACTGGCGGCTGGTGGCGGCTGGTGGCGGCTGGCTGCGGCTGAGAGCAGACAGACAAAGACGACCACACCACCTTAACGCAGCTCCTGCTCCTTGCTGTTTAGCTGCTCCGCAGGCTGAAACTCGCGACTTGCTGCCTTAGCAACAAATACTGCGAAACAACGCTCCTCCGGCTGCTCCTGCTGCGAAAACGCTAGCTGTGCTAACGGGAGGCGCTAACTCGCGACCCACGTGAAACGGCAGGCTGCGAAAAGTGCCCCACCCTCATCTCCTCTCTCCAGCTCCCCGGCCAGCCAGGTCAGCCAGCAGACCTCACCACGCCGGCCGGGGTGAAGGCAGCGTGCAGGGCTTTCCAGCAGCACTACTCAGCCGCCGAGCCTACCGGAGTCTACGCAACCAAGCCGGTGGACACAGCTGCGCGCGCCACGCTGCTCGGCAGCCTCACCTCCCACCTCACCCCCACCCAGGCCAGGGCTGCTGAGGGCCCCAATGGCAGCCCTATGCTGTCAGAGGAGGAGCTGGGCCGGGCTCTGCAAGGCTGCGCGCACAGCAAGGCCCCGGGGCTAGATGGACTGCCCATGGAGGTCTACGACCGGCTGTGGGTGGAGCTAGGGCGGCCGCTGCGGGCCATGTTGCAAGAGGCCCTGGCAGACACCGCTGACCCTGCCCCGCTGGCTGAGTTCCTGACCGGCATCATCACCCTCGTGCCCAAGGCTGGCAAGCCGAGGGACCAGGTGGCCGGCTACCGCCCCATCACGCTCCTCAACTGCGACGTGCGCCTGGTGGCCAGGGCAGTGGAGGACCGGCTGCAGCTGCCCTTGGACCTGCTGGTGTCCCCCTCTCAATCGGCCTTCATCCTGGGCAGGGACATCAGCGACAGCGTGCAGTTCCACCTGGGCCTGCTGGAGTACCTGCAGCAGCGGGGCAGCCCAGCATGGCTGTTGTTGCTGGACCTAGCGGGGGCCTATGACAACGTGTCCTGGGGCTTGCTCCAGGACACGATGGAGGCCATGGGGTTCTGCCGGGAGGGGCATGTGCGCTGGGCTCAGCTGCTGCACCGGGGGGCCACGAGCCAGGTGCTGGTCAACGGCCACCTCACCGACAGCTTCCCCCTTGCGTCGGGGCTGCTGCAGGGCAGCGGGGCCTCCCCGCTCTACTGGTGCATCGTGCTCCAGCCGCTGGTCAGCTACCTCAGCTCGCTCCAGCTGGCAGGCCGCATCAGCACCCCCATCATCCCCTCCAGCCCTCTGGCCATGCACAGGGCCGCCCTAACCCCAGCGCTCCCTTCCAAGGAGTATGCGGGCGACCTCACCATCGTGGTGCTCGATCGACGTTGTAGAGACAGCGCAGAGCTCCAGAATGAGCATCGTATCACCGACCCCGTTGACCGCCGTCGTTGGAGCCAAAGCGATGGAGCTAAATGGTAGGCGCAAGCTAGCTCTAGTTTTGGTTCTCCTACTGATTTGCGCTGGGCGGTGCTGGGGCGGCGCGAGCATCGGTGGCAACAGCCACCCTTGCCGCCGCTTGTCAGACCGCCCAGGCACCGTGCGAGGGAAACCTCACGGTAGCTACGCAATCAGAGTCATGACAAGGCCCCTGGCCCAACATAACGCTACACTTGCAACCCTTGCGGGCACCCACAATACCCTTACGAACACCCAAATACCACCTGCAGGCACATCGTTGCCGAGCTTCACCCTAAAGACAGCTCACGACAGCTCAACCCTGCCGAGCCTAGCGAACATCTCAAGCGCGAGACGCTTATTCCACAGCACCGACGCAGTAGAGCAAGAACGACTGCGCAAAGTCAAGTCCCTCTACAAAGGCGCATCCGTGGCTCCGACGACCATCGGGAGCAGAGCTGGTTGTACGGCGCACAATACCCTCAATGACAAGGACTGGGCGGACCTCTTCGCTACGGTCGGCTACGGTGAACCCGAGGACCCCGTCCTAGGGCCCTACCCCTTCCTCTATGACATGCAGGCCATCCACTTCAAGGACATCGCGGGCTCCAGCAGCACAGGTCAGAACCTTTGCCCACATATACTGACCATGTATACTGACCATGACCCACCTGATGCAACCTACATCCACTCCAAGTACACTGCTACACCTTGCCACCAATATACGCCTACCACATGGCACATACACAAGACATACACACATAGTCTCCCACACTGTAGCTGGCTGTGCCATGCGCATGCTGCAGACTTCGTATCGGATGCGGATACTTTCCTGGTGGAGTACGGATACACCGGCCATGACATCGCTATTGCGCCAGAGTACCAGCTGCAAGGGACGGCGGCCACTGAGGTCCTCTTCACTTTCTCGAACCACAAGGACCCCCTCAGCCGGGCAGCTGCCCTAGCCCTTCTGGCTGAGGTAGTTACGGCGCGCGGCAGCCTCTCCACTGTACGGTGTGTGAACACAGATGGCACTATTGCCTCCTGCCGCCCACTCATCCACCTCCCTACCAACGCAGCAGCCACTGCCACGTTCAGCTTTGTGCGTGAGCAGTCAAGGATGGCAGCCTCCCCCACAGCTAGCAAGCTCAACACACAGGGCAAATCAACCGGCTCAGCTGCCAAGGACTGCTTCCAGCACATAGCGTATGCCAGAGCAGCCATCCTCAAGGCAGGGGGCAGATCCAGCCTCAGCCACCCGGTGGCAGTGCTTTGCAGCTCCATTGTCTCCGCCTCCACCACCTCTGATCATAAGATTACCCTGACCTTTGTGGATGCGGACAGCAAGACGGTAGCCACGAGCTCTGGCCAGGTCACCTTCACCACGCCCAAGGCCAGATTCAGCCTCATCCCTGCAGCGGACAGCAGGATCGGTGGGCTGGACACCAAGGGGGGGATTGTCATGAGCACCACCTCCCCCTCGCATAGGGATGCAGCCACAGCCCTAGCCAAGCTGGGTAAAGCAGTCCAGGAACAGTTTGACTTCCCTGTGTCACTCAAGCCCACATCTGCAGGTCAGGAGCCCATGGAGGCATCCCAGCTCACAGACGCCACTGTCCGCTACTACACAGCGGATATCAACCACAACTCCATTGCCAGCAGCAAGCCCACCGAGGGCAAAGACGGGCGTTTCCTGTTCACCTTCTACCCCGACAACGCAGCCAGCAGGGCAGCTTGCACCTATGTTGCAGCGTGGCTGGCGGCCACCGGCCACCCCATCCTCGACTCAGCAGCAGCTGGTAGGGCCATTACCTTCAATGCCCACCGCACAAGCCACGTGGGCCGCCTTGAGGGCAGCATTGGCACCACCAGCAACAATGGCCCAGTGCTCAAGAAAGGCCAGCTGCACGCAGCAAGCCTGGCCATGGCAGAGGCGCACACCACGCTGGGGCTGCAGCCCAGCCGCAACCTGGCGCAGCAGTTCATGGCAGGTCTGCAACACCACCTGCCCCATGACAAGGAATCCGGGGCCAGGGACCACAGTATGGGTGTCAAAAGCAGCAGCAGCACCCCCTTGGGCAGCGTGCTGAGCATGGTGCCCACCCTCATCAAGGGCATGCGTGGCGTGCTTGTGGCAGAGGCCAGCACAAGGACGCAGCTGGAGCAACAGCTACGGGAGAGCCTAGAAGCCATGGCCCCATATGTGAAGCGACCAGCTGCGGCCCCAGCCGGGCAGGCCCTTGCCCAGCCCGGACCCAAGCAACCGCCCAAGCAAGGTGGCCGCCCAGACCGTCGCCAGCAGCAGGCTCCCCAGCCGCCGGCAACAGCCACAGTGGTTGCAACTGCTATGACGGACGCCTCAGCCCCCCCCGGGGCTGGCCCCACTGCCCCATCAGGCGCCCCACCCGTCGCCCCACCGGTGCGCTGGGGACCTGGCATGGACCTGAGCAACATAGTGCAGGTAACCATGCACCTCCCACGCCCCACAACACCACCCCGCAACAACACCTTGCAGCAATGCTCTGTAATAGCATCAAATCCACACACCGTTCATTGCCACACTGCCGTCATGATCACTTCCCACACCCCATACCCCACATATGCCATACCCCATACCCCATGCCACACATATGCCAAATCCAAACCCAATACTGTACATACCCATACATGCCACCGACTGCCCGCTGCCCGTAGCTGTCACCACCGGCTCGCCAGCGTGCCGCAAAGAGACACACCTCCGCCCGTAGCGTGGCATCACGCAGCCTATCCTACGGTGGCACCTCTGCATCCAAGAAAGAAAGAAAGAAAGACTACGCCCTCTCCGTCGGGCGTGCATTAAGGGGGGAGAGTAGCCTCGGGCGTGCCCTTGCTACCCTCCCACCAGAGACAGGGGGTGGGTGGGGGGGGAGGCTTGCCAGGCTACCGGGCGCACCCAGATGCCATGCCAACATCCTCCCTCCCCCGCATAGCTCATCCAGTCGGTACCCTTGCCGTTCGTGTCCATTGTTTGCTTAGTTTTCCCATCTGTTTCGGCGGTTTAGCTTGTCGTCTCGCTGTAACAAGTGCATGTGCTGTTTGTATGGCATGGCGGTGCAGCCACTTTAGCAAGTTGTCGTTTGTGTCATTTACTCCTAGCTCTAGAAGTTGTTTTTGGGTGTGGTCCTTGTAAATTGTGCCACCCACTCCTAGCATGATGTTGATTTGTTTTGCGGAGGCACAATTGATGCCTGGATGGAGTGCTTGGAGCAAGTTGGCGTGCTGCGCGGTCGCTTTGTGTAGTTGCTCTGCTGGGTCGGTGTCCATGCAATACTTTATTTCTATCAGGGTCACATGCCTGTGCCTCGGCGGTATCTGCGTCGCTGGACCTTCATAGGGCCCAGTTGGGGAGACGAGTACCGCGTCCGGGTAGGTAATCCGTCCAGTAGTGGTGGGGTCTATGTCAAGTGCGCGTCGCAGATTTCGGCGTTTTACCTTGTTTGTGGCTGGTGAGGCAGTGTCGCTTTCCTCTTGTAGGTCGCCGACGTCGGTGAAGATCAGACCGGCGCCAAGGGCTCCATCCTGCACGGCTCGGAGGATGGCGCGGCCGGCCACATTGTGGCGGTGCGTTACGAGTTTGTTCGTAGCAGTGCAGCCGGACAGGATGTGTAGAGCGCTGTCCGGCTGGCCGCACAGAGGGCAGTTAGTGTTGTCGCTAAATCCAAAGCGGACTGCGTGTTTTTGGTTGTAGAGAGTGCCAGTTCTGTAGCGCAGAATGCACCTTTGTTGTGGCGTCGTAATGGCCCCATCGCGCCAAAGAAAGTTGCTCATCTTGTGCGCTATGAGGGTGATAGACTGCCAGGCCTCATAGTAGATAGAGTCTTGATTGGCCAGTCCTAGTCTATGTCTGGTGTGCATGTGGGTTTTCAGGCAGCCCGCCAGGTCCCCTAGTGGCCGGGGGGGTTGGTCCTCCTTCCCAGGAGTTTGCAGCCAGTGGATGTCGTGGTAGGGATCCTTGCAGCCTGGGATGGTGATATCATGGTTATCATGTTGTGCTGCCAGTTTGGCTGTGTGGTCGGCATACTCATTTCCAATAATGCCGTTGTGTGCTCTCACCTTAAAGAGATGTATTGTCGTGGGGCTGGCTTTGATTGTTTGTACTATGGTGGTAAGGATGTCCTTGTGCTTGTGCAGGTGGAGACGCATGGGTTGGAGGACAGCCATCCTTATCTGGAACATGGCGGTGAGGCTGTCGGTGGCGATGTGTGTGTGCCCCTGGTCAAGTGTTGCCTTGATGGCTGCGAGCTCGGCTCTTGTGATGGTGTTGGTAGCCCCCTCTCCACAGGGGTTGATGGTGTGGTGTTGTTGTGTGCCTTGGGGGTGGTAGATGCCTGCTCCAATGCGTTGGGGTGCTCCTGGTGCTGTGGTGCAGCTGCCATCGGTGTATGTCCATGACTTCCAGTCCCTAACCTTTGATTGAAGGTGGGTGCCGCTCCAGCTGGTATCGGGGGTGTTGGAGGTGGGGGGGAGGGCTGTGGGGGGTGTTGGTGTATCTTGGGGTAGTTTCCTGTAGGTGCCAGCCCCTGTCAAGCTTGTGTGGGCCGGCGGTGGGGTGGTTTGGCGTGTGTTTAAGGGGGGTAGGAACTTCCTACCAGCGAGCTGACTCAAGGCGCCGCGCAAGCTGTCGAGCCATAGTGGGTTCCGTGCTTGCAGATGATGTATTGCGCTCGAGTTGTGAATAAGTACGAGCAGTGAGTGGTGTTTGTTGCTGCAGGTGTACGGTATGCCCCCAGTCCACGCTTGCGGCGGGTCTGGCTGCAGCGCATGGGGTGCGAAGGTGCCAACTTTGGTGCACAGGTGGGGGTGTTCAGTAATCCACCGCATGTATGTTGCGCCGATTGTGCGGCCTTTGTTAGGCAGGAGCATGGCAGTGAGGGCTGGTATGTGTGTTGGGGCTTGCGCTGCGTGTAGGGCGTGTCGCACAGCCACTGTGATGTGTGTTTTGTTGGGTTGGGCCAATGACATGCCTTGGTGCTGGCAGAGTAAGGGGGGGCCCAATGAGCCGAATAGCTTGTCTCTTTCGCATGGGCTGTAATACTCTTCAATCAGTGGGCTGCAGTGGAGAGGGGTGGTGTAGCGTTCCTTGGTGATCTCCAGGTGTTGTCTCAGGACGTGGACGATTGGTGTGGGGGTTGTGTGTGTGGCATCAGCGGTTGCTCGGCCATGCCTTGCCAAGAGGCTGGCAAGCTCTGCGGCAAAGCTGGTGTTTAGGGGTGTCGGGGCGTTCTTCTGTGTTGCGTTGTATCTAGATAGCAGGTTTGCTGCTCGGGCGGGTGCAATGACTCCCACGCATTTACCATCTGTGTTGTAGACAGCTACAACCTGTTGTGTGATTGGTTGGGGTAAGGCTTGTGTCAGGGCTGTGGTTTGTTGACAGGGGTAGAAGTCTGCATGTCGAAGCCACACTTCGCATCTTCCAGTTGGGCATATATCGAGCTGCGGGTTGGTGGGGAGGACATCGAATCTAACATTCGAGCGTAGCGGGTCGCCATGGCTGGACTGCCATTGTCCACGTGCAGTGTCACTCATGCTTTGTCGCACCAAATCATCGTCAATGTCGCCGTCCTTGCGTGTACTCGTGAGTGCGTGTTGCCTGGCCTCTATCTCTGTTTTGTACTCCTCCATGTGCTCGCAGAAGTCTGTATGGTGTTTAAGCATGGTCAATGCCTCCGCGCTGGGTTCCCAATGAACCTCTACTATCTCCTCGTCCGCAGCAGCTTTGCGTGCCTCCTTCTCATGTGGGGCTAGCGGTGCGCACGAGGGACATTCCCATTCTGTGTTGTCATCACAGCCAGGTCGTTCGTTTGGCTTGGCGCAGTTGCAGTCAAGAAGGCACTGCCAGTGGTACGTGCGTTGGCATGTGTCACAGACATACATGTCTGCAGCACCTTCATCATTCTCCCTGCTGTTGGGTGACCAGCATAGCTCACAATCGCAATCGTCATCCCTGAGTTGGCTGCGTGGGTAGGGCTTCACGCTCTGCGGGTGGTAGCCATTCTTGGCGTAGAGGGGGAGGGCCCATTTCTCAACTCTGGACGGGTGCCACGTTACCCAGTATTGCTGTTGCATGGTGACATCAGTTTCCTCTTTAGGTTTCTGCTTTTGGTGCGTCCTTCTTGCAGCTTTAGGGGGTAAGTCCCGGCCAAGTGTGGTGTTAGTAATCTGCCAGCCAAAGACCTTCTTGATCTTCTCCCTGTGCCTGAACATCTGGTTTAACATCAATTGGCAGTGGCTAGCTGTGCCCCTTGTGGCTTGGTCCTCCTTCCAAGTGTATAGCTGGGTCGGGTCCAGGTGTGGCAGAGGGATGTCGGTGGCATCAGGTAGGGCTACTCTGCCCATGCTCTTATTGTCGGAGAGTGGGTTTGGCGCTGGCCTCTTGTTGCTAGGTTTTTGTAGGTCGGCTATGGTTGCACCGGTGGGTTGTGTGTTTGTGGTGTGGGGTGGTGGGGCAGCTGTGGACTGTTTCTGAGGCTGATTGAAGAGGTCGGTAATGCGAATGACTTGGTTGGAGGCGATGGAGGCCTGCCAGTTCCACCCCTGTAGTGCGTATGTGCTTTTGTCAGTCCACTGGCAGGCTGTGAGGCCTCCCATGCTCTGGTGCGTCTGCCTGTGTTTCAGGTCCAGGTCAAGGTTGGTGTCCCGGTGGTTCATGATGGCTTGCAGCTGGTCTGGGGTGGGCTCCTCGCCGAGCTGGAGCAGCAGGCGCAGGCGGTTTAGGGCTACAATGTGTTTGTGTGTTGCCCTCCTGCCCCTTTGTTTGGCGAGGACCCTCAACTCCCTGCCTGATATGATGTTGGTGCCTTTCATTTCTAACAGCTGGTGGGGGCCAGAGAAGCCAAGTGCAATGAGCGGGCCCACTATGGCACGCATCACTCTAATGTGGTGTTTGTCTAGGGGTTGGGGCACTGATGCTGTGTGTATAGCTTGTAGCTGTGCCAACAGGGGGGGATTTATGGTGGTGCCTTTGAATGCCACTTGCACGGAGCTGTTGTGGGCGCAGAGCAGCTGGCGAGTCCGCGAGCATTTCTGCAGCTCCTTCTGAGTCTGGTGTCTGGATGGCTTTTGGGCTAGCAGCTGCGAGAGGTATGTGATCTGCATGACAAGCATGGACCTGGTGACCTTGCCGTAGCGGCCCTCCGCTTGGAGTCCTTCCAATAGTGCCTTCACGCAGCGGCTGTTGTATTCCACTGCTAGTGAGGTGCATCCTAGGCCAAAGGTGTCTGTATCTTCACGGATCATGGCGCTAGGTGCGCTGACCCACAGACCAAACCTGCGTTTGATCATGGTGGTGATCATGCTGTCCCATGTTTCTAGGTCAGTGGGCGAGCATGGTGTCACTGGAAAAGCATAGGCTAAGCAGGTGGCCACCGCTGTCTTTACAATGTGGAGGGTCTGACGAGGTGAGGCGTATGATGTGCGGAGGCATTCAAGCCTGGAGCGGAGGGTGTCAGTCATGCGTCTATGCTGGTGCTTCCAGTCCAGGGTCATGGTGATGTTGACACCTAGGTACAGGAAGGGCTGGGTGGGGGGGAGGTACTGAGTGGCCTGCCCTTGCACCTCAATCTGGCCATGGAGCTGGGCTGCCACCTGGGCTGTAGGGTCATTTGTGCCATATACTTTTGTCTTGGCCTTTTGGTGTAATATGCCTGTTACTTTGGTTTTGCTGCCTGATACTTGCAGGCTGCCCCAAGTGGAGAACTCTGTGAGCTTATGCGCCTGGATCTTAAGGTCGGAGAGACACGAGGTGAGAATGATGAGGTCGTCTGCAAAGGCTAGGCTGCTCAGTTTGTTTTGATGTCGGAGAGTGTTGTCCTGCTGCTGGGTTGCATCGAGGCAGCCGTGCTCATACCCTCTGCCTCCAACATGCAGCCATCGCAAGAGTGGCTCCATGTAGATTAGGAATAGTAGAGGGGAGAGAGAGTCTCCTTGAATAGTGCCTCGTGTGATAGGAACAGGTTGGCCTTTCAGTTGTGGTGTGAGCTGTACTGTGCTGCTCGCTCCGGTGTAGAGATCTTTCACTGCCTCGATGGCGTCTGTGGGAAAGCCTAGGTCATACATGATCCAGAGTGTCTTGTCCTGATCGGTGGTACCTCTGCATCCAAGGAAGATGGAGAACTTCCCAACATGGCGGATTAAAGGCCAGGTACATGGCCCGCAACCTCACTTGAACCAGACCTCCAGCCACCTAGCCCACCCCGTTCAGAATGCACCAAATCATGTCCCCGCCATGCGCATGCTCACACCAACACTAGATATGCAGCTACACTTGCCCACAACATGCCCGTCCCACTGCTGCTGTAGGGGGCTGACACAGTGCATAAGACCACTGCAAGAGGCCGCTGACTACCAAGAGGAAGACGACACCCATGCAGCAGCCAGGAGCAGGTGCTGGGCCGTCCCAGGGCGGGAGCAAATTCATCAGCAGTCCCACCCGGATAGGACAAAGGAGCATGCTAGAGTGGAGGAACCACATGGCTGCATGTTGGCCCCATGCATGGCTGCTCCCACCAGCCCGACCGCCGCCCGGGCTCATGAAGCTTATGGCTTACAATACACTGTGAAACAAGGACCATGCAGACACATAGATGACTGGCATAGCAGCAGGCAGGACAGGGAGTTGGAGGTTCAACATGCCCGGAAATGCCCTGTAATGCGACCGCATGCAGACAAACATCGGAGTGGGTGTGATGTAGACCTCCACAGACGAATCGACATGAATGTGAACTGTTGGAAGGATTGTAACAACCCACGCCAACCCATGCTTGAAACACCACGTCAATACAGCCACCACAATCCGGCTGCAACCTTACGCTATCAGCAGGCTGGCACACAGATACACTCCACACACGCCGGCATGCACGACACTCACCAACAACCACAACCCACACACATCGGGACAACCATTGAGCAACACAACATGCTAATGAATATGCTCATGCTCCTTGTTACCTGCACACACCTGCTGAACACACTCTACCAACGCATAAGCCACCCCCTACAGCCCACAACCAAAGATTCCAAACGTTGCTTTAAAAAACACAAGAAACTAATCGCCCGTATCAGAGCGACGGTTAGAGCCACCTGCTACAACCTCATGACAGGGATAGACGGCACCCAAGCATCCTCTTGTGCCCTCTGCAAGCTGGCCAACAAGTTTCACCTCTCCACGCACGGAGCCAATAGCAGCCACCCTTACACAGTCAGCCAGTTTAACAGCACCCTGCATGTCTATTGCACCTACCAGGTTGCAGTGAATAGCAATGAAACAGAAAATACCCCATGCACCATGGACCCCTTCTCTGCCGCCCGGGCTATCTACTTGGCCTGGCTACTGCTAGCCGCTGGGGACGTTGAAGCTAACCCCGGCCCAGCCCACTGTGAAGAGCATCACTCAGGAGCCAACCCTAACCCCCTTTACTTCGAAGTACAAATAGATCGCAACTGTCAAGCCCACTCCCTTAACAATGCAGCTGGCAAGCATTGGGTGAAACCTGATGACCTTCACACTTTTTGGAAAGCCTGGCGAGATAGACTTTACGACGAAGGCGACAGGAAGGCGTGGACGATTGCACGTGGCGACGGAGGTGCACTTAGTGACGAGGTCATCCACCTCTATCTTCAGACACACCTCGGCCTCACTCTTACAAGCGTCGCCCAACTTCACACCGCAGAGGACTGGAGCGACGACAAGTTTGACGCATTGGCGATAATGTACGCCACCCTTAACTTCTTATGTAAAACGAACGGTCACAGCATGGCAATTAGAAAACTTGGCGGCCATTGGAAGCTCCTAGACTCCGACAGCCCCAGTAAAGCAGCTATACCAATTCACGAGCTGTCGCCTCTCTACAAAACAACCTTCCACGAGATATTCGTCATTGAACCAGACCCAGCCGCTACACCGACACAAACCATAGCCCTAAGACGAGAAGGTATATGCCACATCATAAGTCATAAGGAAGACAACATACCCAGGTACACATTGCCAAACCCACCCCAGCCCCTCCTTCCCCCATACATGGAGTGGCAGCATGATCACTGCTGCCTCGTACATGCCTTCAACATGGCCATGGGAGACAAGTTGGTAAGAACCTGACGGACCACTTGCAACAGCTAGCACAACAAGCCCGGGACATGGGGCTTGCAGTGAGAGCATTGCACACAAGCCATATCTACGACAAAGAAGGCAAGTTCTCATTAGACATACTGAACCACTACCTCCACCGCACACATCATAATACCTATCTACACCCCGCCACCCAACCCCTCCCCCGAGGCAGCATCACACCCGGTAAGATCCTTAGTGCAATAACAGACACAGGTGCAACATGCACAAGCGCAATCATCCTCCTCTCTTGTAGCAATGGCAAAGACATCGGCCATGCGACTGCTATAAGGCACACCTCAAAAGGATGGCTATGGCTTGACTCGCTACGCCACGCACCACAACCACTCAACACGCCCCTTGACTGGCACCGCCTACAGGGCAGCCTGCTGACCATCACTGCAGGCAACGTAGAGCACACAACATTTGTCCGTAGAGAGATATGGCTAGCAGACCCCCAGGCAGGATACACACCTCAAGACCTAGCCGCACACCTTGCTGATCACACGACCCCTATAGACCTCACGGAAGCACATCAGACCAGAGCAATGCCTGCTCCAACAACCGCCCTGAACCATAGATCTAAGAGAACCAACCCCGCGAGCGCTACAACCACACATACCAAACGCAGACAGGCACCCCCACCCCCAGCTCCAGCCCCAGCCCCAGCCCCAGCCCCAGCCCCAGCCCCAGCCCCAGCCCCAGCCCCAGCCCCAGCCCCAGCCCCAGCCCCAGCCCCACCCCAAACCCCAGCCCCACCCCTTCGCCTCAACCCATCCCCACCCCTGGCAGCAGAGCCACCCCCCCCCAGCAGGCCCATGCAGCAAGTGCCCCCCGTGACAAAGAAGCGCCGCCCAATCAGAGTTACCACCCACGACCACAGCACCAAGCGCCAAATTCGCATCACCAACTTCCTCTTCCCGAAGACTCCCACCGAGCCAGGTCCCACGCCCAGCACCAACCCCCACAACAATGCTTGTATAGGCCAGCCTGCCATTACAACGGAACCAACAACCACACTTGACCCCAAACCCATACCCATCCTCAGCAACCTCACAATCAGCACACTCAACACACAAGGCCTCTACACAAAGAGACAAGACGTCATAGAGCTGATTCTGGACGACAACCCAGACATCCTAGTACTCACAGAGACCAAGATAGGCAGGAAGAGCAAGATGGCCCCAAGATGGCTGCAAACAATGTTACGTGACTACACTTGGTGGCACAGCCACCACCACACCGCAGGAACCATCCTAGCTGTCAAGCGCTCTATAGCTGTGGCAACCACAGCCAAAGCAGGCACCGCTGACACTGCTGGGAGACTGGTCACAGCCACCCTGCAGCCCACAAACTTCACGCCAGTCATCCTGATAGGTACCTACTGGCCATCAGGACACAGCGCAGCAGCGTCCTCAGCCCGCCACGCCATGCAAGACACCATAACAACACTCCTAACCGCACACAGATCACACCTCCCCCTAATGATAGGAGACATGAATGCCACCTGGCGGCCCAACGACAGGAGCAGCAACACCACCTACCCGCAGGACTTGGAGTACAGGGCCTTCTTGCACTCCCAGAACCTGCAGCCAGTGCAACAAGAAGATAGAAAAGTCACACACAGGCAATGGAAGGAGGCAGACGAAACAGGCAAGCCACAAAGTACTGACAGCCGCATCGATGACATCCTCACACGCAACAGCCCCGCAAAACCACGGCTGCTAGCCTGCGCAAGCAAATGGGGAGGCGGGCTCAGCGACCACCTACCCCTTACTATGGCCCTAGATATCACGTCCACTGGCCTCCACATACCTGCCATACGCACAATGCCGACGCTAAGACAGACCTGCAAAAAAGCGCTCACAACTCCCGTCAGCAAAGAAGACCAGGAGAAGTTCAAGCAAGCCTGCCAAGACACGAACAACAACATTCCACAGCTCCTAGCAAGCCTGCAATTGACCCTGAGACCTGCTAAAGCAGCGGCACAAGCACACTATGCAGCCATCACCAACAATTGCGCCAAATCTATCCACCAACTAACCCACATCGATGGAATCAGTGCACCAATAGTTGTGAATGAGCTGGCCACCCATATGCACGATCTCCTGGACAGATGCCTGAAGGTGGCAATAGAAAACTGCCAAACCAAAACTCAGAATGCCACAGGACAGCACTACCGACTGCGAGGCTGCAACAAACTTGGAAGCCACAAGCGACACACCCACCTATGGATCAAGCATGCACAACACCACCTGAGTGACTACAAGGGGAGCACCATCACCGACGCACTAACACATGTGCCTCCCCTCCCCTCCTGCAAAATACCTACAGCGGCCAAGCAGACAGCACTAGACATCATACGGATGTACCACAAAGACGGTACCCCTTTCCACACCGCCCTGAAACGAGCCTACAAACACACAAAAACAGACCTACATTCCTATGACAAAGAGCAGGCAGCTATCCATGCTGACAGACACAGAGCAGCTGCCCAGAAGCTCATTCACACCAAACCAAGGGTAGCAAACAAAGCCATCTTTCAACCATCGAGCAAACGCCACACCATCACAGCCCTACACGATGACAGAACTGGTGCGCTGGCAACAGACCCCACACAACTTGTCCAGGTAGCTGACCGCTACTTCACGCGAACGTGGGCCGCCACAGGTAGCAAATCAGGGACATACCTACCAGAACACTGCCCTAGAAAGGCACCTTGGGAGCAGCCCAATGCCATTGACCGCTTCACACTCAAGACGGGCGCCACCCAGCGAGAAGAGCCAAACCTGGAAGGCAACAGAGCAAAGAGGGCGTGGCTTAACTCCACGATCCAGGACACCGCAACCTTCCACACATGCCTAAAACAGCTGAGCAGCGGCAAAGCACCAGGACCAGATGACATACCTAACGAACTACTGAAAATGCTACCGGACGAAATCACGACCGCCATACACGACATGTTCACAGTCCTATGGGCGACAGGCCTCACCCCCACCGGATGGAAGACTAGCAACACTGTGCTCATCTACAAAAACAAGGGGTCCGAGACTGACCTAGCCAACTACAGACCCATCGGCCTTGCCAACACCCTCTACAAACTATGGACACGTATGATCACAGTGGCACTATACGAGTATGCTGAACAACACAACGTCCTTAGTAGCTGCCAGGCAGGCTTCCGCCGGCACCAAGACACTATGACCCAACTGCAAAGCCTAGTCATGGCCCTCGAAGACGCCAAGATAGGCCAACAAGACATCTACGCACTCATCGTAGACTTTACCTCTGCTTTTAACACCACCGATCAGGATAAGACACTCTGGATCATGTATGACCTGGGCTTTCCCACAGACGCCATTGAGGCAGTAAAAGATCTCTACACCGGAGCGAGCAGCACAGTACAGCTCACACCACAACTGAAAGGCCAACCTGTTCCTATCACACGAGGCACTATCCAAGGAGACTCTCTTTCCCCTCTACTATTCCTAATCTACATGGAGCCGCTCTTGCGATGGCTGCACGTTGGAGGCAGAGGGTATGAGCACAGCTGCCTCGATGCAACCCAGCACCAGGACAACACTCTACGACACCAAAACAAACTGAGCAGCCTAGCCTTTGCAGACGACCTCATCATTCTCACCTCGTGCCTCTCCGACCTTAAGATCCAGGCGCATAAGCTCACAGAGTTCTCCACTTGGGGCAGCCTACAAGTGTCAGGCAGCAAAACCAAAGTAACAGGCATACTACACCAAAAGGCCAAGACAAAAGTCTATGGCACAAATGACCCTACAGCCCAGGTGGCAGCCCAGCTCCATGGCCAGATTGAGGTGCAAGGGCAGGCCACTCAGTACCTCCCCCCCACCCAGCCCTTCCTGTACCTAGGTGTCAACATCACCATGACCCTCGACTGGAAGCACCAGCATAGACGCATGACTGACACCCTCCGCTCCAGGCTTGAATGCCTCCGCACATCATACGCCTCACCTCGTCAGACCCTCCACATCGTGAAGACGGCAGTGGCCACCTGCTTGGCCTATGCCTTTCCAGTGACACCCTGCTCACCTACTGACTTAGAAGCATGGGACAGCATGATAACCACAATGATGAAGCGCAGGTTTGGCCTGTGGGTCAGCGCACCTAGCGCCATGATCCGTGAAGATACAGACACCTTTGGCCTAGGATGCACCTCACTGGCAGTGGAATACAACAGCCGCTGCGTGAAGACACTTTTGGAAGGACTTCAAGCGGAGGGCCGCTACCGCAAGGTCACCAGGTCCATGCTTGCCATGCAGATCACGTACCTCTCGCAGCTGCTAGCCCAAAAGCCATCCAGACATCAGACTCAGAAGGAGTTGCAGAAATGCTCTCGCACTCGCCAGCTGCTCTGCGCCCACAACAGCTCCCTGCAAGTGGCACTCCAAGGCACCACCATTGACCCCCCCCTGTTGGCACAGCTACATGCTATACACACAGCATCGGTGGCCCAACCCCTAGACAAACACCACACTAGAGTGATGCGTGCCATAGTGGGCCCCCTCATTGCACTTGGCTTCTCCGGTCCCCACCAGCTCTTAGAAATGAAAGGCACCAACATCATATCAGGCAGAGAGTTGCGGGCCCTCGCCAAACAAAGGGGCAGGAGGGCAACACACAAACACATTGGAGCCCTAAACCGCCTGCGCCTGCTGCTTCAGCTAGGGGAGGAACCCACCCCAGACCAACTGCAAGCCATCATGAACCACCGGGACATCAACCTTGACCTGGACCTCAAACACAGGCAGACGCACCACAGCATGGGAGGCCTCACAGCCTGCCAGTGGACTGACAAAAGCACATACGCACTACCGGGGTGGAACTGGCAGGTCTCAATCGCCTCCAACCAAGTCATTCGCATCACCGACCTCTTCAATAAGCCACCCACGCAACCCACTGCTGCCCCACCACCCCACACAAACACACAACACACAACAAACCATAACCCTGCAACCACAACCGACCCACAGAATATCAACAACAAGAGGCCTGCGCCGAAACCACCCACCGGCAACAAGAGCATGGGCAGAGTAGCCCTACCTGATGCCACTGACCTCCCATTGCCACACCTGAACCCGACCCAGCTATACACCTGGAAGGAGGACCAAGCCACAAGTGGCACAGTTAGCAACAGCCAAATGATGTTGAATCAGATGTTCAGGCACAGGGAAAAGATCAAGAAGGTCTTTGGCTGGCAGATTACTAACACCACATTTGGCCTAGACCTACGCCCCAAAGCAGCAAGAAGGACACACCAAAAGCAACAATCTAAAGAGGAGGTTGGTGGCACCATGCAACAGCAATACTGGGTAACATGGCACCCGTCAAGAGTTGAGAAATGGGCCCTACCCCTCTACGCCAAGAACGGCTACCACCCGCAGAGCGTAAAGCCCTACCCACGCAGCCAACTCAGGGACGACGACTGCGACTGTGAGCTATGCTGGTCACCCAACAGCAGGGAGAATGATGCAGATGCTGTAGACATGTATGTCTGTGACACATGCCAACGCACGTACCACTGGCAGTGCCTTCTTGACTGCAAATGCGCCAAGCCAAGTGAAAGACCTGGCTCTGATGACAACGCAGAATGGGAATGCCCCTCTTGCGCACCGCTAGCTCCACACGATAAGGAGGCACGCAGAGCCGCTGCTGACGAGGAGATAGTAGAGGTCCACTGGGAACCCAGCGCGGAGGCATTTACCATGCTAAATCACCATACAGACTTCTGCGAGCACATGGAGGAGTACAGAACAGAGACGGAGGCTAGGCAATACGCACTCACAAGCACTCGCAAGGACGGCGACATTAACGACGATCTGATGCGACAAAGCATGAGCGACACTGCACGTGGACAATGGCAGTCCACGCACGGCGACCCGCTACGCTCAAAAATTAGATTTGATATCCCCCCCACTAACCCGCAGCTTGACATATGCCCAACTGGAAGGTGCGAAGTGTGGCTTCGACATGCAGACTTCTACCCCTGCCAACCAACCCCAGCCCCCACACAAGCCCTACCCCAACCAATCACACAGCAGGTCGTAGCCGTCTACAACACAGATGGTAAATGCGTGGGAGTCATTGCACCCGCCCGAGCAGCAAACCTGCTATCTAGATACAACGCAACACAGAAGAACGCCCCGACACCCCTAAACACCAGCTTTGCCGCAGAGCTTGCCAGCCTCTTGGCAAGGCATGGCCGAGCAACCGCTGATGCCACACACACAACCCCCACACCAATCGTCCACATCCTGAGACAACACCTGGAGATCACCAAGGAACGCTACACCACCCCTCTCCACTGCAGCGCACTCTTTGAAGAGTACTACAGCCCATGCGAAAACGACAAACTGTTTGGCTCACTGGGCCCCCCCTTACTCTGCCAGCACCAAGGCATGTCATGGGCCCAACCCACCAAAGCAGACATCACTATGGCTGTGCGCCACGCCCTACACGCAGCACAAGCCCCAACACACACACCAACCCTCACTGCCATGCTCCTGCCCAACAAAGGACGCACAAACTCTGCAACATACATGCGGTGGATTACTGAACACCCCCACCTGTGCACCAAAGTTGGCACCTTCGCACCCCATGCGCTGCAGCCAGACCCGCCGCAAGCGTGGGCTGGGAGCATACCGTACACCTGCAGCAACAAACACCACTCATTGCTCGTACTTATTCACAACACGAGCGCAATACATCATCTGCAAGCACGGAACCCACTATGGCTCGACAGCTTGCGCGGCGCCTTGAGTCAACTCGCTGGTAGGAAGTTCCTACCCCCCTTAAACACACGCCAACCCCCCCCACCGCCGGCCCACACAAGCCTGACAGGGGCTGGCACCTACAGGAAACTACCCCAAGATACACCAACACCCCCCACAGCCCTCCCCCCCACCTCTCACACCCCCGATACCCACTGGAGCGGCACCCACCTCCAATCAAAGGTTGGGGACTGGAAATCATGGACATACACCGATGGCAGCTGCACCACAGCACCAGGAGCACTCCAACGCATTGGAGCAGGCATCTACCACCCCCAGGGCACACAACAACACCAAACCATCAACCCCAATGGAGAGGGGGCTACCAACACGATCACAAGAGCCGAGCTCGCAGCCATCAAGGCAGCACTAGACCAAGGGCACACACACATCGCCACCGACAGCCTCACCGCCATGTTTCAAATCAGGATGGCTGTCCTCCAACCCATGCGTCTCCACCTGCACAAGCATAAGGATATCCTTACCACCATAGTACAAACAATCAAAGCTAGCCCTACCACGATACACCTCTTCAAGGTGAGAGCACACAATGGCATCATCGGCAACGAATACGCCGACCACACAGCCAAACTGGCAGCACAACATGATAACCATGACATCACCATCCCAGGTTGCAAGGATCCCTACCACGACATCCATTGGCTGCAAACTCCTGGGAAGGAGGACCACCCCCCCCGGCCACTAGGAGACCTGACGGGCAGCCTGAAAGCACATATGCACACCAGACATAGACTTGGACTGGCCAACCAAGACTCCATCTACTACGAAGCATGGCAGTCCATCACCCTCATAGCACACAAGATGAGCAACTTCCTTTGGCGCGATGGGGCCATCACCACGCCACAACAACGGTGCATAATGCGCTATAGAACTGGCACTCTCTACAATCAGAAGCACGCAGTCCGTTTTGGGCTCAGCGACAGCACAAACTGCCCACTATGCGGCCAGCCGGACAGCGCTCTACACATCCTGTCAGGTTGTACTGCTACGAACAAGCTAGTCACGCACCGCCACAATGCGGCCGGCCGCGCCATCCTCCGAGCCGTGCAGGATGGAGCCCTCGGCGCCGGCCTGGTCTTCACCGATGTCGGCGACCTGTACGAGGACAGCGACACAGCTTCTCCGATCAAAAGCAAGCTCAAACGCAAAAACCTGAGACGCGCGCTCGACATAGACCCCACCACTACAGGACGAATCACCTACCCGGACGCCGTGATTATCTCCCCAAACGGGCCCTACGAAGGACCGGCGACGAAGATCCCGCTGAGGCATAGACATGTGACCCTGATAGAAATAAAATATTGCATGGACACCGACCCAACGGAACAACTACACAAAGCGACTGCGCAGCACGCCAACTTGCTCCAAGCACTCCAACCAGGCATCAACTGCGCCTCCGCGAAACAAATCAACATCATGCTAGGAGTGGGTGGCACAATATACAAGGACCACACCCATAAGCGACTTCTAGAGCTAGGAGTCCAGGACACAAACGACAACCTGCTGAAGTGGCTACACCGACATGCGATACAAACTGCACATGCACTCGTTGTAGCGAGACGGCAAGCTGAACCGCCGAAACAGCAAACCAAACAATGGACACGAACGGCAAGGGCACCGGCTGGATGAGCCATGCGGGGGAGGGAGGATTTTGACATGGCCCCTGGGTGCGCCCGGTAGCCTGGCAACCCTCCCTCCCCACCCCCCCCCCACCTGTCTCCGGTGGGAGGGTAGCAAGGGCACGCCCCGAGGCTACTCTCCCCCCTTAATGCACGCCCGACGGCGAGGGCGTAGTCTTTCTTTCTTTCTTTCGTGGTGCTCGATCGGGTCAGAGACGGGAAGGTGGTAGTGGAGGCCCTGGGACTGTTCCGCGCCGCTGGGGGCCCTGCGCTTAGCGCGAGCAAGAGCTCAGCCCTGCCGTGCGCCCAGCCAGAGCCTGGGCCGGGTAACCAGGAGGGCTCGGGCCCCGAGGGGGCGGGGAGGGGAGGAAGGGTGGGGTGACGGGGGGGAAGGGGGCGGGCAGGGGCAGGTGGGCGAGCAGGGGCGAGGGGGTGGGTTCGGGGGAAGGTGGCGGGCTAGGACAGCAGGCAGGGCGGGCGGGAGCAGGGTGGGGAGCAGGAGCCGGAGGATGGTCATCCCAGCTGTCCGAGTGGGGGTGCCCGTGCGCCACCTGGGGGTCCCTCTTGGGGCGGCCTCCTACACTGCCACCAGCGAGGCCGCCTTCGGTGGGGCGGCCGCGGCCATGATGGCAGCCTCCCTCCCTTGGCGGCCCCAAGGCCTCAACCTCCTGGGGCGGGTGCAGGTGGCACAAGCAGTGCCTGGCCTCCAAGTCCATCTACCAGATGGCCTTCGTGCAACCCTCCGCTCCTCTGGCGCAAGCCATGGCCTTGGCTGTCAACCGCTTTGTGGCAGCCTCAGACCTGCCCCAGGAGCGCAGCCCCAACAGCAGCCGCCTCTACCCTAGCAAGGCCATCTGCGTGATGCCCCGGGGGGAGGGAGGGGTGGGGCTTCCCGACCTGGGGGTCACCAGCACGGCCATGCTGGCGAAGATGCTGGCCCAGCTCTGGTCGCCCAGGGTTCGACCCTGGCAGCCTCTGACCCACAGCCTGCTGGCAGACCCCTCCCACGGCCTCAGCACGTGGGTCATCACCGACCCCACCGCCCCCCCCTCGCGAGGCATCAGCCCGCGGCTGCAAGCTCACGTGGCGGCCCTGGCTGAGCTCAAGCTGTTCCGTGCGGTGCCCCCCGCTAGCCAGTCCTTCTTTTCGGTGCTGGCGGAGCCGCTGTGGTACAACGCGCAAGTCCGCATGAACCCAGCAGCTAGGGAGGCAGCAGCTGAGCAGGGATGGACCCACGTCCGCCACGTGAGGGAGGCCCTCCACAGCCCCCAGCTGGAGGGGGAGGCCCGCTGGGCTGCGGATCTGGTCAGGGCTTGCCTCCCCGAGCCCTGGCAGGGCATGGTGGACCGCATGCAGCCTCCACAGCCGGAGTGGGAGTGCCTAAGGGTTGGGCCAGGGGTGGGTTTTGTGATGAGGCGCACCCCCCTGCTCCAGCCCTCCCACTGGGTGGGCCCCAACGGCCGCCTCTACCCCCTAGACCCCACAGGGCAGGGGCCCCTCGGGGCTTTCTGGGCGGAGGAGGGGGCGGCCTGGGAGCCAGCAGCGGTGGCCCGGCTTAACAAGCCCAGCTACAGGCTGACCTCGGAGGAGCGAGCCACCCACCTCCGACCTCTACCCGCCCAGCGTCACATGGCGCAGGAGCAGGCTCAGGGGCAGGAGCTAGGAGGGGACAGGGGGGCGGGCAGGGGAGGGGGGCGGGCAAGGGGGCGGGGCGGGGGCAGGGGGCGAGGGCGTGGAGGAGGTGCAGGGCGTAGGGGAGCAGGGGGCGGGGCGGGAGGCCTTGCTGTCGGCCCAGCTGACGAGGGGCCTGGCACCTGGCCTAAGGAGGAGTGGCTCTTGGGCCCCTGGGCTCACCTGCAGCTGGACCCTCAGGTGTGGGGTATGGGCACCACCACCCTGCTGGACTTCTCGGTCAAGCATGCCAGGGTGCGCCTCCACCAGCTTCAGCGCGTCAGTGCCGACCCCCTCTACCCACCCAGTGGGGGCCTGTGGCCTGCGCTGTGGGGTGTGCGCCCCCCCCGGGCAGCGGGTGAACCGGAGGTGGCAGCGGTGGCTGATGGAGCCCTGAGGGAGCTGGAGCTCAAGTGGGAGGCTAGCGCGCAGCAGGTGGCAGACCAGGGGGCAGCGGGGGAGCGGGAACAGCAGGGCAGGGATGCGGAGGAGCGGCTCCCCGAGGAGGTGCAGGGCAGCCAACCGCCTCGCTGGCTGGACACCTCCGCCAGGGTGCACCAGCGACCCTCGCCGCAGATGAGGGCGGCCCAGCGGGCTGAGCGGCAGCTGGAGGCCCACCAGCGGCGTGGGGGCAGGCAGCCAGTTGGTCAGCCCGCCCCGCGGGCCGACACGGTGGACCAGCTGGCTGTGGGTGTTCAGGCGGGCCAGCCGTGTGCGAAGGTGTGGAAGGAGCTGCTAGACCCCACCCTCCGCCGGGAGCATGTCATCGTGGCCTGGCGGGTGCTTCACGCCAGCCTCATGGTGGGGGCCTTGTGGGGCCACATCCTCAAGGGTACGGCTGCCCCGGGCTCGTCCGCCTGCCGCTTCTGCCAGCCGGGGCACCTGGAGACTCTTACCCACGCCTTCATGACCTGCCCCGCCGTGGTCCCAGCCTGGGAGTGGGTGCTGGACGTGTACGGCCGCCTCACGGGCACCCGCCCCCCCTCGGGCGACGCCATGCTGCTCCTCAGTGGGCGCCCCACCCGCGGCGAGGCCCCCCCCTTCCAGCCCCCTGACAGCCTGTTGTGGCTCCGTCTGCGCGTGGCCTATATGGGCGTAGTGTGGCGCCTCCGCAGCTCAGGAGCCGCTACAGCCCTGCAGCCACAGCAGGTGGCGAGGCGGGTCGTGGAGGAGGTCATCTCCACCCTCACCACGGCCGTCAAGCGTGACTGGCATCGGGTGGGGAGGGACATCCGCGTGGGCCTCTGCGGCGCTGTGCCCTCCACCTGGTTCAAGGGCAAGGACCCGGAGCTGGACGCTGCCCACTTCGACCAGCTGTGGCCCGAGGCGTCGGGGGGCTGGTTTGCCACGCAGCCTAGGAGGGAGCGGAGGGGAGGGCAGGAGGGGGCAGAGGGGAGGGTTGGGGCAGGAGGAGTGGAGGAGGAGAGGGCAGCAGGGAGGCCTAGGGAGGGGGAGGGCAGGGCGCAGGGGGCGGGAGAGCTGTTTGTTCGCCTTTCCTTGCAGTGGCCCATCCCCTTCCCCGTCGTTCCAGCCTGAGCTCCAGGGTTGCTGGTGGTAGCTTAGTGCGTCCTTTGGGTGGGGTGGGCTAGGCTTCGGGGGGCTGTCTGGGTGTCAGGGACCGGGGGCTTAGGTGGTCTTGGCTTGGGCGTTGGGGTCAGGGTTCTAGGTTTCAGGTCGAGGGGAGGGGCTTGGGCTCGTGTGGGTAGTTTTCTGTGGGGAGGGCCTGGGGAGGTGTGCAGAGTTAGGGGGGAGGGCGGTGGTGTGGGGGAGTGTCTTGACGTTGTCCTTGGGAGGGGGTTGCTTGTGGGGTGTGGACCTTCGCTTGGGGTGTGTGGACCTTTGCTTGGGGTGTGTGGACCTTTGCTTGGGGTGTGTGGACCGCTGTGTTTGGGTGGGGTGCTTGGGGATCGTGTATGGGGAACCTTGTTTGTTGTAGTCTTTCTTTTCTTCTTTTCTTTAGTCTTTCTCACTCTCCTGTAATGCTCCTCCTAAAAAAAAAAGAAAAAAAAAAGACACCACTGACCCTGCCCCGCCGGCTGAGTTCCTGACCGGCATCATCACCCTCGTGCCCAAGGCTGGCAAGCCGAGGGACCAGGTGGCCGGCTACCGCCCCATCACGCTCCTCAACTGCGACGTGCGCCTGGTGGCCAGGGCAGTGGAGGACCGGCTGCAGCTGCCCTTGGACCTGCTGGTGTCCCCCTCTCAATCGGCCTTCATCCTGGGCAGGGACATCAGCGACAGCGTGCAGTTCCACCTGGGCCTGCTGGAGTACCTGCAGCACCGGGGCAGCCCAGCCTGGCTGTTGTTGCTGGACCGGGCGGGGGCCTATGACAACGTGTCCTGGGGCTTGCTCCAGGACACGATGGAGGTCATGGGGTTCTGCCGGGAGGGGCATGTGCGCTGGGCTCAGCTGCTGCACCGGGGGGCCACGAGCCAGGTGCTGGTCAACGGCCACCTCACTGACAGCTTCCCCCTTGCGTCGGGGCTGCTACAGGGCAGCGGGGCATCCCCGCTCTACTGGTGCATCGTGCTCCAGCCGCTGGTCAGCTACCTCAGCTCGCTCCAGCTGGCAGGCCGCATCAGCACCCCCATCATCCCCTCCAGCCCTCTGGCCATGCACAGGGCCGCCCTGACCCCCGCGCTCCCCTCCAAGGAGTATGCGGACGACCTCACCATCGTGGTGCTCGATCTGGTCCGAGACGGAAAGGTGGTAGTGGAGGCCCTGGGCCTGTTCCGCGCCGCTGGGGGCCCTGCGCTGAGCGCGAGCAAGAGCTCAGCCCTGCCGTGCGCCCAGCCAGAGCCCGGGCTGGGTAACCAGGAGGGCTCGGGCCCCGAGGGGGCGGGGAGGGGAGGATGGGGGGTTGACGGGGGGCAAGGGGGCGGGCAGGGGCAGGTGGGCGAGCAGGGGCTAGGGGGTGGGCCGGGGGAAGGTGGCGGGCAAGGGCAACAGCAGGGCGGGCGGGAGCAGGGTGGGGAGCAGGAGCCGGAGGTGGTCATCCCAGCTGTCCGAGTGGGGGTGCCCGTGCGCCACCTGGGGGTCCCTCTTGGGGCGGCCTCCTACGCTGCCACCAGCGAGGCCGCCTTCGGTGGGGCGGCGGCGGCCATGATGGCAGCCTCCCTCCCTTGGCGGCCCCAAGGCCTCAACCTCCTGGGGCGGGTGCAGGTGGCACAACGGTGCCTGGCCTCCAAGTCCATCTACCAGATGGCCTTCGTGCAACCCTCCGCTGCTCTCGCGCAAGCCATGGCCTTGGCTGTCAACCGCTTTGTGGCAGCCTCAGACTTGCCCCAGGAGCGCAGCCACGTGAGGGAGGCCCTCCACAGCCCCCAGCTGGAGGGGGAGGCCCGCTGGGCTGCGGATCTGGTCAGGGCTTGCCTCCCCGAGCCCTGGCAGGGCATGGTGGACCGCATGCAGCCTCCACAGCCGGAGTGGGAGTGCCTAAGGGTTGGGCCAGGGGTGGGTTTTGTGATGAGGCGCACCCCCCTGCTCCAGCCCTCCCACTGGGTGGGCCCCAACGGCCGCCTCTACCCCCTAGACCCCACAGGGCAGGGGCCCCTCGGGGCTTTCTGGGCGGAGGAGGGGGCGGCCTGGGAGCCAGCAGCGGTGGCCCGGCTTAACAAGCCCAGCTACAGGCTGACCTCGGAGGAGCGAGCCACCCACCTCCGACCTCTACCCGCCCAGCGTCACATGGCGCAGGAGCAGGCTCAGGGGCAGGAGCTAGGAGGGGACAGGGGGGCGGGCAGGGGAGGGGGCCGGGCAAGGGGGCGGGGCGGGGGCAGGGGGAGAGGGCGTGGAGGAGGTGCAGGGCGTAGGGGAGCAGGGGGCGGGGCGGGAGGCCTTGCTGTCGGCCCAGCTGACGAGGGGCCTGGCACCTGGCCTAAGGAGGAGTGGCTCTTGGGCCCCTGGGCTCACCTGCAGCTGGACCCTCAGGTGTGGGGTATGGGCACCACCACCCTGCTGGACTTCTCGGTCAAGCATGCCAGGGTGCGCCTCCACCAGCTTCAGCGCGTCAGTGCCGACCCCCTCTACCCACCCAGTGGGGGCCTATGGCCTGCGCTATGGGGTGTGCGCCCCCCCCGGGCAGCGGGTGAACCGGAGGTGGCAGCGGTGGCTGATGGAGCCCTGAGGGAGCTGGAGCTCAAGTGGGAGGCTAGCGCGCAGCAGGTGGCAGACCAGGGGGCAGCGGGGGAGCGGGAACAGCAGGGCAGGGATGCGGAGGAGCGGCTCCCCGAGGAGGTGCAGGGCAGCCAACCGCCTCGCTGGCTGGACACCTCCGCCAGGGTGCACCAGCGACCCTCGCCGCAGATGAGGGCGGCCCAGCGGGCTGAGCGGCAGCTGGAGGCCCACCAGCGGCGTGGGGGCAGGCAGCCAGTTGGTCAGCCCGCCCCGCGGGCCGACACGGTGGACCAGCTGGCTGTGGGTGTTCAGGCGGGCCAGCCGTGTGCGAAGGTGTGGAAGGAGCTGCTAGACCCCACCCTCCGCCGGGAGCATGTCATCGTGGCCTGGCGGGTGCTTCACGCCAGCCTCATGGTGGGGGCCTTGTGGGGCCACATCCTCAAGGGTACGGCTGCCCCGGGCTCGTCCGCCTGCCGCTTCTGCCAGCCGGGGCACCTGGAGACTCTTACCCACGCCTTCATGACCTGCCCCGCCGTGGTCCCAGCCTGGGAGTGGGTGCTGGACGTGTACGGCCGCCTCACGGGCACCCGCCCCCCCTCGGGCGACGCCATGCTGCTCCTTAGTGGGCGCCCCACCCGCGGCGAGGCCCCCCCCTTCCAGCCCCCTGACAGCCCCCTGACAGCCTGTTGTGGCTCCGTCTGCGCGTGGCCTATATGGGCGTAGTGTGGCGCCTCCGCAGCTCAGGAGCCGCTACAGCCCTGCAGCCACAGCAGGTGGCGAGGCGGGTCGTGGAGGAGGTCATCTCCACCCTCACCACGGCCGTCAAGCGTGACTGGCATCGGGTGGGGAGGGACATCCGCGTGGGCCTCTGCGGCGCTGTGCCCTCCACCTGGTTCAAGGGCAAGGACCCGGAGCTGGACGCTGCCCACTTCGACCAGCTGTGGCCCGAGGCGTCGGGGGGCTGGTTTGCCACGCAGCCTAGGAGGGAGCGGAGGGGAGGGCAGGAGGGGGCAGAGGGGAGGGTTGGGGCAGGAGGAGTGGAGGAGGAGAGGGCAGCAGGGAGGCCTAGGGAGGGGGAGGGCAGGGCGCAGGGGGCGGGAGAGCTGTTTGTTCGCCTTTCCTTGCAGTGGCCCATCCCCTTCCCCGTCGTTCCAGCCTGAGCTCCAGGGTTGCTGGTGGTGGCTTAGTGCGTCCTTTGGGTGGGGTGGGCTAGGCTTCGGGGGGCTGTCTGGGTGTCAGGGACCGGGGGCTTAGGTGGTCTTGGCTTGGGCGTTGGGGTCAGGGTTCTAGGTTTCAGGTCGAGGGGAGGGGCTTGGGCTCGTGTGGGTAGTTTTCTGTGGGGAGGGCCTGGGGAGGTGTGCAGAGTTAGGGGGGAGGGCGGTGGTGTGGGGGAGTGTCTTGACGTTGTCCTTGGGAGGGGGTTGCTTGTGGGGTGTGGACCTTCGCTTGGGGTGTGTGGACCTTTGCTTGGGGTGTGTGGACCTTTGCTTGGGGTGTGTGGACCGCTGTGTTTGGGTGGGGTGCTTGGGGATCGTGTATGGGGAACCATGTTTATTGTAGTCTTTCATTTCTTCTTTTCTTTAGTCATTCTCACTCTCCTGTAATGCTCCTCCTACTAAAAAAAAAAAAAAAAAAAACCCCGACCCTGCCCCGCCGGCTGAGTTCCTGACCGGCATCATCACCCTCGTGCCCAAGGCTGGCAAGCCGAGGGACCAGGTGGCCGGCTACCGCCCCATCACGCTCCTCAACTGCGACGTGCGCCTGGTGGCCAGGGCAGTGGAGGACCGGCTGCAGCTGCCCTTGGACCTGCTGGTGTCCCCCTCTCAATCGGCCTTCATCCTGGGCAGGGACATCAGCGACAGCGTGCAGTTCCACCTGGGCCTGCTGGAGTACCTGCAGCACCGGGGCAGCCCAGCCTGGCTGTTGTTGCTGGACCTGGCGGGGGCCTATGACAACGTGTCCTGGGGCTTGCTCCAGGACACGATGGAGGTCATGGGGTTCTGCCGGGAGGGGCATGTGCGCTGGGCTCAGCTGCTGCACCGGGGGGCCACGAGCCAGGTGCTGGTCAACGGCCACCTCACTGACAGCTTCCCCCTTGCGTCGGGGCTGCTGCAGGGCAGCGGGGCATCCCCGCTCTACTGGTGCATCGTGCTCCAGCCGCTGGTCAGCTACCTCAGCTCGCTCCAGCTGGCAGGCCGCATCAGCACCCCCATCATCCCCTCCAGCCCTCTGGCCATGCACAGGGCCGCCCTGACCCCCGCGCTCCCCTCCAAGGAGTATGCGGACGACCTCACCATCGTGGTGCTCGATCTGGTCCGAGACGGAAAGGTGGTAGTGGAGGCCCTGGGCCTGTTCCGCGCCGCTGGGGGCCCTGCGCTGAGCGCGAGCAAGAGCTCAGCCTTGCCGTGCGCCCAGCCAGAGCCCGGGCTGGGTAACCAGGAGGGCTCGGGCCCCGAGGGGGCGGGGAGGGGAGGATGGGGGGTTGACGGGGGGCAAGGGGGCGGGCAGGGGCAGGTGGGCGAGCAGGGGCTAGGGGGTGGGCCGGGGGAAGGTGGCGGGCAAGGGCAGCAGCAGGGCGGGCGGGAGCAGGGTGGGGAGCAGGAGCCGGAGGTGGTCATCCCAGCTGTCCGAGTGGGGGTGCCCGTGCGCCACCTGGGGGTCCCTCTTGGGGCGGCCTCCTACGCTGCCACCAGCGAGGCCGCCTTCGGTGGGGCGGCGGCGGCCATGATGGCAGCCTCCCTCCCTTGGCGGCCCCAAGGCCTCAACCTCCTGGGGCGGGTGCAGGTGGCACAACGGTGCCTGGCCTCCAAGTCCATCTACCAGATGGCCTTCGTGCAACCCTCCGCTGCTCTCGCGCAAGCCATGGCCTTGGCTGTCAACCGCTTTGTGGCAGCCTCAGACTTGCCCCAGGAGCGCAGCCCCAACAGCAGCCGCCTCTACCCTAGCAAGGCCATCTGCGTGATGCCCCGGGGGGAGGGAGGGGTGGGGCTTCCCGACCTGGGGGTCACCAGCACGGCCATGCTGGCGAAGATGCTGGCCCAGCTCTGGTCGCCCCGGGTTCGTCCCTGGCAGCCTCTGACCCACAGCCTGCTGGCAGACCCCTCCCACGGCCTCAGCACGTGGGTCATCACCGACCCCACCGCCCCCCCCTCGCGAGGCATCAGCTCGAGGCTGCAAGCTCACGTGGCGGCCCTGGCTGAGCTCAAGCTGTTCCGTGCGGTGCCCCCCGCTAGCCAGTCCTTCTTCTCGGTGCTGGCGGAGCCGCTGTGGTACAACGCGCAAGTCCGCATGAACCCAGCAGCAAGGGAGGCAGCAGCTGAGCAGGGTTGGACCCACGTCCGCCACGTGAGGGAGGCCCTCCACAGCCACCAGCTGGAGGGGGAGGCCCGCTGGGCTGCGGATCTGGTCAGGGCTTGCCTCCCCGAGCCCTGGCAGGGCATGGTGGACCGCTTGCAGCCTCCACGGCCGGAGTGGGAGTGCCTGAGGGTTGGGCCAGGGGTGGGGTTTGTGATGCGACGCACCCCCCTGCTCCAGCCCTCCCACTGGGTGGGCCCCAACGGCCGCCTCTACCCCCTAGACCCCACAGGGCAGGGTCCCCTAGGGGCTTTCTGGGCGGCGGAGGGGGCGGCCTGGGAGCCAGCAGCGGTGGCCCGGCTCAACAAGCCCAGCTACAGGCTGACCCCGGAGGAGCGAGCCAAACACCTCCGACCTCTACCCGCCCAGCGTCACATGGCGCAGGAGCAGGCTCAGGGGCAGGAGCAAGGAGGGGACAGGGGGGCGGGCAGGGGAGGGGGGCGGGCAAGGGGGCGGGGCGGGGGCAGGGGGGGAGGGCGTGGAGGAGCTGGAGGGCGTAGGGGAGCAGGGGGCGGGGCGGGAGGGCAGGCTGCCGACCCAGCTGACGAGGGGCCTGGCACCTGGCCTAAGGAGGAGTGGCTCTTGGGCCCCTGGGCTCACCTGCAGCTGGACCCTCAGGTGTGGGGCATGGGCACCACCACCCTGCTGGACTTCTCGGTCAAGCATGCCAGGGTGCGCCTCCACCAGCTCCAGCGCGTCCGTGCCGACCCCCTCTACCCACCCAGTGGGGGCCTGTGGCCTGCGCTGTGGGGTGTGCGCCCCCCCCGGGCAGCGGGCGAACCGGAGGTGGCAGCAGTGGCTGATGGGGCCCTGAGGGAGCTGGAGCTCAAGTGGGAGGCCAGCGCGCAGCAGGTGGCAGGCCAGGGGGCAGCGGGGGAGCGGGAGCAGCAGGGCAGGGATGTGGAGGAGCGGCTCCCCAAGGAGGTGCAGGGCAGCCAACCGCCTCGTTGGCTGGACACCTCCGCCAGGGCGCACCAGCGACCCTCGCCGCAAATGAGGGCGGCCCAGCAGGCTGAGCGGCAGCTGGAGGCCCAGCAGCGGCGTGGGGGCAGGCAGCCAGTTGCTCAGCCCGCCCCCCGGGCCGACACCGTGGACCAGCTGGCTGTTGTTGGGCAGGTGAGGAGGATGGGCAGGGGGAGGTATGGGAGGTTGGGCAGGGGGGTCACCTGGTGACTGGGTAGGTTGCTGAGCTGGGTGTGGTGGGGGAGGTTGAGCAAGGGGGGGTGGAGGAGGTAGAGCAAGGGGGTCATCAGGTGGCTGTACGCTGTGCCTCCCAATCCCCAGAACTGGAACCGGAAGAAGGGATGCCTAATCGGCGCCGGCGAGGCCCCCCTCTGGTAGGCTGGGTAGCTGGCTGCGAGCTGACTCGCCTCGACCTACATTGGGCCTCCCGCTGCCTCTCCTCCCGCCCAGCCCTCCTGTCAGCAGCCACAGCCACAGCAACAGCAACAGCAGCAGCAGCGGCAACAGCACCGGCAGCAGCAGCAGCAGGGGCTGGGGCTGGGGCTGGGGCTGGGGCTGGGGCTGGGGCTGGGGCTGGGGCTGGGGCTGGGGCTGGGGCTGGGGCTGGGGCTGGGGCTGGGGCTGGGGCTGGGGCTGGGGCTGGGGCTGGGGCTGGGGCTGGGGCTGGGGCTGGGGCTGGGGCTGGGGCTGGGGCTGGGGCTGGGGCTGGGGCTGGGGCTGGGGCTGGGGCTGGGGCTGGGGCTGGGGCTGGGGCTGGGGCTGGGGCTGGGGCTGGGGCTGGGGCTGGGGCTGGGGCTGGGGCTGGGGCTGGGGCTGGGGCTGGGGCTGGGGCTGGGGCTGGGGCTGGGGCTGGGGCTGGGGCTGGGGCTGGGGCTGGGGCTGGGGCTGGGGCTGGGGCTGGGGCTGGGGCTGGGGCTGGGGCTGGGGCTGGGGCTGGGGCTGGGGCTGGGGCTGGGGCTGGGGCTGGGGCTGGGGCTGGGGCTGGGGCTGGGGCTGGGGCTGGGGCTGGGGCTGGGGCTGGGGCTGGGGCTGGGGCTGGGGCTGGGGCTGGGGCTGGGGCTGGGGCTGGGGCTGGGGCTGGGGCTGGGGCTGGGCTGGGCTGGGGCTGGGGCTGGGGCTGGGGCTGGGGCTGGGGCTGGGGCTGGGGCTGGGGCTGGGGCTGGGGCTGGGGCTGGGGCTGGGGCTGGGGCTGGGGCTGGGGCTGGGGCTGGGGCTGGGGCTGGGGCTGGGGCTGGGGCTGGGGCTGGGGCTGGGGCTGGGGCTGGGGCTGGGGCTGGGGCTGGGGCTGGGGCTGGGGCTGGGGCTGGGGCTGGGGCTGGGGCTGGGGCTGGGGCTGGGGCTGGGGCTGGGGCTGGGGCTGGGGCTGGGGCTGGGGCTGGGGCTGGGGCTGGGGCTGGGGCTGGGGCTGGGGCTGGGGCTGGGGCTGGGGCTGGGGCTGGGGCTGGGGCTGGGGCTGGGGCTGGGGCTGGGGCTGGGGCTGGGGCTGGGGCTGGGGCTGGGGCTGGGGCTGGGGCTGGGGCTGGGGCTGGGGCTGGGGCTGGGGCTGGGGCTGGGGCTGGGGCTGGGGCTGGGGCTGGGGCTGGGGCTGAGGCCGTGCCTTCTCCGATGGTTTGGGATCGCCCACGCCTTCCCCGTCCCTTGCCCACTACCCTCTTCCCAACGCCCACCACCTTCCAGCCTAGCGCCTTGGGGGCCTTCGTGGCTCGGGCGCATGCGCCTTGCTCCGTCCCGCCCCGTTGCGCGCTTTCCCCACACGCCCCTCTCCCCACCCCTCTTCCCTCTGGCCCTCTCAGCCCCCCTTGGGCCGCCCCTCCCCCCCTTGTTTACCCTCCCGCTGTCCATCCCGTGCCTCTTGAGGGGTCTGTTGCCACTGGCTCCCTTGCCGGTACTCCCCCACCAGCCTCCCCGCGCTCCCCGGGGCACTTGGGGTTGCTGGGTAAGGCCCTCTCTAAGGGCGCGGTGCTGGCCTCCAAGGGCAAGCTTGCTGCCCGAAAGCTGAGAGATGCCACAGCTAGGGGCCTAGCCGCAGCCGGGCAGTGGGTGGGAGGGGAACCCTCCGCCAGCTCTCCCTCCCTTGACCCCATGGACGCCGAGGCAGCGGCCCCCACCGCCCCTTGCCGCACGGAGGTCACGGGGTCTGGCGCAGTTGCCCCTCTCCCAGCCCAGGAGCTTGGTCCCTCCACCGGGCTGGGCACCCGGCTCGGCACGGTGCGGGTTGGGTCCGGTGAGCTGCAGGGTAGTCAGCCTCCCCGCTGGCTTGACACCGCCGCGAGGGCACCTCCGCGCCCCTCCCCGGATGACAGGAGGGCTAGGCGGGAGGAGAGGCAGCGGGTGGCTCAGTGTAGGTCGAGGCGAGGCAACACGCAGCCAGCTACCCAGCCAGCCAGAGGGGGGCCTAGCCGGCGCCGGTATGGCATTCCCTCTTTCGGTTCCAGCTCTGAGGAGTGGGGAGCACGGCGTGCAGTGCACCAGCAAGCTGGCAGGCAGCGTGCTGCGCAGTTTGGCCATGGGTCCCCACACGTGCGCCGCTACGGGTTGCTCAGCCCCTCTGCTAGCCTGTCCAGCTCGCTGGGGGCCTCCTGTGACAGCCCTGTAGTTGAGTCAGCAGGGCCCCGGGAGGGGAGGTTGAGGGTGCCTAAGCGGCAGCAGCCCGAGCAGGCAGCTCAGCTTGGGGAGGAGGTCGAGCAGCTCGGTCCTCTGCCCCTGCGGCCCCCGCTGGCCATCTATTCGCGTGAGCCTCGGATCCGCCTGCGCCGCCCGGGGGCCAAGTTGGCGTGCATTGAGGCCACTCCACCCCCCCCCCCCGGCCCTCCTCCTTTGCCAGGCCCGCCTCCCCTTCCCAGCCCACCCGCCCTCCTCCACACACGCGTAGCCCGCGCGGGGGCAAGCCAGGACTAGCCATGCAGCGCCCAGGTGTGGCCGCCAGGTTCTTGGCAGTCACCCTCAACGTGCAGGGCCTTGCCCAGCCGCACAAACTGCAGGCCCTGCTTGACTGGGCCGCTGACAGCCCGGCGCAAGTGGTGTTCCTTCAAGAGTGCCATAGGGCGGAGAGCGTGTGGCAGTGGGCAGAAGCCCAATCGGGGGCCAAGCCCGCCTGGCGGGGGCAGTGGTTTTACACCCCCGGCACCGGCAGCTCCCAAGGCTGCCTGGTTTTGGTCAAGCCCTCCACCATCCTCCAGGGGTGCACCCAGGTGCAGCTGCAGGCAGAGGGGGCCCAGGGGCGGGTGCTGCGGGTAGACGGGGAGCTCGCAGGCAGGCCCGTGTCCCTAGTGTGCGTGTACGCCCCGGCGCAGCAGGCAGAGCGGCCAGCGTTCTACGCAGAGTGCCTCCCCGCTTGCCTCCCGCCAGCCGCCGACCGCCGCCTCCTCCTCATGGGGGGCGACTTCAACTGCATCCTAGCCCCCGTGGACAGAGTGGGCATCCCGCAGGGCTCGCAGCATGGGGAGGCCTGGGTGGGCAGCCGGGGCCAGGGGGCGGAGCAGCTGCGGCAGCTGGTGGGTGAGCGGGGTCTGGTGGACCCGTGGCGCCATCTGCACCCCTCCAAGAGAGACCTCACCCACTTCAGCGAGCGTTGGCAGACGGGTGCGCGCCTCGACCGGTGGTACATCTCGGAGGAGCTGGTGCAGTGGCAGTTGGACAGCGCCATCCAGGGGGTGCTGCCAGTGCCCACCGACCACCGGCCCGTGTCAGTGGCAGTGTGCCCCCCCGATCTGCCTCTCACCGTCCCCGCTCCCTGGCAGCTGCACCCCGCCCACCTCGACAACCCTGACCTGCTGGACTGCCTCAAGGACTTCCTACAGGCGGAGGCACATCACCACGAGGCTGCGAGTCAGCTGGGGCTGCCTAGGGATGGGCATAGGGCCAGGTGGGCCCGCATCAAGCAGGGCATGGCCATGCGTGCCCAGCACTTTCTTCGGGCCCAGCGCCGCGCGCAGCGTGACCTGCAGCAGCGCAGGGAGAAGGCGGCAGCAGTGGCCAGGGCTCACCTCGTGCGGCAGCTGGTGCGGGTGGAGCGAGAGGGGGAGGCTGAGGTGCAGGCGGCGCAACACCTGGGAGAGGCCGCAGCCCTGGCGGGTGTGGGGGCGAGGGAGCAGGGGGCCCAGCAGTCCCTGCTGGCCAGCGCAGTCCTCGACCAGTACTACGGCGACCGCTCCTCCTTCTACTTCTACCATCGCGACCAGCCCGCGCACACCCCCACCCTCATCTCATCTCTCCAGCTCCCCGGCCAGCCAGGTCAGCCAGCAGACCTCACCACGCCGGCCGGGGTGAAGGCAGCGTGCAGGGCGTTCCAGCAGCACTACTCAGCTGCCGAGCCCACCGGAGTCTACGCAGCCAAGCCGGTGGACACAGCTGCGCGCGCCACGCTGCTCGGCAGCCTCACCTCCCACCTCACCCCCACCCAGGCCAGGGCTGCCGAGGGCCCCGATGGCAGCCCTTTGCTGTCAGAGGAGGAGCTGGGCCGGGCTCTGCAGGGCTGCGCGCACAGCAAGGCCCCGGGGCTAGATGGGCTGCCCATGGAGGTCTACGACCGCCTGTGGGTGGAGCTGGGGCGGCCGCTGCGGGCCATGTTGCGAGAGGCCCTGGCAGACACCACTGACCCTGCCCCGCTGGCTGAGTTCCTGACCGGCATCATCACCCTCGTGCCCAAGGCTGGCAAGCCGAGGGACCAGGTGGCCGGCGACCGCCCCATCACGCTCCTCAACTGCGACGTGCGCCTGGTGGCCAGGGCAGTGGAGGACCGGCTGCAGCTGCCCTTGGACCTGCTGGTGTCCCCCTCTCAATCGGCCTTCATCCTGGGCAGGGACATCAGCGACAGCGTGCAGTTCCACCTGGGCCTGCTGGAGTACCTGCAGCACCGGGGCAGCCCAGCCTGGCTGTTGTTGCTGGACCTGGCGGGGGCCTATGACAACGTGTCCTGGGGCTTGCTCCAGGACACGATGGAGGCCATGGGGTTCTGCCGGGAGGGGCATGTGCGCTGGGCTCAGCTGCTGCACCGGGGGGCCACGAGCCAGGTGCTGGTCAACGGCCACCTCACTGACAGCTTCCCCCTTGCGTCGGGGCTGCTGCAGGGCAGCGGGGCATCCCCGCTCTACTGGTGCATCGTGCTCCAGCCGCTGGTCAGCTACCTCAGCTCGCTCCAGCTGGCAGGCCGCATCAGCACCCCCATCATCCCCTCCAGCCCTCTGGCCATGCACAGGGCCGCCCTGACCCCCGCGCTCCCCTCCAAGGAGTATGCGGACGACCTCACCATCGTGGTGCTCGATCTGGTCCGAGACGGAAAGGTGGTAGTGGAGGCCCTGGGCCTGTTCCGCGCCGCTGGGGGCCCTGCGCTGAGCGCGAGCAAGAGCTCAGCCCTGCCGTGCGCCCAGCCAGAGCCCGGGCTGGGTAACCAGGAGGGCTCAGGCCCCGAGGGGGCGGGGAGGGGAGGATGGGGGGTTGACGGGGGGCAAGGGGGCGGGCAGGGGCAGGTGGGCGAGCAGGGGCTAGGGGGTGGGCCGGGGGAAGGTGGCGGGCAAGGGCAGCAGCAGGGCGGGCGGGAGCAGGGTGGGGAGCAGGAGCCGGAGGTGGTCATCCCAGCTGTCCGAGTGGGGGTGCCCGTGCGCCACCTGGGGGTCCCTCTTGGGGCGGCCTCCTACGCTGCCACCAGCGAGGCCGCCTTCGGTGGGGCGGCGGCGGCCATGATGGCAGCCTCCCTCCCTTTGCGGCCCCAAGGCCTCAACCTCCTGGGGCGGGTGCAGGTGGCACAACGGTGCCTGGCCTCCAAGTCCATCTACCAGATGGCCTTCGTGCAACCCTCCGCTGCTCTCGCGCAAGCCATGGCCTTGGCTGTCAACCGCTTTGTGGCAGCCTCAGACTTGCCCCAGGAGCGCAGCCCCAACAGCAGCCGCCTCTACCCTAGCAAGGCCATCTGCGTGATGCCCCGGGGGGAGGGAGGGGTGGGGCTTCCCGACCTGGGGGTCACCAGCACGGCCATGCTGGCGAAGATGCTGGCCCAGCTCTGGTCGCCCCGGGTTCGTCCCTGGCAGCCTCTGACCCACAGCCTGCTGGCAGACCCCTCCCACGGCCTCAGCACGTGGGTCATCACCGACCCCACCGCCCCCCCCTCGCGAGGCATCAGCTCGAGGCTGCAAGCTCACGTGGCGGCCCTGGCTGAGCTCAAGCTGTTCCGTGCGGTGCCCCCCGCTAGCCAGTCCTTCTTCTCGGTGCTGGCGGAGCCGCTGTGGTACAACGCGCAAGTCCGCATGAACCCAGCAGCAAGGGAGGCAGCAGCTGAGCAGGGTTGGACCCACGTCCGCCACGTGAGGGAGGCCCTCCACAGCCACCAGCTGGAGGGGGAGGCCCGCTGGGCTGCGGATCTGGTCAGGGCTTGCCTCCCCGAGCCCTGGCAGGGCATGGTGGACCGCTTGCAGCCTCCACGGCCGGAGTGGGAGTGCCTGAGGGTTGGGCCAGGGGTGGGGTTTGTGATGCGACGCACCCCCCTGCTCCAGCCCTCCCACTGGGTGGGCCCCAACGGCCGCCTCTACCCCCTAGACCCCACAGGGCAGGGTCCCCTAGGGGCTTTCTGGGCGGCGGAGGGGGCGGCCTGGGAGCCAGCAGCGGTGGCCCGGCTCAACAAGCCCAGCTACAGGCTGACCCCGGAGGAGCGAGCCAAACACCTCCGACCTCTACCCGCCCAGCGTCACATGGCGCAGGAGCAGGCTCAGGGGCAGGAGCAAGGAGGGGACAGGGGGGCGGGCAGGGGAGGGGGGCGGGCAAGGGGGCGGGGCGGGGGCAGGGGGGGAGGGCGTGGAGGAGCTGGAGGGCGTAGGGGAGCAGGGGGCGGGGCGGGAGGGCAGGCTGCCGACCCAGCTGACGAGGGGCCTGGCACCTGGCCTAAGGAGGAGTGGCTCTTGGGCCCCTGGGCTCACCTGCAGCTGGACCTCAGGTGTGGGGCATGGGCACCACCACCCTGCTGGACTTCTCGGTCAAGCATGCCAGGGTGCGCCTCCACCAGCTCCAGCGCGTCCGTGCCGACCCCCTCTACCCACCCAGTGGGGGCCTGTGGCCTGCGCTGTGGGGTGTGCGCCCCCCCCGGGCAGCGGGCGAACCGGAGGTGGCAGCAGTGGCTGATGGGGCCCTGAGGGAGCTGGAGCTCAAGTGGGAGGCCAGCGCGCAGCAGGTGGCAGGCCAGGGGGCAGCGGGGGAGCGGGAGCAGCAGGGCAGGGATGTGGAGGAGCGGCTCCCCGAGGAGGTGCAGGGCAGCCAGGTGCAGGGCAGCTCCGGAGGTAAGTCGGGAGATGTGGGGGGCAAGGCTCTAGCCGTCGTGTTCTCCGCCGCTAGCAGGGCCCTCCGAGCCGGTAGGAGCACCCTAGACCCTCAGCCGGAGCTGCTCTCAGCTCTCCAATCCTCCCCCTCCGCCTCGCCCGCCTCTACCAAAGACCAGGCCTCTTGGCCCGGCTGTGGAGGGGCAGAGTCGCTGAACGGCAGGGCTATCACAGCTAGTCAGCCCCAGGCTGCCGCCACCCCCCACCAGCGCGCCTCAGCTGGGGGTGGCACTCCTGGTACAGAGGGGGCGAGGCTTGTGCCTGTAGCACAGCAGCAACAGCAACAGCAGCAGCAGCGGCAACAGCATCGGCAGCAGCAGCAACAGCAGCAGCAGCAGCAGCAGCAGCAGCAGCAGCAGCGGGCTGGGGCTGGGGCTGGGGCTGGGACTGGGGCTGGGGCTGGGGCTGGGGCTGGGGCTGGGGCTGGGGCTGGGGCTGGGGCTGGGGCTGGGGCTGGGGCTGGGGCTGGGGCTGGGGCTGGGGCTGGGGCTGGGGCTGGGGCTGGGGCTGGGGCTGGGGCTGGGGCTGGGGCTGGGGCTGGGGCTGGGGCTGGGGCTGGGGCTGGGGCTGGGGCTGGGGCTGGGGCTGGGGCTGGGGCTGGGGCTGGGGCTGGGGCTGGGGCTGGGGCTGGGGCTGGGGCTGGGGCTGGGGCTGGGGCTGGGGCTGGGGCTGGGGCTGGGGCTGGGGCTGGGGCTGGGGCTGGGGCTGGGGCTGGGGCTGGGGCTGGGGCTGGGGCTGGGGCTGGGGCTGGGGCTGGGGCTGGGGCTGGGGCTGGGGCTGGGGCTGGGGCTGGGGCTGGGGCTGGGGCTGGGGCTGGGGCTGGGGCTGGGGCTGGGGCTGGGGCTGGGGCTGGGGCTGGGGCTGGGGCTGGGGCTGGGGCTGGGGCTGGGGCTGGGGCTGGGGCTGGGGCTGGGGCTGGGGCTGGGGCTGGGGCTGGGGCTGGGGCTGGGGCTGGGGCTGGGGCTGGGGCTGGGGCTGGGGCTGGGGCTGGGGCTGGGGCTGGGGCTGGGGCTGGGGCTGGGGCTGGGGCTGGGGCTGGGGCTGGGGCTGGGGCTGGGGCTGGGGCTGGGGCTGGGGCTGGGGCTGGGGCTGGGGCTGGGGCTGGGGCTGGGGCTGGGGCTGGGGCTGGGGCTGGGGCTGGGGCTGGGGCTGGGGCTGCGGCTGGGGCTGGGGCTGGGGCTGGGGCTGGGGCTGGGGCTGGGGCTGGGGCTGGGGCTGGGGCTGGGGCTGGGGCTGGGGCTGGGGCTGGGGCTGGGGCTGGGGCTGGGGCTGGGGCTGGGGCTGGGGCTGGGGCTGGGGCTGGGGCTGGGGCTGGGGCTGGGGCTGGGGCTGGGGCTGGGGCTGGGGCTGGGGCTGGGGCTGGGGCTGGGGCTGGGGCTGGGGCTGGGGCTGGGGCTGGGGCTGGGGCTGGGGCTGGGGCTGGGGCTGGGGCTGGGGCTGGGGCTGGGGCTGGGGCTGGGGCTGAGGCCGTGCCTTCTCCGATGGTTTGGGATCGCCCACGCCTTCCCCGTCCCTTGCCCACTACCCTCTTCCCAACGCCCACCACCTTCCAGCCTAGCGCCTTGGTGGCCTTCGTGGCTCGGGCGCATGCGCCTTGCTCCGTCCCGCCCCGTTGCGCGCTTTCCCCACACGCCCCTCTCCCCACCCCTCTTCCCTCTGGCCCTCTCAGCCCCCCTTGGGCCGCCCCTCCCCCCCTTGTTTACCCTCCCGCTGTCCATCCCGTGCCTCTTGAGGGGTCTGTTGCCACTGGCTCCCTTGCCGGTACTCCCCCACCAGCCTCCCCGCGCTCCCCGGGGCACTTGGGGTTGCTGGGTAAGGCCCTCTCTTAGGGCGCGGTGCTGGCCTCCAAGGGCAAGCTTGCTGCCCGAAAGCTGAGAGATGCCACAGCTAGGGGCCTAGCCGCAGCCGGGCAGTGGGTGGGAGGGGAACCCTCCGCCAGCTCTCCCTCCCTTGACCCCATGGACGCCGAGGAAGCGGCCCCCACCGCCCCTTGCCGCACGGAGGTCACGGGGTCAGGCGCAGTTGCCCCTCTCCCAGCCCAGGAGCTTGGTCCCTCCACCGGGCTGGGCACCCGGCTCGGCACGGTGCGGGTTGGGTCCGGTGAGCTGCAGGGTAGTCAGCCTCCCCGCTGGCTTGACACCGCCGCGAGGGCACCTCCGCGCCCCTCCCCGGATGACAGGAGGGCTAGGCGGGAGGAGAGGCAGCGGGTGGCTCAGTGTAGGTCGAGGCGAGGCAACACGCAGCCAGCTACCCAGCCAGCCAGAGGGGGGCCTAGCCGGCGCCGGTATGGCATTCCCTCTTTCGGTTCCAGCTCTGAGGAGTGGGGAGCACGGCGTGCAGTGCACCAGCAAGCTGGCAGGCAGCGTGCTGCGCAGTTTGGCCATGGGTCCCCACACGTGCGCCGCTACGGGTTGCTCAGCCCCTCTGCTAGCCTGTCCAGCTCGCTGGGGGCCTCCTGTGACAGCCCTGTAGTTGAGTCAGCAGGGCCCCGGGAGGGGAGGTTGAGGGTGCCTAAGCGGCAGCAGCCCGAGCAGGCAGCTCAGCTTGGGGAGGAGGTCGAGCAGCTCGGTCCTCTGCCCCTGCGGCCCCCGCTGGCCATCTATTCGCGTGAGCCTCGGATCCGCCTGCGCCGCCCGGGGGCCAAGTTGGCGTGCATTGAGGCCACTCCACCCCCCCCCCCCGGCCCTCCTCCTTTGCCAGGCCCGCCTCCCCTTCCCAGCCCACCCGCCCGCCTCCACACACGCGTAGCCCGCGCGGGGGCAAGCCAGGACTAGCCATGCAGCGCCCAGGTGTGGCCGCCAGGTTCTTGGCAGTCACCCTCAACGTGCAGGGCCTTGCCCAGCCGCACAAACTGCAGGCCCTGCTTGACTGGGCCGCTGACAGCCCGGCGCAAGTGGTGTTCCTTCAAGAGTGCCATAGGGCGGAGAGCGTGTGGCAGTGGGCAGAAGCCCAATCGGGGGCCAAGCCCGCCTGGCGGGGGCAGTGGTTTTACACCCCCGGCACCGGCAGCTCCCAAGGCTGCCTGGTTTTGGTCAAGCCCTCCACCATCCTCCAGGGGTGCACCCAGGTGCAGCTGCAGGCAGAGGGGGCCCAGGGGCGGGTGCTGCGGGTAGACGGGGAGCTCGCAGGCAGGCCCGTGTCCCTAGTGTGCGTGTACGCCCCGGCGCAGCAGGCAGAGCGGCCAGCGTTCTACGCAGAGTGCCTCCCCGCTTGCCTCCCGCCAGCCGCCGACCGCCGCCTCCTCCTCATGGGGGGCGACTTCAACTGCATCCTAGCCCCCGTGGACAGAGTGGGCATCCCGCAGGGCTCGCAGCATGGGGAGGCCTGGGTGGGCAGCCGGGGCCAGGGGGCGGAGCAGCTGCGGCAGCTGGTGGGTGAGCGGGGTCTGGTGGACCCGTGGCGCCATCTGCACCCCTCCAAGAGAGACCTCACCCACTTCAGCGAGCGTTGGCAGACGGGTGCGCGCCTCGACCGGTGGTACATCTAGGAGGAGCTGGTGCAGTGGCAGTTGGACAGCGCCATCCAGGGGGTGCTGCCAGTGCCCACCGACCACCGGCCCGTGTCAGTGGCAGTGTGCCCCCCCGATCTGCCTCTCACCGTCCCCGCTCCCTGGCAGCTGCACCCCGCCCACCTCGACAACCCTGACCTGCTGGACTGCCTCAAGGACTTCCTACAGGCGGAGGCAGATCACCACGAGGCTGCGAGTCAGCTGGGGCTGCCTAGGGATGGGCATAGGGCCAGGTGGGCCCGCATCAAGCAGGGCATGGCCATGCGTGCCCAGCACTTTCTGCGGGCCCAGCGCCGCGCGCAGCGTGACCTGCAGCAGCGCAGGGAAAAGGCGGCGGCAGTGGCCAGGGCTCACCTCGTGCGGCAGCTGGTGCGGGTGGAGCGAGAGGGGGAGGCTGAGGTGCAGGCGGCGCAACACCTGGGAGAGGCCGCAGCCCTGGCGGGTGTGGGGGCGAGGGAGCAGGGGGCCCAGCAGTCCCTGCTGGCCAGCGCAGTCCTCGACCAGTACTACGGCGGCCGCTCCTCCTTCTACTTCTACCATCGCGACCAGCCCGCGCACACCCCCACCCTCATCTCATCTCTCCAGCTCCCCGGCCAGCCAGGTCAGCCAGCAGACCTCACCACGCCGGCCGGGGTGAAGGCAGCGTGCAGGGCGTTCCAGCAGCACTACTCAGCTGCCGAGCCCACCGGAGTCTACGCAGCCAAGCCGGTGGACACAGCTGCGCGCGCCACGCTGCTCGGCAGCCTCACCTCCCACCTCACCCCCACCCAGGCCAGGGCTGCCGAGGGCCCCGATGGCAGCCCTTTGCTGTCAGAGGAGGAGCTGGGCCGGGCTCTGCAGGGCTGCGCGCACAGCAAGGCCCCGGGGCTAGATGGGCTGCCCATGGAGGTCTACGACCGCCTGTGGGTGGAGCTGGGGCGGCCGCTGCGGGCCATGTTGCGAGAGGCCCTGGCAGACACCACTGACCCTGCCCCGCCGGCTGAGTTCCTGACCGGCATCATCACCCTCGTGCCCAAGGCTGGCAAGCCGAGGGACCAGGTGGCCGGCTACCGCCCCATCACGCTAAAAAAAAAGAAAGAAAGACTACTCCGGTTTAACACCAGCGTGCATTAAGGGAGGACTCCGGCATGGGGCGCCAACACTATCCCACCAGAGCTACTTTTTCGTCGTAGTGGAGTCGAACCTACGACCTCTCAGTTGTAGGAATCACCCTTAACCAACTGAGCCACTTCACCGCACGACGGGGCGGGATGCCCCATCACGCTCCTCAACTGCGACGTGCGCCTGGTGGCCAGGGCAGTGGAGGACCGGCTGCAGCTGCCCTTGGACCTGCTGGTGTCCCCCTCTCAATCGGCCTTCATCCTGGGCAGGGACATCAGCGACAGCGTGCAGTTCCACCTGGGCCTGCTGGAGTACCTGCAGCACCGGGGCAGCCCAGCCTGGCTGTTGTTGCTGGACCTGGCGGGGGCCTATGACAACGTGTCCTGGGGCTTGCTCCAGGACACGATGGAGGCCATGGGGTTCTGCCGGGAGGGGCATGTGCGCTGGGCTCAGCTGCTGCACCGGGGGGCCACGAGCCAGGTGCTGGTCAACGGCCACCTCACTGACAGCTTCCCCCTTGCGTCGGGGCTGCTGCAGGGCAGCGGGGCATCCTCGCTCTACTGGTGCATCGTGCTCCAGCCGCTGGTCAGCTACCTCAGCTCGCTCCAGCTGGCAGGCCGCATCAGCACCCCCATCATCCCCTCCAGCCCTCTGGCCATGCACAGGGCCGCCCTGACCCCCGCGCTCCCCTCCAAGGAGTATGCGGACGACCTCACCATCGTGGTGCTCGATCTGGTCCGAGACGGAAAGGTGGTAGTGGAGGCCCTGGGCCTGTTCCGCGCCGCTGGGGGCCCTGCGCTGAGCGCGAGCAAGAGCTCAGCCCTGCCGTGCGCCCAGCCAGAGCCCGGGCTGGGTAACCAGGAGGGCTCAGGCCCCGAGGGGGCGGGGAGGGGAGGTTGGGGGTTTGACGGGGGGCAAGGGGGCGGGCAGGGGCAGGTGGGCGAGCAGGGGCTAGGGGGTGGGCCGGGGGAAGGTGGCGGGCAAGGGCAGCAGCAGGGCGGGCGGGAGCAGGGTGGGGAGCAGGAGCCGGAGGTGGTCATCCCAGCTGTCCGAGTGGGGGTGCCCGTGCGCCACCTGGGGGTCCCTCTTGGGGCGGCCTCCTACGCTGCCACCAGCGAGGCCGCCTTCGGTGGGGCGGCGGCGGCCATGATGGCAGCCTCCCTCCCTTGGCGGCCCCAAGGCCTCAACCTCCTGGGGCGGGTGCAGGTGGCACAACGGTGCCTGGCCTCCAAGTCCATCTACCAGATGGCCTTCGTGCAACCCTCCGCTGCTCTCGCGCAAGCCATGGCCTTGGCTGTCAACCGCTTTGTGGCAGCCTCAGACTTGCCCCAGGAGCGCAGCCCCAACAGCAGCCGCCTCTACCCTAGCAAGGCCATCTGCGTGATGCCCCGGGGGGAGGGAGGGGTGGGGCTTCCCGACCTGGGGGTCACCAGCACGGCCATGCTGGCGAAGATGCTGGCCCAGCTCTGGTCGCCCCGGGTTCGTCCCTGGCAGCCTCTGACCCACAGCCTGCTGGCAGACCCCTCCCACGGCCTCAGCACGTGGGTCATCACCGACCCCACCGCCCCCCCCTCGCGAGGCATCAGCTCGAGGCTGCAAGCTCACGTGGCGGCCCTGGCTGAGCTCAAGCTGTTCCGTGAGGTGCCCCCCGCTAGCCAGTCCTTCTTCTCGGTGCTGGCGGAGCCGCTGTGGTACAACGCGCAAGTCCGCATGAACCCAGCAGCAAGGGAGGCAGCAGCTGAGCAGGGTTGGACCCACGTCCGCCACGTGAGGGAGGCCCTCCACAGCCACCAGCTGGAGGGGGAGGCCCGCTGGGCTGCGGATCTGGTCAGGGCTTGCCTCCCCGAGCCCTGGCAGGGCATGGTGGACCGCTTGCAGCCTCCACGGCCGGAGTGGGAGTGCCTGAGGGTTGGGCCAGGGGTGGGGTTTGTGATGCGACGCACCCCCCTGCTCCAGCCCTCCCACTGGGTGGGCCCCAACTGCCGCCTCTACCCCCTAGACCCCACAGGGCAGGGTCCCCTAGGGGCTTTCTGGGCGGCGGAGGGGGCGGCCTGGGAGCCAGCAGCGGTGGCCCGGCTCAACAAGCCCAGCTACAGGCTGACCCCGGAGGAGCGAGCCAAACACCTCCGACCTCTACCCGCCCAGCGTCACATGGCGCAGGAGCAGGCTCAGGGGCAGGAGCAAGGAGGGGACAGGGGGGCGGGCAGGGGAGGGGGGCGGGCAAGGGGGCGGGGCGGGGGCAGGGGGGGAGGGCGTGGAGGAGCTGGAGGGCGTAGGGGAGCAGGGGGCGGGGCGGGAGGGCAGGCTGCCGACCCAGCTGACGAGGGGCCTGGCACCTGGCCTAAGGAGGAGTGGCTCTTGGGCCCCTGGGCTCACCTGCAGCTGGACCCTCAGGTGTGGGGCATGGGCACCACCACCCTGCTGGACTTCTCGGTCAAGCATGCCAGGGTGCGCCTCCACCAGCTCCAGCGCGTCCGTGCCGACCCCCTCTACCCACCCAGTGGGGGCCTGTGGCCTGCGCTGTGGGGTGTGCGCCCCCCCCGGGCAGCGGGCGAACCGGAGGTGGCAGCAGTGGCTGATGGGGCCCTGAGGGAGCTGGAGCTCAAGTGGGAGGCCAGCGCGCAGCAGGTGGCAGGCCAGGGGGCAGCGGGGGAGCGGGAGCAGCAGGGCAGGGATGTGGAGGAGCGGCTCCCCAAGGAGGTGCAGGGCAGCCAACCGCCTCGTTGGCTGGACACCTCCGCCAGGGCGCACCAGCGACCCTCGCCGCAAATGAGGGCGGCCCAGCAGGCTGAGCGGCAGCTGGAGGCCCAGCAGCGGCGTGGGGGCAGGCAGCCAGTTGCTCAGCCCGCCCCCCGGGCCGACACCGTGGACCAGCTGGCTGTTGTTGGGCAGGTGAGGAGGATGGGCAGGGGGAGGTATGGGAGGTTGGGCACGGGGGTCACCTGGTGACTGGGTAGGTTGCTGAGCTGGGTGTGGTGGGGGAGGTTGAGCAAGGGGGGGTGGAGGAGGTAGAGCAAGGGGGTCATCAGGTGGCTGTACGCTGTGCCTCCCAATCCCCAGAACTGGAACCGGAAGAAGGGATGCCTAATCGGCGCCGGCGAGGCCCCCCTCTGGTAGGCTGGGTAGCTGGCTGCGAGCTGACTCGCCTCGACCTACATTAGGCCTCCCGCTGCCTCTCCTCCCGCCCAGCCCTCCTGTCAGCAGCAACAGCCACAGCCACAGCAACAGCAGCAGCAGCGGCAACAGCACCGGCAGCAGCAGCAGCAGGGGCTGGGGCTGGGGCTGGGGCTGGGGCTGGGGCTGGGGCTGGGGCTGGGGCTGGGGCTGGCTGGGCTGGGGCTGGGGCTGGGGCTGGGGCTGGGGCTGGGGCTGGGGCTGGGGCTGGGGCTGGGGGCTGGGGCTGGGGCTGGGGCTGGGGCTGGGGCTGGGGCTGGGGCTGGGGCTGGGGCTGGGGCTGGGGCTGGGGCTGGGGCTGGGGCTGGGGCTGGGGCTGGGGCTGGGCTGGGCTGGGGCTGGGGCTGGGGCTGGGGCTGGGGCTGGGGCTGGGGCTGGGGCTGGGGCTGGGGCTGGGGCTGGGGCTGGGGCTGGGGCTGGGGCTGGGGCTGGGGCTGGGGCTGGGGCTGGGGCTGGGGCTGGGGCTGGGGCTGGGGCTGGGGCTGGGGCTGGGGCTGGGGCTGGGGCTGGGGCTGGGGCTGGGGCTGGGGCTGGGGCTGGGGCTGGGGCTGGGGCTGGGGCTGGGGCTGGGGCTGGGGCTGGGGCTGGGGCTGGGGCTGGGGCTGGGGCTGGGGCTGGGGCTGGGGCTGGGGCTGGGGCTGGGGCTGGGGCTGGGGCTGGGGCTGGGGCTGGGGCTGGGGCCGTGCCTTCTCCGATGGTTTGGGATCGCCCACGCCTTCCCCGTCCCTTGCCCACTACCCTCTTCCCAACGCCCACCACCTTCCAGCCTAGCGCCTTGGTGGCCTTCGTGGCTCGGGCGCATGCGCCTTGCTCCGTCCCGCCCCGTTGCGCGCTTTCCCCACACGCCCCTCTCCCCACCCCTCTTCCCTCTGGCCCTCTCAGCCCCCCTTGGGCCGCCCCTCCCCCCCTTGTTTACCCTCCCGCTGTCCATCCCGTGCCTCTTGAGGGGTCTGTTGCCACTGGCTCCCTTGCCGGTACTCCCCCACCAGCCTCCCCGCGCTCCCCGGGGCACTTGGGGTTGCTGGGTGAGGCCCTCTCTAAGGGCGCGGTGCTGGCCTCCAAGGGCAAGCTTGCTGCCCGAAAGCTGAGAGATGCCACAGCTAGGGGCCTAGCCGCAGCCGGGCAGTGGGTGGGAGGGGAACCCTCCGCCAGCTCTCCCTCCCTTGACCCCATGGACGCCGAGGCAGCGGCCCCCACCGCCCCTTGCCGCACGGAGGTCACGGGGTCTGGCGCAGTTGCCCCTCTCCCAGCCCAGGAGCTTGGTCCCTCCACCGGGCTGGGCACCCGGCTCGGCACGGTGCGGGTTGGGTCCGGTGAGCTGCAGGGTAGTCAGCCTCCCCGCTGGCTTGACACCGCCGCGAGGGCACCTCCGCGCCCCTCCCCGGATGACAGGAGGGCTAGGCGGGAGGAGAGGCAGCGGGTGGCTCAGTGTAGGTCGAGGCGAGGCAACACGCAGCCAGCTACCCAGCCAGCCAGAGGGGGGCCTAGCCGGCGCCGGTATGGCATTCCCTCTTTCGGTTCCAGCTCTGAGGAGTGGGGAGCACGGCGTGCCGTGCACCAGCAAGCTGGCAGGCAGCGTGCTGCGCAGTTTGGCCATGGGTCCCCACACGTGCGCCGCTACGGGTTGCTCAGCCCCTCTGCTAGCCTGTCCAGCTCGCTGGGGGCCTCCTGTGACAGCCCTGTAGTTGAGTCAGCAGGGCCCCGGGAGGGGAGGTTGAGGGTGCCTAAGCGGCAGCAGCCCGAGCAGGCAGCTCAGCTTGGGGAGGAGGTCGAGCAGCTCGGTCCTCTGCCCCTGCGGCCCCCGCTGGCCATCTATTCGCGTGAGCCTCGGATCCGCCTGCGCCGCCCGGGGGCCAAGTTGGCGTGCATTGAGGCCACTCCACCCCCCCCCCCCGGCCCTCCTCCTTTGCCAGGCCCGCCTCCCCTTCCCAGCCCACCCGCCCTCCTCCACACACGCGTAGCCCGCGCGGGGGCAAGCCAGGACTAGCCATGCAGCGCCCAGGTGTGGCCGCCAGGTTCTTGGCAGTCACCCTCAACGTGCAGGGCCTTGCCCAGCCGCACAAACTGCAGGCCCTGCTTGACTGGGCCGCTGACAGCCCGGCGCAAGTGGTGTTCCTTCAAGAGTGCCATAGGGCGGAGAGCGTGTGGCAGTGGGCAGAAGCCCAATCGGGGGCCAAGCCCGCCTGGCGGGGGCAGTGGTTTTACACCCCCGGCACCGGCAGCTCCCAAGGCTGCCTGGTTTTGGTCAAGCCCTCCACCATCCTCCAGGGGTGCACCCAGGTGCAGCTGCAGGCAGAGGGGGCCCAGGGGCGGGTGCTGCGGGTAGACGGGGAGCTCGCAGGCAGGCCCGTGTCCCTAGTGTGCGTGTACGCCCCGGCGCAGCAGGCAGAGCGGCCAGCGTTCTACGCAGAGTGCCTCCCCGCTTGCCTCCCGCCAGCCGCCGACCGCCGCCTCCTCCTCATGGGGGGCGACTTCAACTGCATCCTAGCCCCCGTGGACAGAGTGGGCATCCCGCAGGGCTCGCAGCATGGGGAGGCCTGGGTGGGCAGCCGGGGCCAGGGGGCGGAGCAGCTGCGGCAGCTGGTGGGTGAGCGGGGTCTGGTGGACCCGTGGCGCCATCTGCACCCCTCCAAGAGAGACCTCACCCACTTCAGCGAGCGTTGGCAGACGGGTGCGCGCCTCGACCGGTGGTACATCTCGGAGGAGCTGGTGCAGTGGCAGTTGGACAGCGCCATCCAGGGGGTGCTGCCAGTGCCCACCGACCACCGGCCCGTGTCAGTGGCAGTGTGCCCCCCCGATCTGCCTCTCACCGTCCCGGCTCCCTGGCAGCTGCACCCCGCCCACCTCGACAACCCTGACCTGCTGGACTGCCTCAAGGACTTCCTACAGGCGGAGGCACATCACCACGAGGCTGCGAGTCAGCTGGGGCTGCCTAGGGATGGGCATAGGGCCAGGTGGGCCCGCATCAAGCAGGGCATGGCCATGCGTGCCCAGCACTTTCTGCGGGCCCAGCGCCGCGCGCAGCGTGACCTGCAGCAGCGCAGGGAGAAGGCGGCGGCAGTGGCCAGGGCTCACCTCGTGCGGCAGCTGGTGCGGGTGGAGCGAGAGGGGGAGGCTGAGGTGCAGGCGGCGCAACACCTGGGAGAGGCCGCAGCCCTGGCGGGTGTGGGGGCGAGGGAGCAGGGGGCCCAGCAGTCCCTGCTGGCCAGCGCAGTCCTCGACCAGTACTACGGCGACCGCTCCTCCTTCTACTTCTACCATCGCGACCAGCCCGCGCACACCCCCACCCTCATCTCATCTCTCCAGCTCCCCGGCCAGCCAGGTCAGCCAGCAGACCTCACCACGCCGGCCGGGGTGAAGGCAGCGTGCAGGGCGTTCCAGCAGCACTACTCAGCTGCCGAGCCCACCGGAGTCTACGCAGCCAAGCCGGTGGACACAGCTGCGCGCGCCACGCTGCTCGGCAGCCTCACCTCCCACCTCACCCCCACCCAGGCCAGGGCTGCCGAGGGCCCCGATGGCAGCCCTTTGCTGTCAGAGGAGGAGCTGGGCCGGGCTCTGCAGGGCTGCGCGCACAGCAAGGCCCCGGGGCTAGATGGGCTGCCCATGGAGGTCTACGACCGCCTGTGGGTGGAGCTGGGGCGGCCGCTGCGGGCCATGTTGCGAGAGGCCCTGGCAGACACCACTGACCCTGCCCCGCTGGCTGAGTTCCTGACCGGCATCATCACCCTCGTGCCCAAGGCTGGCAAGCCGAGGGACCAGGTGGCCGGCGACCGCCCCATCACGCTCCTCAACTGCGACGTGCGCCTGGTGGCCAGGGCAGTGGAGGACCGGCTGCAGCTGCCCTTGGACCTGCTGGTGTCCCCCTCTCAATCGGCCTTCATCCTGGGCAGGGACATCAGCGACAGCGTGCAGTTCCACCTGGGCCTGCTGGAGTACCTGCAGCACCGGGGCAGCCCAGCCTGGCTGTTGTTGCTGGACCTGGCGGGGGCCTATGACAACGTGTCCTGGGGCTTGCTCCAGGACACGATGGAGGCCATGGGGTTCTGCCGGGAGGGGCATGTGCGCTGGGCTCAGCTGCTGCACCGGGGGGCCACGAGCCAGGTGCTGGTCAACGGCCACCTCACTGACAGCTTCCCCCTTGCGTCGGGGCTGCTGCAGGGCAGCGGGGCATCCCCGCTCTACTGGTGCATCGTGCTCCAGCCGCTGGTCAGCTACCTCAGCTCGCTCCAGCTGGCAGGCCGCATCAGCACCCCCATCATCCCCTCCAGCCCTCTGGCCATGCACAGGGCCGCCCTGACCCCCGCGCTCCCCTCCAAGGAGTATGCGGACGACCTCACCATCGTGGTGCTCGATCTGGTCCGAGACGGAAAGGTGGTAGTGGAGGCCCTGGGCCTGTTCCGCGCCGCTGGGGGCCCTGCGCTGAGCGCGAGCAAGAGCTCAGCCCTGCCGTGCGCCCAGCCAGAGCCCGGGCTGGGTAACCAGGAGGGCTCAGGCCCCGAGGGGGCGGGGAGGGGAGGATGGGGGGTTGACGGGGGGCAAGGGGGCGGGCAGGGGCAGGTGGGCGAGCAGGGGCTAGGGGGTGGGCCGGGGGAAGGTGGCGGGCAAGGGCAGCAGCAGGGCGGGCGGGAGCAGGGTGGGGAGCAGGAGCCGGAGGTGGTCATCCCAGCTGTCCGAGTGGGGGTGCCCGTGCGCCACCTGGGGGTCCCTCTTGGGGCGGCCTCCTACGCTGCCACCAGCGAGGCCGCCTTCGGTGGGGCGGCGGCGGCCATGATGGCAGCCTCCCTCCCTTGGCGGCCCCAAGGCCTCAACCTCCTGGGGCGGGTGCAGGTGGCACAACGGTGCCTGGCCTCCAAGTCCATCTACCAGATGGCCTTCGTGCAACCCTCCGCTGCTCTCGCGCAAGCCATGGCCTTGGCTGTCAACCGCTTTGTGGCAGCCTCAGATCTGCCCCAGGAGCGCAGCCCCAACAGCAGCCGCCTCTACCCTAGCAAGGCCATCTGCGTGATGCCCCGGGGGGAGGGAGGGGTGGGGCTTCCCGACCTGGGGGTCACCAGCACGGCCATGCTGGCGAAGATGCTGGCCCAGCTCTGGTCGCCCCGGGTTCGTCCCTGGCAGCCTCTGACCCACAGCCTGCTGGCAGACCCCTCCCACGGCCTCAACACGTGGGTCATCACCGACCCCACCGCCCCCCCCTCGCGAGGCATCAGCTCGAGGCTGCAAGCTCACGTGGCGGCCCTGGCTGAGCTCAAGCTGTTCCGTGAGGTGCCCCCCGCTAGCCAGTCCTTCTTCTCGGTGCTGGCGGAGCCGCTGTGGTACAACGCGCAAGTCCGCATGAACCCAGCAGCAAGGGAGGCAGCAGCTGAGCAGGGTTGGACCCACGTCCGCCACGTGAGGGAGGCCCTCCACAGCCACCAGCTGGAGGGGGAGGCCCGCTGGGCTGCGGATCTGGTCAGGGCTTGCCTCCCCGAGCCCTGGCAGGGCATGGTGGACCGCTTGCAGCCTCCACGGCCGGAGTGGGAGTGCCTGAGGGTTGGGCCAGGGGTGGGGTTTGTGATGCGACGCACCCCCCTGCTCCAGCCCTCCCACTGGGTGGGCCCCAACTGCCGCCTCTACCCCCTAGACCCCACAGGGCAGGGTCCCCTAGGGGCTTTCTGGGCGGCGGAGGGGGCGGCCTGGGAGCCAGCAGCGGTGGCCCGGCTCAACAAGCCCAGCTACAGGCTGACCCCGGAGGAGCGAGCCAAACACCTCCGACCTCTACCCGCCCAGCGTCACATGGCGCAGGAGCAGGCTCAGGGGCAGGAGCAAGGAGGGGACAGGGGGGCGGGCAGGGGAGGGGGGCGGGCAAGGGGGCGGGGCGGGGGCAGGGGGGGAGGGCGTGGAGGAGCTGGAGGGCGTAGGGGAGCAGGGGGCGGGGCGGGAGGGCAGGCTGCCGACCCAGCTGACGAGGGGCCTGGCACCTGGCCTAAGGAGGAGTGGCTCTTGGGCCCCTGGGCTCACCTGCAGCTGGACCTCAGGTGTGGGGCATGGGCACCACCACCCTGCTGGACTTCTCGGTCAAGCATGCCAGGGTGCGCCTCCACCAGCTCCAGCGCGTCCGTGCCGACCCCCTCTACCCACCCAGTGGGGGCCTGTGGCCTGCGCTGTGGGGTGTGCGCCCCCCCCGGGCAGCGGGCGAACCGGAGGTGGCAGCAGTGGCTGATGGGGCCCTGAGGGAGCTGGAGCTCAAGTGGGAGGCCAGCGCGCAGCAGGTGGCAGGCCAGGGGGCAGCGGGGGAGCGGGAGCAGCAGGGCAGGGATGTGGAGGAGCGGCTCCCCAAGGAGGTGCAGGGCAGCCAACCGCCTCGTTGGCTGGACACCTCCGCCAGGGCGCACCAGCGACCCTCGCCGCAAATGAGGGCGGCCCAGCAGGCTGAGCGGCAGCTGGAGGCCCAGCAGCGGCGTGGGGGCAGGCAGCCAGTTGCTCAGCCCGCCCCCCGGGCCGACACCGTGGACCAGCTGGCTGTTGTTGGGCAGGTGAGGAGGATGGGCAGGGGGAGGTATGGGAGGTTGGGCAGGGGGGTCACCTGGTGACTGGGTAGGTTGCTGAGCTGGGTGTGGTGGGGGAGGTTGAGCAAGGGGGGGTGGAGGAGGTAGAGCAAGGGGGTCATCAGGTGGCTGTACGCTGTGCCTCCCAATCCCCAGAACTGGAACCGGAAGAAGGGATGCCTAATCGGCGCCGGCGAGGCCCCCCTCTGGTAGGCTGGGTAGCTGGCTGCGAGCTGACTCGCCTCGACCTACATTGGGCCTCCCGCTGCCTCTCCTCCCGCCCAGCCCTCCTGTCAGCAGCAACAGCCACAGCAACAGCAACAGCAGCAGCAGCGGCAACAGCACCGGCAGCAGCAGCAGCAGGGGCTGGGGCTGGGGCTGGGGCTGGGGCTGGGGCTGGGGCTGGGGCTGGGGCTGGGGCTGGGGCTGGGGCTGGGGCTGGGGCTGGGGCTGGGGCTGGGGCTGGGGCTGGGGCTGGGGCTGGGGCTGGGGCTGGGGCTGGGGCTGGGGCTGGGGCTGGGGCTGGGGCTGGGGCTGGGGCTGGGGCTGGGGCTGGGGCTGGGGCTGGGGCTGGGGCTGGGGCTGGGGCTGGGGCTGGGGCTGGGGCTGGGGCTGGGGCTGGGGCTGGGGCTGGGGCTGGGGCTGGGGCTGGGGCTGGGGCTGGGGCTGGGGCTGGGGCTGGGGCTGGGGCTGGGGCTGGGGCTGGGGCTGGGGCTGGGGCTGGGGCTGGGGCTGGGGCTGGGGCTGGGGCTGGGGCTGGGGCTGGGGCTGGGGCTGGGGCTGGGGCTGGGGCTGGGGCTGGGGCTGGGGCTGGGGCTGGGGCTGGGGCTGGGGCTGGGGCTGGGGCTGGGGCTGGGGCTGGGGCTGGGGCTGGGGCTGGGGCTGGGGCTGGGGCTGGGGCCGTGCCTTCTCCGATGGTTTGGGATCGCCCACGCCTTCCCCGTCCCTTGCCCACTACCCTCTTCCCAACGCCCACCACCTTCCAGCCTAGCGCCTTGGGGGCCTTCGTGGCTCGGGCGCATGCGCCTTGCTCCGTCCCGCCCCGTTGCGCGCTTTCCCCACACGCCCCTCTCCCCACCCCTCTTCCCTCTGGCCCTCTCAGCCCCCCTTGGGCCGCCCCTCCCCCCCTTGTTTACCCTCCCGCTGTCCATCCCGTGCCTCTTGAGGGGTCTGTTGCCACTGGCTCCCTTGCCGGTACTCCCCCACCAGCCTCCCCGCGCTCCCCGGGGCACTTGGGGTTGCTGGGTGAGGCCCTCTCTAAGGGCGCGGTGCTGGCCTCCAAGGGCAAGCTTGCTGCCCGAAAGCTGAGAGATGCCACAGCTAGGGGCCTAGCCGCAGCCGGGCAGTGGGTGGGAGGGGAACCCTCCGCCAGCTCTCCCTCCCTTGACCCCATGGACGCCGAGGCAGCGGCCCCCACCGCCCCTTGCCGCACGGAGGTCACGGGGTCTGGCGCAGTTGCCCCTCTCCCAGCCCAGGAGCTTGGTCCCTCCACCGGGCTGGGCACCCGGCTCGGCACGGTGCGGGTTGGGTCCGGTGAGCTGCAGGGTAGTCAGCCTCCCCGCTGGCTTGACACCGCCGCGAGGGCACCTCCGCGCCCCTCCCCGGATGACAGGAGGGCTAGGCGGGAGGAGAGGCAGCGGGTGGCTCAGTGTAGGTCGAGGCGAGGCAACACGCAGCCAGCTACCCAGCCAGCCAGAGGGGGGCCTAGCCGGCGCCGGTATGGCATTCCCTCTTTCGGTTCCAGCTCTGAGGAGTGGGGAGCACGGCGTGCAGTGCACCAGCAAGCTGGCAGGCAGCGTGCTGCGCAGTTTGGCCATGGGTCCCCACACGTGCGCCGCTACGGGTTGCTCAGCCCCTCTGCTAGCCTGTCCAGCTCGCTGGGGGCCTCCTGTGACAGCCCTGTAGTTGAGTCAGCAGGGCCCCGGGAGGGGAGGTTGAGGGTGCCTAAGCGGCAGCAGCCCGAGCAGGCAGCTCAGCTTGGGGAGGAGGTCGAGCAGCTCGGTCCTCTGCCCCTGCGGCCCCCGCTGGCCATCTATTCGCGTGAGCCTCGGATCCGCCTGCGCCGCCCGGGGGCCAAGTTGGCGTGCATTGAGGCCACTCCACCCCCCCCCCCCGGCCCTCCTCCTTTGCCAGGCCCGCCTCCCCTTCCCAGCCCACCCGCCCTCCTCCACACACGCGTAGCCCGCGCGGGGGCAAGCCAGGACTAGCCATGCAGCGCCCAGGTGTGGCCGCCAGGTTCTTGGCAGTCACCCTCAACGTGCAGGGCCTTGCCCAGCCGCACAAACTGCAGGCCCTGCTTGACTGGGCCGCTGACAGCCCGGCGCAAGTGGTGTTCCTTCAAGAGTGCCATAGGGCGGAGAGCGTGTGGCAGTGGGCAGAAGCCCAATCGGGGGCCAAGCCCGCCTGGCGGGGGCAGTGGTTTTACACCCCCGGCACCGGCAGCTCCCAAGGCTGCCTGGTTTTGGTCAAGCCCTCCACCATCCTCCAGGGGTGCACCCAGGTGCAGCTGCAGGCAGAGGGGGCCCAGGGGCGGGTGCTGCGGGTAGACGGGGAGCTCGCAGGCAGGCCCGTGTCCCTAGTGTGCGTGTACGCCCCGGCGCAGCAGGCAGAGCGGCCAGCGTTCTACGCAGAGTGCCTCCCCGCTTGCCTCCCGCCAGCCGCCGACCGCCGCCTCCTCCTCATGGGGGGCGACTTCAACTGCATCCTAGCCCCCGTGGACAGAGTGGGCATCCCGCAGGGCTCGCAGCATGGGGAGGCCTGGGTGGGCAGCCGGGGCCAGGGGGCGGAGCAGCTGCGGCAGCTGGTGGGTGAGCGGGGTCTGGTGGACCCGTGGCGCCATCTGCACCCCTCCAAGAGAGACCTCACCCACTTCAGCGAGCGTTGGCAGACGGGTGCGCGCCTCGACCGGTGGTACATCTCGGAGGAGCTGGTGCAGTGGCAGTTGGACAGCGCCATCCAGGGGGTGCTGCCAGTGCCCACCGACCACCGGCCCGTGTCAGTGGCAGTGTGCCCCCCCGATCTGCCTCTCACCGTCCCGGCTCCTTGGCAGCTGCACCCCGCCCACCTCGACAACCCTGACCTGCTGGACTGCCTCAAGGACTTCCTACAGGCGGAGGCAGATCACCACGAGGCTGCGAGTCAGCTGGGGCTGCCTAGGGATGGGCATAGGGCCAGGTGGGCCCGCATCAAGCAGGGCATGGCCATGCGTGCCCAGCACTTTCTGCGGGCCCAGCGCCGCGCGCAGCGTGACCTGCAGCAGCGCAGGGAGAAGGCGGCGGCAGTGGCCAGGGCTCACCTCGTGCGGCAGCTGGTGCGGGTGGAGCGAGAGGGGGAGGCTGAGGTGCAGGCGGCGCAACACCTGGGAGAGGCCGCAGCCCTGGCGGGTGTGGGGGCGAGGGAGCAGGGGGCCCAGCAGTCCCTGCTGGCCAGCGCAGTCCTCGACCAGTACTACGGCGGCCGCTCCTCCTTCTACTTCTACCATCGCGACCAGCCCGCGCACACCCCCACCCTCATCTCATCTCTCCAGCTCCCCGGCCAGCCAGGTCAGCCAGCAGACCTCACCACGCCGGCCGGGGTGAAGGCAGCGTGCAGGGCGTTCCAGCAGCACTACTCAGCTGCCGAGCCCACCGGAGTCTACGCAGCCAAGCCGGTGGACACAGCTGCGCGCGCCACGCTGCTCGGCAGCCTCACCTCCCACCTCACCCCCACCCAGGCCAGGGCTGCCGAGGGCCCCGATGGCAGCCCTTTGCTGTCAGAGGAGGAGCTGGGCCGGGCTCTGCAGGGCTGCGCGCACAGCAAGGCCCCGGGGCTAGATGGGCTGCCCATGGAGGTCTACGACCGCCTGTGGGTGGAGCTGGGGCGGCCGCTGCGGGCCATGTTGCGAGAGGCCCTGGCAGACACCACTGACCCTGCCCCGCCGGCTGAGTTCCTGACCGGCATCATCACCCTCGTGCCCAAGGCTGGCAAGCCGAGGGACCAGGTGGCCGGCTACCGCCCCATCACGCTCCTCAACTGCGACGTGCGCCTGGTGGCCAGGGCAGTGGAGGACCGGCTGCAGCTGCCCTTGGACCTGCTGGTGTCCCCCTCTCAATCGGCCTTCATCCTGGGCAGGGACATCAGCGACAGCGTGCAGTTCCACCTGGGCCTGCTGGAGTACCTGCAGCACCGGGGCAGCCCAGCCTGGCTGTTGTTGCTGGACCTGGCGGGGGCCTATGACAACGTGTCCTGGGGCTTGCTCCAGGACACGATGGAGGCCATGGGGTTCTGCCGGGAGGGGCATGTGCGCTGGGCTCAGCTGCTGCACCGGGGGGCCACGAGCCAGGTGCTGGTCAACGGCCACCTCACTGACAGCTTCCCCCTTGCGTCGGGGCTGCTGCAGGGCAGCGGGGCATCCCCGCTCTACTGGTGCATCGTGCTCCAGCCGCTGGTCAGCTACCTCAGCTCGCTCCAGCTGGCAGGCCGCATCAGCACCCCCATCATCCCCTCCAGCCCTCTGGCCATGCACAGGGCCGCCCTGACCCCCGCGCTCCCCTCCAAGGAGTATGCGGACGACCTCACCATCGTGGTGCTCGATCTGGTCCGAGACGGAAAGGTGGTAGTGGAGGCCCTGGGCCTGTTCCGCGCCGCTGGGGGCCCTGCGCTGAGCGCGAGCAAGAGCTCAGCCCTGCCGTGCGCCCAGCCAGATCCCGGGCTGGGTAACCAGGAGGGCTCAGGCCCCGAGGGGGCGGGGAGGGGAGGATGGGGGGTTGACGGGGGGCAAGGGGGCGGGCAGGGGCAGGTGGGCGAGCAGGGGCTAGGGGGTGGGCCGGGGGAAGGTGGCGGGCAAGGGCAGCAGCAGGGCGGGCGGGAGCAGGGTGGGGAGCAGGAGCCGGAGGTGGTCATCCCAGCTGTCCGAGTGGGGGTGCCCGTGCGCCACCTGGGGGTCCCTCTTGGGGCGGCCTCCTACGCTGCCACCAGCGAGGCCGCCTTCGGTGGGGCGGCGGCGGCCATGATGGCAGCCTCCCTCCCTTGGCGGCCCCAAGGCCTCAACCTCCTGGGGCGGGTGCAGGTGGCACAACGGTGCCTGGCCTCCAAGTCCATCTACCAGATGGCCTTCGTGCAACCCTCCGCTGCTCTCGCGCAAGCCATGGCCTTGGCTGTCAACCGCTTTGTGGCAGCCTCAGACTTGCCCCAGGAGCGCAGCCCCAACAGCAGCCGCCTCTACCCTAGCAAGGCCATCTGCGTGATGCCCCGGGGGGAGGGAGGGGTGGGGCTTCCCGACCTGGGGGTCACCAGCACGGCCATGCTGGCGAAGATGCTGGCCCAGCTCTGGTCGCCCCGGGTTCGTCCCTGGCAGCCTCTGACCCACAGCCTGCTGGCAGACCCCTCCCACGGCCTCAGCACGTGGGTCATCACCGACCCCACCGCCCCCCCCTCGCGAGGCATCAGCTCGAGGCTGCAAGCTCACGTGGCGGCCCTGGCTGAGCTCAAGCTGTTCCGTGAGGTGCCCCCCGCTAGCCAGTCCTTCTTCTCGGTGCTGGCGGAGCCGCTGTGGTACAACGCGCAAGTCCGCATGAACCCAGCAGCAAGGGAGGCAGCAGCTGAGCAGGGTTGGACCCACGTCCGCCACGTGAGGGAGGCCCTCCACAGCCACCAGCTGGAGGGGGAGGCCCGCTGGGCTGCGGATCTGGTCAGGGCTTGCCTCCCCGAGCCCTGGCAGGGCATGGTGGACCGCTTGCAGCCTCCACGGGCGGAGTGGGAGTGCCTGAGGGTTGGGCCAGGGGTGGGGTTTGTGATGCGACGCACCCCCCTGCTCCAGCCCTCCCACTGGGTGGGCCCCAACTGCCGCCTCTACCCCCTAGACCCCACAGGGCAGGGTCCCCTAGGGGCTTTCTGGGCGGCGGAGGGGGCGGCCTGGGAGCCAGCAGCGGTGGCCCGGCTCAACAAGCCCAGCTACAGGCTGACCCCGGAGGAGCGAGCCAAACACCTCCGACCTCTACCCGCCCAGCGTCACATGGCGCAGGAGCAGGCTCAGGGGCAGGAGCAAGGAGGGGACAGGGGGGCGGGCAGGGGAGGGGGGCGGGCAAGGGGGCGGGGCGGGGGCAGGGGGGGAGGGCGTGGAGGAGCTGGAGGGCGTAGGGGAGCAGGGGGCGGGGCGGGAGGGCAGGCTGCCGACCCAGCTGACGAGGGGCCTGGCACCTGGCCTAAGGAGGAGTGGCTCTTGGGCCCCTGGGCTCACCTGCAGCTGGACCCTCAGGTGTGGGGCATGGGCACCACCACCCTGCTGGACTTCTCGGTCAAGCATGCCAGGGTGCGCCTCCACCAGCTCCAGCGCGTCCGTGCCGACCCCCTCTACCCACCCAGTGGGGGCCTGTGGCCTGCGCTGTGGGGTGTGCGCCCCCCCCGGGCAGCGGGCGAACCGGAGGTGGCAGCAGTGGCTGATGGGGCCCTGAGGGAGCTGGAGCTCAAGTGGGAGGCCAGCGCGCAGCAGGTGGCAGGCCAGGGGGCAGCGGGGGAGCGGGAGCAGCAGGGCAGGGATGTGGAGGAGCGGCTCCCCAAGGAGGTGCAGGGCAGCCAACCGCCTCGTTGGCCGGACACCTCCGCCAGGGCGCACCAGCGACCCTCGCCGCAAATGAGGGCGGCCCAGCAGGCTGAGCGGCAGCTGGAGGCCCAGCAGCGGCGTGGGGGCAGGCAGCCAGTTGCTCAGCCCGCCCCCCGGGCCGACACCGTGGACCAGCTGGTTGTTGTTGGGCAGGTGAGGAGGATGGGCAGGGGGAGGTATGGGAGGTTGGGCAGGGGGGTCACCTGGTGACTGGGTAGGTTGCTGAGCTGGGTGTGGTGGGGGAGGTTGAGCAAGGGGGGGTGGAGGAGGTAGAGCAAGGGGGTCATCAGGTGGCTGTACGCTGTGCCTCCCAATCCCCAGAACTGGAACCGGAAGAAGGGATGCCTAATCGGCGCCGGCGAGGCCCCCCTCTGGTAGGCTGGGTAGCTGGCTGCGAGCTGACTCGCCTCGACCTACATTGGGCCTCCCGCTGCCTCTCCTCCCGCCCAGCCCTCCTGTCAGCAGCAACAGCCACAGCAACAGCAACAGCAGCAGCAGCGGCAACAGCACCGGCAGCAGCAGCAGCAGGGGCTGGGGCTGGGGCTGGGGCTGGGGCTGGGGCTGGGGCTGGGGCTGGGGCTGGGGCTGGGGCTGGGGCTGGGGCTGGGGCTGGGGCTGGGGCTGGGGCTGGGGCTGGGGCTGGGGCTGGGGCTGGGGCTGGGGCTGGGGCTGGGGCTGGGGCTGGGGCTGGGGCTGGGGCTGGGGCTCGGGCTGGGGCTCGGGCTGGGGCTCGGGCTCGGGCTCGGGCTGGGGCTGGGGCTGGGGCTGGGGCTGGGGCTGGGGCTGGGGCTGGGGCTGGGGCTGGGGCTGGGGCTGGGGCTGGGGCTGGGGCTGGGGCTGGGGCTGGGGCTGGGGCTGGGGCTGGGGCTGGGGCT